>CM038215.1:176870551-177470551 GCA_021442155.1 Cymbidium sinense
GTCAGCATGAGCCAAATGATATCAAATCAACATCAAATTCATTGAAAATTGGCACAACCCATTTTTCAATCATATAAAATCCATCTAAATCAAAATCAAAGCCAAATGACCATTTTACCCCTAGGTCAAAGGGTAACCTATGATCAAATTCACTTGGAATTTGATCATATTCCAACTCAAGACCACTTGGCATCCTCTTAGTGGACCATTTGGACACCAAGGAGGGTGCACATGACCCAATGGGTTTGGGTCAGCCAAACCCAACCAAGCCAAAACCCCTCCACTCAAATTTCTCCACATGGATCACCTCCCACTCATTTTAACCCATGTGCCTCCACACACTCCACTCCCACTGAACCATGAGCTCATAACAACCTAAACAACCCATTTCATGAGAGCAACTTGATGAAAATGGAAAAATGAGCTCGTCCGATCCAAGTAGGGAGATACTCCCCTCATTTCATTCAATTCACTACATTGCATTGATTGAGCAGGATCAAGGAAAGCTCCAAGCTTCCAAGCATTATTAAGCTCATTCAAATTCTCCTTCTCAATTTTCTTAAGCCAAAAATAGGGGAGGTGGAAGAAAAACTCACTCATCACTCCAAAGGCCAATTGCTCTTGCAAGCATAATCAAGGCAAGTCGAGCTCACCCAAGGTGTTTTTCAAGCATCAAAGCCACAGGAAGAGGTACCTAGACCAAAGCCTCAAGCCATTGAAGCAAGCTTTGGTCAATTGGAAGATCCATTACAAATTGAAGCTCCAAACTTTCAACAGGGCTTCATCTCCACTAGAAGAAGCTACCTCAATGGTTGGAAGCACTGGTGATAGCCTCCGACGAGGTATGCCTCAAAACTGAGCTTAAGTTAGAAAATCTTTGGTCCATTATGAAGGGAAGTGTAATCCCATTGAATTTCCACCATTGGATGTGCTTCTCCTTGCTTCTTAATGGTGTGGGTTGAATCCTAGCCCAATCTGAGCTCAAGTGAGCTCGGATCAAGCCATGGAGGATGACGGTCTCCTTCTCCCGCAGGCGAGGGCATGGATGAATCATGGACCATCCATCCGATGTTTTGGATGGAGGTCACGATTAAAACATGCTAGATCCCGATTAATCCTTTGAGCCCGTTTGATTCGACCATTCGATCTTGATCGATCCAGGAGAAAGTGCAGCCGGTTGATGTGAGATTTGATAACTTAAATAACCGCATGTGCGTGGAAAGTGCAAAGCGCCGTGGTCCACATTACACCGATGGGATTAGTTATATAATTAGGCTATTTAATTATCCCTTAATCACTAAAACTTCATAAATTCATAATTAAATGTAGAAAAATTGGAAAAAAAAATGCAAACTCAACTTCATTTTAAAGATAATTCGGGGAATAATATAAAATTTCTAATTGATTTTGAATAGTATTTTCTTAATTGGGTTTAATTGAAATCTAATAATCTTAATTACTCCAATTATTTCATTAATTTCAAACTCCTGCATATTTGGTGGGATGACTTACCTCCCTAATTTTCTTGGAATTTATTAAGTTAATTAGGAAATCAATTGAATCCCTAATCACCCTCTTAATGTAATTAAGAGTAATTAAGCATGTGAATAGTGGTTTAATCACTTAATTAAGATAATTAACATTTTAAGTGAAGAGGAGGTTTATGAAATGGGTTTGGGGATATTTTCCTAAGTTATTCCCTAAACCCCTTTCTTCCTTAATCCAAACCTAATTAAGGACTAATCCACTAATGATCACTTAATTAGCAATTAAACTTTCAAAACCAATCTAACTTAATCAATCTCTTTGGTAGATCTTTAGGTGTTCAAAACCTAAGGTAAATTTAAGGAAATCATTTCCAACTCACATGTGTGGGAAGGTTATGAAAGTACTTAATTAAACCCTTTAGCTTAATTAATCAATAATTGTGAGCCAATTGCATTAGGCCCCTTTCTTTCTTAGGTGCATTGCTGATTTAAATTCCATGTGGTTGCATATCATATGTTAACTCATAATTGTTAGGTTAATTATGTTAAAGTGGTGTAGGTAAGGGGTAATTAATGGATTTAATTTACACCTTAACCTAAAAAAAATATAAAATCAACTTAATGGTTCTAAAAATTAAACTAAATCAACACACACATGGGAGAAATGGGTTAGGACCAGCAAACCTCTTTTCACATTTCCTAAATCAAATCAAACTCAAAATAAAATAAAATCTTTAAAGAAATTTTGATTCACTTTAAATGATCTTATTTTATAGGATTGTCTTTAGAATTAATTAGGTGAATGAAATCATATGCTTACATCACTTTATCTCTTTCCAAGCATGTTAAATGTTGTTTTTCATATGAAAATCATGCATTCATATCTTTTAAAAAAATCAAAATAAATGAAATGTTTCTTTTATGTCAAATTGCATGTTTTGGCTAAAGTAAGAATATGAGTGGCTATTATCACTATTAAATCAAAAATTACTTTCAAAACTTATAAATCAAATATTATAAATGAAGGTATGCTACTTATAAGTATTTATAAGCTTGCATGTGAATATAAAATGTGTTATGTGGTTTTCTTCTCTTTCTTAACATGGTTTGTATAGGATTTGCAAAGTGTATAGTTCATTTGAAAAAAGAACATACACTTGCTTAAATTTATTCCTCCACTCATGAATTAAGAAGGATCTTCATATTGCACATATAAATTAAACAACCAAAACAAATCAAACAAACATAAATCTTTTGCATGATTCTTCATCCATTTTATTTTCTTTTGTACATGCACATGTATTTAAGAAAAGTGGTATATTAGTGGACATCAGGGTTCGAGGCTTTAAGTAGCCTAAGAAGGTCTTGTACCTTATACCTTGGTGTAGAAAATAACGGTGCATACTCACTTATGTCTTTCATACATGTAAATGTGCATTTGTATTAATGGATAAAAGAATCCCTCTCTTTTCTACTTAACAAAATTATGCATCATGAAACATCCAAATTTTGTTAAGCAACATCTCTTAGCATTCATCATTAAGGTGTGCTAAATATTTGCATTACATGTATAGATATGCTTAGGATCATTTCATATGCATGGTATACATGTTGGAAAGAAATAAATGGTTGTGTTTTGTGATAGTAATTCACGTTAATTAATCTTAAAATACCTTTCTTATTGAATAAGTTTATTTAGAGCAAATCTAAACTTAGGATTAATTAAAACACATAATAAAATATTCACTAAACAAAAATCACTAATGAATCTACCTTAGAAATTACTTAAGGTAGGGAGGAAAGAGAAGTTCTCTTCTCTTTCCTCTCTTTACAACACTTAATAATTAAGTGTAGGTTCATTCAAACCAAATCAAATCATAAAATAAAATTAACAAATCAACTAAATCACTTAAATGAAACCACACTCTAAGTTGAATCCTTCATACTTAGAAAATTCTAACCTTAAAGCCTAGCTAAGATGTACCACATAAGCCTTAAATGGCACACACATTAGGCTAAGTCACCATTTCTAGCTCTATGTTAGGGCTGTGCATGGTTTGATGCCTGATTTTATTTTGTGATGTAATATTTTTAGTCTGGATGTTAGGGTGTATGTATAAAATGGATGATAGATGATCTTAGTCTAATCATTATTATCTTATCTGAGGATTGTGCTTAAGGGTCGTAATAAAAATATAAATGCTTTTGCTATGCAGTTGCTTATACCCTAAGCATAATCCAAATAGGGTGGACTTGGTTACCCATGTGCAGGGTGCTAAGTCCAATTTATTCATATGCATGATTGGGATTATGTGGTTTATTTAGCTAATATCTATTTTGTAGGTTTTGGTTAGATTTACTTTCCCATTTTCATGTAATTTTGTAATTAAGATGTGGAATGAATGTTATGGGGGATTAGGATGAACATTGGTCATAAGATTATGTCTAATGCACCATGTGAAGCCTTGGAACCACATCCCAACCAACCAGAAGAAAGAAAGAAAGAAGCAAACAAATGAAGAAATGAAGAATGAAGACCCCCATAACATGAATTCTTTTTTTTGATTGTAATTAATTCATTTGTAATCCAGTTGTATAAGGGTAGAGCCCACATTTCTTTTGGGTTTGTGCGTGGAGTCCACCACAATACCTTTTATTCTTTTGCTAGCTTTATAAATTGTTTGATGTTTGTTTAGCTTGTGCATTAAGATGACATATTTTCTAGTTTCTTCTTGCTTTGATGAATGGCTGATGCGATTAGGCTCTTAGGAAAAATAAATTTTATCTAATTTAATCAATTCAAAACTAAAATTAATAACTCATAACCTCACATACTAGGTTATAAATCAAGATAAAAAAAATTTAGCAACCCTTAGCTAGATGTTGTATGTTTTACATCATGTATAAAAGCATCTTGCTTCACTCTTATATGGAGGGCTTCCACCTTTCCGAACTTGGCTTGACCTTTGAGAGCCATGGTGAAACACACCTCCTTCTTTGATTTGGCCCATAACTAATTTCTCATGCATTAGGCATATGAATCCCATATCCCGTGTCAAATAAATTATCCAAAAATGAAAATAAACATAACAAAATTTGCATTAGATTTGAGTCATTATTCATTCCCTACATGATCTAGTCTCTTAGGAACTGTGTTTAAGGACTTAGTCTCTTTCTAAATAAATAACAACTTAGCTATCTTGCAAAAGCATAAGACTTGCATGTATTTAAAATTAGGAGGAGTTAGTTGGTGACCACCCCGGTGGTTGTAAGTCACATGGGTGATTTGTCTCTCTTGTGAAGGTAAACATATGCCCATTTTGCCTTAGATTTAGGTCATGCTTTGGCCTTAAAGCTCTCCCTAGATTTAGGATCCGAGATTGTTGTTTCCCTTTGCTATATAAGCATAAATCCACCTCTTAGGCATTTTCATGATCTTGTATCATGAAATTATAAGTCCTAGATTTTAACAAAAATTCAACTCAAACAAATAATTCTCTTCAATTTCAAAATATAAAGCCCAACCATAGATAGTTTGGGATGCTCACTAGGTTTTCTAGCATCATCCCATCTCCTTTGGTTTTGATAATAACTCCTCCTTTTGAGCAATCCCATTTGATCTTCCAAAAATAACCAACTGATTGATAGTCTTATCTTTGAAATCTTTGAAGACAATAATCATTTATCTTAATCAAGGGTATTCTTAAGGAATCTCATTCCTTAAGATGTAATTAACTATGGCTTATCTCCATAGGAACTTAATGAACTTTAAAATATACTTACTTTTCCATATAAAGTAGGGAAGAATCTCTAGTACATCAAGACCCATATTGTTAGAGTCCTTATTAATGATTGGGTCCATTATAGGATGGTGACTTTTTATCTCGAGATAGTACATTCATTGTAATGTCATATCACTCTAATAAGAATCTCTGGATCTATGGTGTCAACAAGAAGAAGTTTTATTTTGTCTTCATTTAATTCATACTTTTAGATGAAGATAAGAATAAAAAAAATTTATCACAATAGAACCATCTTGCAAACATATGACTTTCTACATGGATTTAAAGCATATGAGGAGCACTCATAATAGCATGATGGTTTACTCTCTCTTATGAGTAAATCATATACCCACTCTTGCCTTAGATTTGTGCTTTCAAAGCTCTCAGATTTAGGATGGTCATTGTTTCCTTTTGCTATAAATCCTCACCTCTTGCATTTTTCACAATCTTATATTATAAAATTATAAGTCCAGATTTCAATAAATTCTTAAATAAATAAATCTTAGATTCAAATATATAAATCAACCATAATAGATTGGAGTGCTCCAGCTTCTTGTATCATGAGCACTCCCAATCCATCTCCATGGTTTATAAGAACTCTTCACTTTTGATATCTCTACTTTATTTTCAAAATACAACTAATCTTTTGATAGTCCTATCTTTGAATTCTTTGGAGACAATAATCGTCTATTTTAATCAAGAGTATTTTTAAGATTCATTTTCCTTAAGATGTAATTAACTATGGAGGCTTGCCTCCATGAAACAATGAACAATTTAAATAAACCCATTTTATTTTCATGTAAAGTAGGAAAGATCTACAGTATATTCAAAGACACATCATGCCAATCCATTAGGTGATTAGCATTATAGTAGTGACTTCATCTCAGATAGTACACCATTCTTTAATATTATATCGATCACCTTAATAAGTACATCTATAGATCACATGATGTCCCCTCATAAACACATACATAAATAAACACCATTCAAATGACTATCACACTCAATTTGAATGAGTTTGTGAAATATTAAGAGATCAAAAACAATGATGCTCAATTTTGAATAAGTTCATCTTGATCTTTGATTTCAACTAGCCTCAATGTGAAATAATTCAACATTGCATTCAAAATATTAGAATAACCTAAGATTGACATATATATATATATATATATATATATATATATATATATATATATATATATATATATATATATATATATATATATATATATATATATATATATATATATATATATATATATATATATACTCTCTTTCAATTTCATCATTACAAAATTAAAATCATTATTTTCATTTCAACAAGCTCTACAAATACCTACTTATATCCAAACCAACTCCTCTATTCCTGAAAAATCCTCCCTATTTTTCTTTCATTCGACTCATCTTACCTGAGAGAACGAATGTGATTTTCGTTCATCCCTCCCTCTCACAATATTGAGTCACATGCAAGCACAAGCCTTCATTCCTTTGTAAGGCATCAACTTTAAAAGCCATCTTAGCACCACATGCAGAGTCTGTCTCCATCCAACCATAAAAAAATGAATTCCTCCTACTCTATGCTTTCTTCAATAAGTCCTCCCAGAATCCATCTCCTGATCGGCCAATCCCACTTGTATAGTAGTGTTGTCATTGTAGCACGACACAATAGCAAGGTACTATAGCAGGGTACTATAACAACAAAAATAACTTTTATTTTTCTTATTTTTCAGCCCTCTCTCATAACATACTTTGATGTTTGGTATGAAAGTGGTGAAGTGGAGTGTAGGTTTTGTATGGTATTCATGCGGACATTGATTGTTTAATAATTTTAAGTGACAAAAAGTGGATGAGATAGTTTGTGCTAGAGTGATGAATTATCATTTGCCTTCATGTACTTGTAAAGATGAAATTGTAATGGATGCCAATATTTTAAGTATTTGTACACATATTTCTTGATGCAACAAAGAAAGTTGTGTTTACTTACAGGTACATAAGTACCCGTACATACCTTTCTTGGCATGGCGCAAAAATCTATGTTATATGTAGGTACCTTAGAGCCCCATACATGTCTTTGTTGATATGGTGGGATGATACATAGTGGTATTTACACCAATGCCTTTCTGATGGACATGCAAATATAAAAGTAATGACATGATGCCACCAAAATCGCAATTTTACCGATAGCCTAAATAGCTTGATATAAATTCAACTACAAAGCTAAAATTATTTATTTAAACTGATATTGTAGGTGTATAAGTACCTGTACACACCTTTCTTTGCATGACGAGAAAATCTGTGTTACATGTAGGTGCTTCAGAGACCCATATATGTCTTTCTTGATATTGTGGGATGACACATTTGACCGTGGTGTTTACAACACCCATACATGTCTTTCTTGGCATGGTGGGATACTAAGCCCCTTATACATGGATGATGCCGGATCTGCCAAAATTTATCTAAAAGTTTATAATTACAATTAACTTAAACAAAATAAATAACTATTTAAATCCTTAAGCAATTTATCTAATTGAATTACCCACATGGGCCCTGACACTATGTTGGATGCTTAAACTTAATGTCTGAGGGTGTTGCACGGGTTGCTTCCCGGTTGGGTCTTTAGATTGCGTCCGGGTTAACAAAACCTAAAAATCTAATAATAATAATATTATAAGAATTTCAACTTAGTAAAATATTTGAGAAGCTAATTCTATCATATGATAGTAGATCTGATTCTCTATTATTAAATTAATAAAATTGATAGGATCTATAACTGCAATATAATACAACTACCCTGATGATGGTTCTGTTGAATGAGAATTTCATTAAGAGGGGATGCCATCATCAAAATGCATTTATAACTTTAAATTAATTTAATTTGAATCTTTTAAATAAAGTATTAATTTAAAATAAAATTATAATATGCTATTAAGTTATAAATGCTTAAATTCAATCCTTAAATACTTAAAGCAAACTCCATCCAACCAACCTTCCACAATTGTTTGTCGAAGGTAACAAATTAAGAAAACTTTAACTCACAAAGGAGCAAATGTTAAGTCAAGTACATAACTATGTTTACTCTCAATCAATCTCATGCCAGTAAGGACATGGTCTGTCTCTAACATGGTTTGGCCAAAGCTTCACATATGATGAGTTTACCGAGTCTGATTGGGTGGTTTTCACCAAATAACACCATTATATTATGATGGCATATAGCTTGTTCCCTGCTCATCCTTGAGATGTGAACCATGAGTCGATGGAAAAAAAGCCCTATGTAAGTTAGACTTAAGCATGTCTTCTTAGATAAACACCACCTCAATTATACAAGGTTCTTTTGGATGATGCAACTCATGGCTGCTGACAAGGATCCTTCAATCAGTTGATACTTATTGTAGACTAGGGACCCATAGGATGACAAAACCATAGGATCTTGATCAGGTGAGTCATTATTCCCCCAACCATCTGCTTTAAGTTAAATGATGATGAATTGCATAAATTTAAATTTCAAAACTCATATCTTTGTATTATATCTTCCATTCAACATCTAATTAGCCTTGTCAAAATTCTCTCTCAACATTGAGAGGGTGGTTAACTAATCTTATGAAACTTGAACTAGATCTAAAGTCCCTTACAAAATGAGGGGAAAATCTAGGTAGTGTCTTATCTACTCACCATATTTTTTTGAAAATGTACCGAAAATCATACTCTCTTAAAAATTGAGGTGAATTTTGAAGCCCACAAATTTCTAATGACTCCACCGACAGTTTCTCTTTTCATCTTTGGTTAGTCAAATCGAGCTATAGCCAGTATAATAAAATTAAAATTAAAGTTATTAAATAAAATTAGTTGAAATTTAAAATTATTTTTATAATAAACATAATTCTAAAATTTTTGAGATTATTTGATGCATAACTTGTTTTAACATTCTATCATATTTGTTTTGTTGTATCTCTAGATTTTGAAAGTGTGGGGATAATATATCAATTACTGATTACTAATCCCTATCTTTCATTTATACAAAATGGATCTCCAGAACACCTCATTCCTATGATAAGATGGTTATTTAATATGTCATTACCTGGGCTACTATATAAATTTGGTAGCATAGATTTTCCAAACATCACTACTTATGCTTGAGATAATCATGCACAACTTGCACATCAACTATGTAGTAGGCCAATCCACTAAAACATCTTTATTATAGGAGGTTCCTCAAAAGAACCTCAGATTTAAGGTTGGGACATCAAGTTCCAACCATAAAAGAGTTATAAGGTAAAAATTTGAGGTGTGAATGCTACTTCCCTTTCAACCTTGCCTGCAAGGTCGATGATGCTAAAGCATCCTCATATGGAGGAAAGCTAACTAGAAGCGGAGGAGAAGAAGAATCATTGCGCCATTAGCTCTTACTTGACCATCTGCACACAATAACCTTACAACTAGAAGGAGTATTCTACATGCAATAGATTTGAAAATTTGAAATGGGTAAAAGGAATAGCTCTTGGTGATGTTAAGCCATTATAAGCTCATAGTAGTCAAAAAAAATCAAACTCTATCCTTTCGAGTACATAGAATTTTAAAAGTTTTAAAAGAATAATACTTTATGAAGAAGAGATATCAAAAGCCAATTATGAGAGAGACCAATAATGCTCATCAGATACCATCAATGGCGATGAAAAGAAAGCATTACAAACAAATCAGCGGTGAACATTGGGGCATGACACAACGCACATTAGATCCAGGTCAAAGGGAAAATAGTCTAGAGGATGAAGCCTCAAGAAGAAGAAGCCACAAAAAGGCAAAAAGGTGTGACACTCAGCTTGAATATTTGTAGATCCATCGATGATAGAACCCAACAGGATAGGTTCCAAAAAGGAATGTTATAATCAATAAGGCTCATGGTGGTCGACACCCTAGAGAATTCTCCGGGGAATCCCATCACCAACCTAAATGATCTTCCCTTGATTTTGATCGTAGCCTTCCGATTGAGGAGATGTTCATCCCACACTCTGAGCTTGAAATTAGATGAAGACATTGGCCAGAGATAAGGCCGGAAGAAGAAGATGAAGAAGATACCGTGGGGGTAGAGGTGGTGTATATGGTGCAGCATATCAAAGAATCATATGGTGTACAACAATCGGAGTCATGAGCCACACCTATCCACATTGAAGAAAGCACAAGGTCACAAAATAAAACGTTTTAGTTCCTCAAGTGATGAGAAGAAGAGGAACAAGCGAAGATAATGTTATTCAGACATTGCTATACTTGCTCAGTGCAAAGGCAAATCATGCAAATGAAAGAAAAGATAAAGAAATATCTCTGAATGCAAAGATGAATCGATGATGACAAGATGAATCTCATGATGCAAATGATGCCATCTTTATCAGTTACAACACTAGTTCCTCAATGAAATCAAACAACCAACACTATGCCCATCAATCAACCAGTTGAGCAAGCACCGCAGACCTCCAGAGCACAAAGTTCTCATGATGGTAGAAATGAACTCAATCAATTGATTTATCAACATATATTGAGCACTTCTTAGCCGATGACAATACACTCAAAACCATCAAGTGAAAAACCAAAGTTGTCATAGCCTTGAGAGGTGGAGAAACTGAATAGAGGTCTCCTATAGAATATGATTGGGTCATTTCTAAAGGTTACTGAAATTTCATTCATTTGATGGAAATAGTAACCCGAGCAACACCTGACACAATTCAAGGCAACTTGTGGCAACACTGGAGGCAATGATGCATTGTTGTTTCGCCAGTTCATTAGCAGTTTAAAACTTCTTTGGTACATAGAATTAAATTCAGTTAAAACATTTGTCAAGTTGAGGAAATGTTCATCAAGATTTGTCGCTTCTTAAAGACTTCTTGTAGTTGACTTGCCTTGTAGAAGAGAAAGAAGGATGCTAAATACATAACTCGGCATAACAAGTATGAAGTGTAGATATGAAAAGAGGAACATGCAATTCTATACTAATGGTCAACATTAATGATAAAAATGCCTTATTTATGAATGGCTTCCATCATCACCTTCAAGAACTACTTGATCGGTGGTAAAATTTGAAAAGCTAAACCTTTCCAAGCCTAAAAGCCATTTAGACAGAACAAAGAAAGAGAATCTCCCAGAATCAAGGAGAAGTAAATCTCATACAACATATGATTTGAATAGAGGAACAAGAGCAACCTATAACATAAATAAGAGGAAACAACCTATTTATTTTGAAGAAAAAATCAAACAACCTTTCAATTCTCAACCAAAATTAGTTCTCGGGGGCAATGATAAACCCAAAACTTTCTTGGGTAATGGTGAGCTCCCAAGGTAATTAAGATTTGATTGAATCTTATCTATTAAAAAAAATTAATAAAGAATACTCTTTCAAAATAGAAAGTGTAACTAAACTATTTTGACATGCACTCAAGGCAAGATTGGAGTTGCCAGAATGTAAAAGACCTAAAGAGTTTGGACAAACTAACAACCCAAATTACTGTTCATATCATCGGGTAGTTAGCCATCCTATAGAAAATTGCTATGTATTCAAAGATTGGCTTAAAAGAAAGTACATAAATGGTGAATCTACACTGTCCAATAGTGTTCTCATCCAACCAAAAAGAGAGTCTACAAGGATGATTACATCTTCCTCCATACCACTAATCAAAACAAAATAAAAAAAGAAACCAGTTGAAAATTATTGACCTCACTTTTGAAGTGAGCTTTCAACTTCTCCATCCTAGACATAGGACTCCTCTGACAGAGTTCCTTAGTCTTAAGACACTTCTAGTGATTAGGTGAACATAACCTAACCCTAGAGACTTAGAAGAGTTAGCCATAGGAATAGGTTATACCTTAGGGTATTAGGAGGACTTGCCTACCCTATAGCTTGAACCCAATCCTTGCTTCCCTTCAAACCAATCCAAAATCAAATTTAAATCAATTCCAACTCAATTGATTTTCTCAAATCATAAATCAATTCAAAAACCTAAATCTTAAATCAATTCCAACTCAATTGATTTTCTCAAATCATAAATCAATTCCAAAATCCAAATCATAAATTAATTCCAAATCAAATGATTGAAACCCATGATTGAATTCAAATCCCAAAATCTTTTCTAGGCCCTTTGATTTCATCTTATGGACTTAGCTCAAATCAAATCCAAATCACTCCAAACTCAAAAGATTTTCTCATAACACATTTATATTCTCATTTATATTCACAAATATAAATGAAATATAAATTCAAATAACCAAAACTAAATTCAAAACTTAAATCTAAATCCAACATTTATCCTTTAAGCAATTTCTTGGATTTAGCCAAAATCCTCAAATCAATCCAAACCCTTGATTTTCTCTTCAAACATCACTTCTTCAATCACATGCCAAATATAAACATAAACTATAATAATCAACCAAAATCTAACCCAAGTTAAATCCATGTTCATCCTTTTGACTTGAAATTGTTAAATGAATCAAAACTCATTTGACCCCAAACCACTTATAATTGGATTTATATTTCCATCATAAGTTCATTTATAAGTTCAATCAAACTTGAATCAAGCCTTGATCAAGTCAATTGACCCACTTAGGCTCACTTAACCCAAAGTGACCTAAAATATCTTTTTGAGCTAATTCTAATCCAACCCAAATTGGACGGAACTAAGCTCATCTAAGCTCACATTGAGCAACAATCATCCTAAGATCAACCACTCAAATTGGGTTAAACCAAGTCAAATATAGCCTTTGACCAAGTCAACACTTAGCCCAAATGAAATCCAAACTAGCCAAATTCTATAATATATCAAATTGATTGAAACCATTGATCTAAATCAATTCATAATCAATGATTGAACATGACCAAGTTATCAATTGAGCCATACCAAGCTTAATTGGCCACTTGACCTAAGTTGACTCAAATTGACCTAAAAAATCAAAATGGGTCAAATCTTGATCTAAGCCAAATTGATTGCAACCAATGGGTCAAATTCATTCTAAATTGATTGTTGAACTTGACCAAAGCTTCAATTGACCAATTAGACTCAACCTAGCCCAATTGACCATGAACCCAACTTGACCTAAAAGTCAAATCAACTTGAAATCAAACCAAATCAAAATTGATTGAAACCAAAGCTTGCAATACATTTCAAATGATCAACCAAGCCTAAACCAACCCATGACCTAACCCAATTGGGTCAAATTAGTCAACTTGACCCATTTGACCTAATGAACCTAAATGAACCAAAACCAAATCTAAACCAAATTGATCCAAACCAATATACCCATAGCTCCAAATGATCATTTGAACTTGACCAAATCCATGGTTTGACCAATTTGACCAATTGGTCAACCAAACCCAAATTGACCCAACTTGACCTAAATGGGTCAAAATTCAAATCAAATGAACTCCAAATCACTTGAAATTTGGCCCAACCCATTTTTAAATCATTTTAAATCTGCCCAAATCAAAATCATGGCCAAATGACCATTTTACCCTTAGGTCAAAGGGTATCCTATGACCAAATTCACT
Organism: Cymbidium sinense; assembly: GCA_021442155.1. Classification (NCBI taxonomy): domain Eukaryota; kingdom Viridiplantae; phylum Streptophyta; class Magnoliopsida; order Asparagales; family Orchidaceae; genus Cymbidium; species Cymbidium sinense. The sequence continues at coordinate 176,884,342 of CM038215.1, forward strand.
TAAAATTTGGTCATTTCTTTCTCACCACTTGGCATCCTTCTAATGGTCCATATGGGCACCAAGGAGGTGGTGAACATCATCCAATGAGCTTGGATGGCCATGACCCAAGCCAAGGCCAACCAGACCTCTCCAATAAAATTTGAACACTTGGATCACCTACACTCACTAGCACATGGGCATCCTCTCCTTCACTCACTACCCAAAATGACCCATATGGGGTGTTTTCACTCAATCTGCCTCCAATCCATGCCATTGATAAAATGGCAATTCATCCCTTCTTCATCGATCCAAGGGAGATATACTCCCCCTCATTCTCACTCAAACCATAAGCTTTCATTTCATTTGAGCTAAGGAGGTTAAGTCGAAGCTTCTCTAAGCCTTTACAAGCCATTCCTGAGCTCCCCCATTTCTCATTCTCAGTTTTTCTCAAAGCTGAAATAGGGTAGGTGAATCGAAGATCTAACTCATCAATTCTCCATAAAAATCAAATTAACCTTGCGCACACCATCAGTGGACTTCATCGAGCTTGATCAAGTCATTTTCCAAGTCTCCAAGCCGCGGGAAGCACTATTTCGATCAAGCCCAATCACCATTGAAGGTGAGCTTGGTCAACCGAACCATCAACTTCAAATCAAGACCTAATTCCTTCAACATGGCTTCATCTCTACAATATGAAGCTACCTCGTCCATTGGAAGTGTCAGTGATAGCCTCAGGTGAGGAATTGCTCAAAACCGTAGCCATAGAAAAATTTGGTTGATCCTTTTTGAAGAAATTCTCACCCCATGAAATCTTGACCATTGAATGTGCATCCCCCCTCCTTCCGAAGGTGTTGGATCATTTTGATCCAATTGCTCGGTGAGCTCAAATGGAACGAGAGACAGCGGTGTTATCTCTTATCACAAAGAGAAGGATCACATGTTGTATTCCACGTGATTGGAATGGACGTGAGATGATCATGTAGATCCCCTCGATTTATTCAAACAGATTAATCACCATCGATCTTAGATGGCCTAAAATGTCACCAGGTGACTCGATGGTTGTGATAACTTAAATAACCTATCCCATTGCACCAGTGGAAAGCACAGCGTCACATGGCCGATGGGATTAGTGGTTAATTTGCTTATTAATAATTTTAATGAAACTTTAAAATTCAAAACTAATTTAGAAAAATCAAAAATACAAATAAACACTCATTTTAAAGATAATTAAGAATAAAAATTAAAATTAATTAATTTTGAATAGTGATTTTAACTCAATTTGGGTTTTATTGGAAATGTAATTAAGTTAATTACTCTAATTAATCCAATTATTAAAAATTTTTTGGGATTAATTAGTGGGATGACCTCGCCTCCCATGATTTTCTTGAATTTATTGCTTGATTAATTGGGGAATTGCTTGTTTCATCCCTAATCACTTTCTTAATTAATTAAATGATTAATTAACATGTTAAATAGTGATAAATTCATTAATTAAGCTTTAATCATAAATAGTGAATGGACTTGGAATGAGATTAGATTTCTTTTCCAATCTTTTCCCTAAGTTTATTTCATTTGGATAAACACTTAATTAATTTAGAAATTAATTAATGACTTAATCACTTCATTAATTAGTTTAATTAATCAAACTCAAAACAAATCATTTAACTTAATCATTTAATTCTTGGGTAGATTCTTGGGTGTTCAATAACCTAAGATTAAAGGAAATCATAATCAAACTACATGTGTGGGATGGTTATGAAAATACTTAATTAAACCCTTTAGCTTAATTAATCAATAATTATTGAGCTAATTGCCCCTTCATTTCTTAGGTGCATTGCCAATTTAAATTCCATGTGGTAGCATATCATATGTTGGCTCATAACTATTTATTTAATTATGTTAAACTGGTATAGGTAAGGGGTAATTAATGGATTTAATTCATACCTTAACCTAAAAAAAATATAAAATCAATCTAATTATTCTAAATTAAACCAAACTAATTCACACATGGGGAAATGGGTTAGAAAGCAAACTCTTTTCATATTTCCTAAGTCAAATCAAATTCAAAATAAAAAACTTTAGAATTTTGATTCATTTTAAATAATCTTATTTTACATGATTGTCCTTAGGAGTTAATTAGGTGAATGAAGTCATGTGCTTACATCCCTTTATTTCTTTCCAAACATGTTAAATATTATTTTGCCATATGAAATCATGCATTCATTTCTTTTGAAAAATCAATTAAATAACATATTTTCTTTTATGTCAAATTGCATGTATTGGCTAAAGTTAAGAATGAGTGGCTATTATCACTATTAAACCAAAATTATTTTCAAAACCTATAAATAAAATATTATGAATGAAGTGATGCTACTTATAATGTTTATAAGCTTGCATGTGATTATAGCATAAGATGTGTATTATGAAGTTCTCTTTTCTTCTCTTAACATGGATTTACATAGGGTTTGCAAAGTGTATAGTTCATTTGAAAAAACAACACTTGCTTAAATCTATTCTATGCATTTCTATGTTATGACTTAAGAAGGATCTTCATATTACATATGTAAATTATACAACCAAATCAAACATAATCTTTTGCATGATTCTTTTTTTATTTCTTTTGTACATCTACATGTATTTAAGAAAAGTGGTATATTAGTGGACATCCCGGGCTTTGAGGTTTAAGTAGCCCTAAGTAGGTCTTGTACCTTACACCCCGGTGTAGAAAATAATGTACTCACTTATGACTTTTATACATGTGTGAATGTTTATTTTGTTAATGGATAAAAAATCTCTCTACATAATAAAGACATGCATTCATGGAATATCCAAATTTTCATATCTCTTAGCATTCATCATCAAAGTGTGCTAAAATTTATATTGCATGTATAGTATGCTTAGGATTATTCATATGCATGGTATATATGGTGGAAAGAAATAAATGTGTGTTTTATGTGATAATCACCTTAACTAATCCTAAGATGCCTTTCTTGAATAGGCTATTTAGTGAAAATCTAAACTTAGGGTTAATTAAAACACATAATAAAAAATTCACTAAAGAAAAATCATTAATGAATCTACCTTAGAAATGTTAAGGTAGGGATGAAAGAGAAGTTCTCTTCTCTTTTCTTCTCTTCACAACATTTAGTAACTGTAGGTTCATTCAAACCAAATCAAATCACCAATAAAATTGACAAATCAACTAAATCACTTAAATGAAACCACCATCTAAATTGAATCTTTCACACTTAGAAAATTCAACCTTAAAGCCTAGCTAAAATATGCCACACAAGCCTTAAATGGTACACATTAGCTAAGTCACCATTTTTTAGCTTTAGTTAGGGGGATGCATGGTTTGATGAATGTTTATTTTTTTGTGATGTGTTTTAGATTGGATGTTAGTGTGGATGTTAGGCTGATTTTAGCCTAATCATGCTTTCTGCAGGAAGTTGTGCTTAAGGGGTGCTGTAATTAAAATATAAATACTTTTTGTTGTGCAGGTTACTTATACCCCTAAGCATAACCAAATTTAGGACAGGTAGGCTTGGTTACCCATGTGTGGGGTGCTAAGTCCAAATTATTCATATAATTGCTTTGATTGTGTGGTATGTTTAGCTAACCTTTGTTTTGTAGGTTTTGTAAGATTTATCTTTCCCATTTTGATGTAAATTTTGTAATTAAGATTTGGAATGAATGTTATGGGAGATTATGATGAACATTGGTTATAAGACCATGTCTTATATACCATGTGAAGCCTTAGAGAAAACTACATTCCAAGTCAAACCAAAAGAAAGAAAGAAATGAAGAAAGAAGAAGATAATAAAAAAAAGCAAATCAAAAATGAAGGATGAAGAATGGAGACCCTCATAACATGAATTTCTTTTGATTGTAATTATTCATTTGTAATCCGGGTTATATAAGGGTAGAGCTTGGCTACCCATATTTCTTTTGGGTTGTCGTGGAACCCACCACATTAGCCTCTTATTCTTTTATGCTAATTTTATAAATTGATTGATGTTGTGTTTATGAATGTGCATTAGGATGACATGATTTTAGTTCTTAATTATGATGGTTGTTGAATGGCGGATATGATTAAGCTCTTAGGAAAAATAAATTTTCTATCCAATTAATCAACTCAAAATTAAATTAAATAACTCATAACCTTACCTAAAGCCTAGACATAAATCAAGATAATAAAAGATTTAGCAACCCCTTAGGATGTTGTATGTCTCATATCTTGCATAAATCATTGCTTCACTCTTGCTAATGGAGGGCTTCCACCTTTACAGAAAATGGCTTGACCTTTAAGCCATGGTGGAAACACACCACCTTCTTTGATTTTGGCCCATAACCAATCTTCTCATGCATTAGGCATATGAAATCCCATAGCATGTCAAATAAAATGTCCAAAATCAAAATAAAACTTGATAAAATTTGCATTAAATTTAAGTCATTATTCATGCCCTTCATGATCTAGTCTCTTAGGGAGTGTGTTTAAGGACTTAGTCTCATTTCTAAATAAATAATAGCTTAGCCATCTTGTAAAGCATAAGACTTGCCTACATGTATTTAAAATCATAGGAGTTAGTTGGCGGCCACTCCCAAGCAGTTATTAGTCCAACAGTCGGGTAGTTTATTCTCTCTCATGGAGATAAACTATATACCTATTTTTTTCCTTAGATTTAGGTTGTGTTTGGCCCTCGCAAAATCTCTCTAGATTTAGGATATGAGGTTGTTGTTTCTCTTTGTGAGCTATAAGCATAAATCCTCACCTCTTAGGCATTTCTACGATCTTGTATTGTGGAATTGTAAGCCCTAGATTTCTAATAAAAATTCAACTCAAACATATAATCCTCTTCAAATTTCAAGAATATAAAGCCCAACCATAGGATAGTTTGGGATGCTCACTAGGTTTCTAGTATCATGAGCATCCCTACTCATCTCTCTTTGGTTTGATAATAACTCCTCCTTTTGATCAATCCCACTTGATCTTCCAAAAATAACCAATTTGTTGATAGTCCCATCTTTGAAATCTTTGGAGACAATGATCATTTACCTTAATCAGAGTATTCTTAAAGAATCTCATTCCTTAGATGTAATTAACTATGGGGCTTGCCTCCATAGGAACTTAATGAACTTGGTTTAAATAAACCTACTTTACTTTTCATGTAAAGTAGGGAAAGATCTCGGTACATTGAACCCATCATGCCTTAGGAGTCTTCATTAGGTGATTAAGTCCATTATAGGATGGTGACTTCTGTCTCTTGAGATAGTACATCATTCCTCAATGTAATACCTGATCACCCTAATGAGTGCATCTATGGATCTACTTGGTATCCCCTAACACACTTAATAATAAACTCAAACCAAATAAAAATAAACACCACAAATTTTTCTAGCAACTCCGTTGGGGATGGTTCCTCTCTCCATCTTTGGTAAGTGATCGATGGTGGATTTGTATTTCATATGAATTCAAGACTATCCATCTTTTTCGTTGACACTTAGTTCATTTCATTCTTAAGCTAAGCTAGCCAACATCCTTTAGGTTTTAGGACCTCACTCCATGTAGGTCTTAAAACCCTGTTGTCCCCATGAAAATAAAATTTAAAAGAGATGACTAAAACCTTGTTTTCTTACCATTTCTATGGTAAGGTAAGGTTCATTCCATAAACAAGAAAAATAAATCCTTATAAAATCTCACTTTTCAAAAGCACTTTTCTAAAATTAACATAATAAAATACTCCACAAAATTTTAACAAATATATAACTCAACCTCTAACAATCTCATGATTGTTATATGTGTCTTTTCAAACCAAAATCAAATCATCTTTCAAAAAAGCACATGTTTGAAAATGAACATCCTCATTCAATATACCCAAATTTATTGAATGAAGATTTCATTTCAAATAAAATCAAAATCATCTTTCAAAAGCACATATTTGAATATGAACATCCTCATTCAATATACCCAAATTTATTGAATGAAGATTTCATTTCAAATAAAATCATGTCATAAAATTGAAACTCCATTCAATATATCTCACATATATTGAAGTTGAGTTTCTTCCTTTCAAAAGCACATATTTGAAATGAACATCCTCATTCAATATACCCAAATTTATTGAATGAAGATTTTATTTCAAATATATCATAAAATTGAAACTCCATTTCAATATATCTCACATATGTTGAAGTTGGAGTTTCTTCCTTTTCAAAAAGCACAAATTTGAAAATAAGCATCTTCATTCAATATGTCCAAATTTGTTGAATGGAGGCTTTATCTTCAAATAAAATCACACCATTTGAAACTCCACTCAACACATTCCACATGTGTTAAGTTGTAATTTCCTTCTTTTTAAAAAAAAGCATAATCACACACAAAAATTTCATCTTTGAAAAAAATAAAACATGATTTACTTCCATTTTACATACCCAAACTTGTTAAATGGAAATCTCCTTCAAACAAAATCATGAAAATCAAAATATATTGAATTCCATTTGACATACCCAAATTTGTCAAATGAGGTTTCATTTTAAAAGAAGATTGAAGATAAATTTATTCTATTTAACACCATTTGTTAAATAGAAACCCCTTTCAAAATAAATTTGGATTTTTATTTAGCATACACAAATTTGCTAAGTAAAGATCCTATTTTCAAAATTAAAACACAAAATTAAACACATTAGATTTTTTATTTAGCATACACAAATTGCTAAGTAAAGATCCCATTTTCAAAATCAAAATACAAAATCAAACACATTACAATTTTTATTTGACATACACAAATTTGTTAAGTAAAGATCTCAATTTCAAAACCAAAACACAATTGGGCTTTATTGAGCATACACAAATTTGCTAAATAAAGACCCCATTTTCAAAAATCAAAATAAAAATCAAACACATTTGAAATTTATATAACATACACAAATTTGCTAAGTAAAGACCCCATTTTCAAAAATCAAAACAAAAATCAAACACATGTAGGCCTTTATTTGGCATACCCAAATTTGCTATGTAAAGGCCTCATTTTCAAAAAATCAAAACCAAAATCAAACACATTTGAAATTTATTTAGCTTACAAAAATTTGCTAAGTAAATGACCCACTTTCAAAAATCTAAATAAAAATCAAACACATTTGACCTTTATTTAGCATACATAAATTTGCTGAGTAAAGATCATATTTTCAAAATAAAAAACCCAAACACATGTAGGGCTTTATTTAGCATACACAGATTTGCTAAGTGAAGACCTCATTTTCAAAAATTAAAACAAAGAATCAAACACATTTGGACTTTATTTAGCATACACAAATTTGCTGAATGAGTAATCCCAAACAAAATTAATTGAACCTCATTTTATACTCAAATTTGTTAAATAAAGAGTCCTCAAACATAAAATCAAATTCAAATATTGATGGAAGCATCAAAAGTCTCTTCAAAATATTTGAACCCATTTTCAACATAAATTTGTTGAAAGTGGACTAAACTCAAATAAACTCAAAATCTCTTCTCCAATTTATTCAAAAAAAAATCTTTCTTAAATTTAATAAGCCCCACTTAATATATTCAAATTGTTAAGTGTGGGTTCAAACTCTAAATCAAACTTAAAAAGTTAGCAAAATATCAAAATAGAAAATATGATTTGAGTTTGTTTTCAAAAATTGTAGAATTTTAGCTCAGTCTTAGTCAGCTTTCCTTAAGTACAGTACAATACAAATGGATTCTCAAAAGTATGTGTTCACCCCTTTGGGATGGATTTGGCCTTGGATGAGCCCTCCCCAAACTATTTTGCCCATCCGATACACTTTGGTTGAGGGGGCTCACTTGTGAGGCAAACCTCACCTATTAGAAGGATGGTAGTAAAGTAGTCATCCATAATGAGATTCCCTCGACTCAGTTTCCTAGGAAGCGGTGGAGGTTCCCACAATAGCTGACTCTAGTTCCCATGCGGTAGTCCCCATCCTTTGCCCAGTCTAGTACCACTCAGGCTTTCTGGGAAAGCTTCACAGCCGGATAGTCTCCCCTACCTTTGAGGTTCCCATACTGCTCCACCTAGTAGAACTCAGTGTCCTAATAAGAGTCGCAAGATCAAGAGGCATCATGTGTGCATTGCCAAGGAGATGGAGACATTGCAATAGAAGAGTCACCCAGGGTAGTTTCTCTTTTACTAAATCAGAACAAGTTCCATCCTCTTTTCGATTCTGAAGGGGAGGAAGATGTTAGGAGGATTATAGTGTCACCCCCACCTTCGATACATTATGAGGCACCTATCAGAGATAGGAGGAGTCATATCTGGCCCTCATTATGCCAAGTTGGAGAGGCTTATGGACAGTCAGAGTCTGATGCCCAGATTGATTTATAATCGGTTATTCCTCATAGTGTAGGTGAGCAAATCCATTAGAGAGGGGAGAGGCTGGCTTAATATTACTAGCAGAGAGAGGTGAAGATATCAGGTAATCTATCAGTCATATATTTTCTGATTGGTGCTACCCACTTTACCCATAGTATTCTATTGACTGGTACCACCCATCATGGGAGGAGCTCCATATAGAGTGTGTCTCCACCACGCTCCACTCCATGTCCATCATCGCCAGTGTAGGTTCCATCTTCTACAGTTTCATATAAAGCCATGAGAGAAGTATCAAGGGAAAAGAAAGTCCCACTGGTGATCCACATATGGCCAAGGGATCCCATTTCATCTACTTCGATTGGTGAGGTGAGCTCTCTTCTCGACCCTACTTGATTGAAGAGAGTGGTGACCTCATAACATCATAGTCATGCCATTACCACCACCACCTTAGCAGATCATGAATATAGCAGCGGTAGAGGAAGAAGGGAACAATTCTATTGTTCCTATAGAGATAGATCCCCACAAGGGCAGCACTCCAACCATAGTAGTTGATATTCATGAGCATGTGTCTTCCAATGAGCGTAGTACTCACAGGGTTAGCTCTCTAGTAGTAGGGGAGGTCAGATGTATCTTCGTTCATGAGCATGATCCCATTACATTGAGCATTTGTGCACATGTTGGATCTCCTTGGATGATATCTTAGCATTATTTTCAAAAGAAGGAAATCAGGTAATGTGACCTCAAAGATGAGAATGTTAGCTTTGATCCCAATGAAGATTATTTGTTGGAAGGCTCAACAGAGGTGCATATAGTTGATACTAGAGGTTCCTTCCTTCAAGATCATCAGAGTTTGAAAGGTGTGAGAAACGATGATATTCACCCAACACCTCCTTCAACAACTTAAACAAAAAGATGAGCAAATTGACAATATAAAAAAGATACTTAAATATTTGCTAGTGGTAGTTCTAGGACTTCAGAATCAAGCTTCAGCAGTATATCCTATCATTGTGGAGACTGGTCAGCCTGAGTTATTGCATGTCCTGGATCAACCCAAGAGTTCACATTCGGTAGAGTATGGCAGTACTATCTTGTATAGGAATGTAGTGGACAATTCCTCCATATAAGAAATATATCAAACTCATGGTTGAACAATAAGTGAAAGAAGCACTAGCTCAAGCTCAAGGTGGTTTATCAGTTCTAAAGGGTAGACCTTACCTAGTGGAATTTTATGATATAAAATATCCTAAGGATTTTGTGCCTCCTTCTTTCAAAAGTTTTGATGGAAACGGGAACCCTCGCCAACATATAGCACATTTTAGGTAGTTGCAAGGTGTCATTATTGTGTTCATCTCTTTGTCGGTTAATGGGCATAGCTTTTGATTGGTAGAACTCCCCATGATTCAAGAATTTTGCTAAGTTGGAGCAACTCTTTGTTAAGAGATTTGCTTTATAGCAACAAATGGTAATTATCATCATATGGCTCAACAACACCTGAGTCCCTCATTGATTATATTCTTAGTCATAATTTAAGCATGAAATGTGAACCCTGTTCAACAACACTATTGAAATTATTAAAGAATATTCATGGCTGGTGCCTTCACACTTAAAGGTTTCACCATTTATTTGAAAAGCTAATCAAGGCTAATGAAAGAAGCTAAATAATTACCTTTTAAGATCGACCATTAAAGCCAAAAGTATAAAACTATAGAAGCAAGGGATGGATTAGAAGGGAAAATGGGGATCTTGAGACCTCGAGCTCCACCTTCACTTCACTCTTTACCACTACTCACCATCTTATCGGCCCAGGCCTCCATGGCCTTCCTCTTCACCATACTCTCAGAGGTACACATACCCAGCCACCGTATATCATCCACCTACTCTTTTGGATAAATTAAATAAAACTTATTCATTTAAGGAGGTAGTCAAGAAAATCTTAAAGAACCTCTTAAAAAGATTTTCAACTTCGAACCTAGAAAGTTGGTGGAAGTGAGTAATGATCCTAACTTTGACCACCACATGCTATGCCATATTTTGGAGGATTTCTTTATATTTAAGGGCAGAGCTTATACAAGTTAGTGCTATAGTTATCCTTATGGAATATATAGTAGAACAACCATCCAGTTCTGTTAGGGTAATCCTTGGGGATTGTCATGAAAATTATTCTATAAATCCCCACCTTTATCTAATCTCCCTTTTCTTTTTAGAGAAAAGAAAGATAAATAAATAATAAATAAATATATAAAATATATCTTAGTAGGATGTCACATAGATCTGTAGATGTTCTTATTAGGGTGATCGAGTATGACATTGAGGAGAGGTGTACTACCGAAGATAGAAGTCACCTATAATGGACTAATCACCTCAAAAGGACTCTAAGGACTATGGGTCTTTGTACCGATTCTTTCCCTACTTTACATGGAAAAGTAAGCAGGTTTATTTTAAATCAGTTCATTAAGTTCTCAAGGCAAGCCCCATAGTTAATTACATCCTAAGGATTCTTAGGAATACTCTCGATTAAAGTAAATGATCATTGTCTCCAAAGATTTTGAAAAGGTAGGACTATCAATCGGTTGGTTTATTTTTATAAAGCCAAGTGGGATCAATCAAGAAAAGGGAGTTCTTACTGAAGCCAAATGAAAATAAGTAGGGAATGTTTAAGATACTAGGAAGCCTAGTAAGCACCCAGACTACATTGGGCTTTACATTTTGAAATTGAATTAATGTTTGAGTTGAATTTTCATTAGAATGCTAGAGCATGATTCCATGACACAAGATCATGGAATTTAATGAGGTGAGGATTTATGCTTATGACCCATAAAGGGAAGTAGCAACCTTTGAAACCTAAATCTAGGGAGCTTTGGTGAGGGTTAAAAAGTATGACTTAAATTTAAAGTGAAAATGGGTATTTAATTTACCTCCACAAGAGAGGATAAACCACCCGACTGTTGGACTTACAACTGTCTCGGGGTGGCCACCAACTAACTCCTCCTATGGTTTAAAAATATGTAGGTATGTCATATGTTTATGCAAGATAGCAAGGTTGTTATTTATTTAGAAAGAGACTAAATCCTTAAACACACTCCCTAAGAGACTAGATCATGTAGGGCATGAATTCATGACTTAAATCTAATGCAAATTTTCATATATTTTATTTTTATTTGGACAATCATTTGACTCAGTTGTAGGATTCTTATGCCTAATGCATGAGAAATTAGATTATGGGACAAAATCACAAGATAAGGAGGTGTGTTTCCACCATGGCTCTCTGCAAGTTCTCAGCAAGGTAGAAGCCCTCCAATCAAGAGTGAAACAGTATACTTTTATGCATGATGTTAGAAAATAAAGTATAAATCCAGCTAAGGGCATACTAATTCTTTTATCTTGATTTTTATCCTAAGCTTTAAGTGAGGTTATAAGTTATTTATTTTTAATTTTGAGTTGATTAATTTGATAGAATATTTAATTTTCTCTATGAGCCTAATTATCATCCAAGCCATACATCAAGCAAGGAAGAAACTAGGAAAATATGTCATTTCTAGTGCACAAGCTAAACAAAACATCAAACATTTTTATAAAGCTAACGCAAAAGAATAAAAGGCCAAGTGTGTGGGAACCACCCACCCAAAAAAAGGGTGGAGCTCTACCTTATACAACCGGTACAAATGAATTAATTATAGTTAAGCAAGAATTCATGTTATGGGGTTTTCATTTCTTCTTTCTTCTTTCTTCTTTCTTCTTTCTTCTTTTGATTCCTTCTATTGGATGGTTGGAAGGTGGTTTCTCCAAAGGCTTAACATGGTACATAAAATGAAATATTATGACCAATGTTCAGCCTAATCTCCCATAACAATCATTCCAAAATCCTAATTACAAAAGTACATGAAAAGGAAAAAGTAAATCTAACTAACACATGCAAAACAAAGATTAACTAAACAAACCATATAAATTCCAAGCAAGTATATTTGACTTAGCACCTCACACATGGGTAACCAAGTTTACCTGGCCTATTGGATTATGCTTAGGGGTATACACACCTAGATAATAAAAGCATTTATTTTTTTATTTATTACAACATCCCTTAAGCTCAATCCCCTACAGAAGATAATGATTAGACTAAATCGTCCTATCATTGAGTCTACGCACATACACCCTAACATCGAGACTAAAAATAATACATCACAAAATAAAATCAAGTATCAAACCATGCACTGACCTAACCTAAAGCTAGAAGTGGTGAATTAGCATAATTTGTGTGCAATTTAAGGTTTGTGTGGTATGCTTAGCTATGGCTTTAAGGTTTAGATTTCCTAAGTATGAAAATGTTCAACTTAGAGGATGATTTCAATTTAAGTTATTTAGTTATTTTGGGTTAATTTTACTTTATACTTTTGATTTAGTTTAGGTGAATCCTACAATTAATTACTAAGTTGTAAAGAGAGGAAAAAGAGAAGAGAACATTTCTTTCCTTCCCTATCCTAAGTAATTTCTAAAGTAGATTCATGTTTGATTTTATTTAGTGAATATTTTATTATGTGTTTTAATTAATCCTAAGTTTAGAGTAACTCTAAACAAACCTATTAAAAAGAAAGGCATTTTAAGATTAAGTAAAGTGAATTAATCTCACAAAATACACATCATTTCATTTCTTTTCCAACATATATAACATGCATATGAATGAATCCTAAGCATATATATACATGCAAATGGGAATGTTTAGCACACTTTAATGATGAATGCTAAGAAGTGTTACTTAAGAAAATTTGGATGCTTTATGATGCATGACTTTCATTAAGTATAAAAGAGGTATTCTTTTATCCTTTATTCTCATGCACATGTGTATGTATGAAAGGCATAAGTGAGTATGGCACCATTGTTAGCACAGGGGTGTAAAGTACAAGACTACTTAGGGCTACTTAAGCCTTAACCCTGGGGTTGTCTAATATACCACTTTTCTTAAATACGCATGTACAAAAGAAATAAATGAAAAAATAGAAAGATGCAAAATTTTATATTTATTTGATTTTTTTTGGTTGGTTGTTTAATTTGTATGTGTGATGTGAAATTACTTCTTAAGTCATGACATAGGAGTGTATAAGAATGGATTTGAGAAAGTGTTATGTCCTTTTCAAATGGACTATACACTTTGCCAATCTTATATGTTAAGAAAGAGAGAGAATGAAAACACTAATACATATCTTTTATATTTCTCACATGCAACCTTATAATAATTATAAGTAGCATATCTTTCATTTGATGTTTGATTTAAAAATTTTAAAATAATTTTTTATTTAATAGTGATAATAGCCATTCATATTCTTACTTTAGCCAATATGCAATTTGACATAAAGAAATATTTCATTTTAAATTTGATTTTAGAATGAATGCATGATTTTCATATGACATACATTTACATGCTAGGAAAGAAATAAAATGATGAAAGCAATGTAAATTCATTCACCAATTAATTCTAAAGATAATCTATGAATAAGATTATTTAAAGTAAATCAAAATTGTTTAAATGTTTATTTTGTTTGAGTTTGATTTAATTTGAAATGTGAGATGAGTTTGTTGGTCCTAACCATTCCCCATGTGTGAATTATTTAGTTAATTTTAGATGATTAGATTAATTTTATGCTTTGGTTAGGTTAAGGTATGAATTAAGTGTGTTAATTATCCCTTACACCACCTTAACATATTTAATCAATAATTATGATGAGATGACATAAAACCACACAAGGAATTTAAATTGGCAATGCACCTAGGAAAAGGTAATTATTCAATTGGCTCACAATTAATGATTAATTAAGTTAAAGGGTTTAATTTAAGTACTTTCATAACCCTTCCCAAACATGTGGGTTGGATTTTGATTTCCTTAAGTTACTTAGGTGAACACCTAAGCACTTACTAAGATGATTTGATTAGTTCTGAATGTTTTAAAATTTTATCAAATTAATTAAGAAGTGATTTTAATCATATTAAGTTTAGATTAAGGAAGGGTTTTGGGAATGGCTTAGGAAAATTCCCAAATTCATTCCATAAATCTCTTACCTATTTAAGCAAGGATTAATTAACTTAATAAAGGGATTAAACCATTGTTCATGTGCTTAATTATCCTTAAATATATAAAGAGAGTAATTAAGGATTCATTAGTTAATCTCCTTAATTAACCAATCAATAAATCCCAAAAAATTAGGGGAGGCAGAAGTTATCCCCCTAAATGTACATGAGAAGTTTGAGATTAATTAGTGGGATAAATAAGTAATTATTATTTCATTAAAACCAATTAAGGAAAATACTATCAAAATCAGTGAAATTAATTTTAGAATATGCTTTGAATTATCTTTCCAATGATTTTTACCTAATATATTTTTTGATTTTTCTAAGTTATGAATTATGAAGTTTTGATTATAATTAAATAAATCCCTAATTAATAACTAATCCTGTACATGGAGATGATGCTCACTTTCCATGTGGCATGATGGCTTTAAATTGTCACATCGGATGTCAGCGGTGGTGCTTTTCCCCATCCATCCGTCAATCAGGATGAGATTAAGCCCGTGGTATTAAGGGAAATCAAATATCTGGTGTCTTGATCATGGTCCATCAAAATGCGATGGATGGCCATGATCATCTTGAACTTTCCTGAGGAGATGGCCCATCATCTTGGGGAAGATGCTCATGAGCTTGGATTGAAACCAAATTCAACCCACCATCAGAGTAAAGGGGAACACCAATCTAACTTTGCTTGGGTGAAACTTCCCTTCAAAACCAAGAGGAGATTAAATTATGCTAAGTTTAATGGCATACCCTGGAGGCTATACACTATCCCTTGAAGTAGCTTATCAATGGAGAGAAGCCTTGTTGAAGGTTTGAGGTGTTGAGGTGGATGGATCTTTCTATGGCTAAGTTCTCTTCAAGTGGCTCGATCTTGATCAAGAGGACTCCTCCCTTGAAGAACTTGGTGTGAAGGCTTGGGTTAGCTCGATTGAGTTCCCTCAAGGTGCTTGCAAAGTGAATTGGACTAGCGTGGAGTATTTAGTGAGATTGAATTTTCTTGAGCTCCCATGTTTTTAGTTTGAAGAAATCCAAAAATGGGGAAATGGAAAATGCTAGAAACCTTGGAGGTGGAATCACTTCCTGAGTTCCCATGATTCAATTGAATAAGAGATTGAATTCAAATGATTAGTATATCTCCCCTTGAAGGATCGAATGGTAAACTCTTGCCATTTTGATCCAATTGACCTCAGTGAATTGTAGGCGTTAGAGGTGGCATGGCATTGGTTTGGTGAGAGTGGAGTGGTGAAGCGCATGCTTGAGTGGAGGAAGGATTTCCATGTGCTCAATTTGAAGGAATTGATTTTGATCTTGGGTTGGGTTTGGCTAACCCACCCAATGGGTCATGTGCACCATGTCCATTAGTGACCATTTGGTCCACTAAGAGGATGCCAAGTGTCCATGAAAAGTAATTGGCCAAATTAAGATTTTGATTTTGGTTACCCTTTGGCCTAGGGGTAAAATGGTCATTTGACCTTCATTTCAATTTGAATATGTTTGTATGATTGAAAAAAAATGGTTAGGCCAAGTTTCATTGAATTTGGAGTTGGTTTGATATGAGGCTCATGTTGACCCATTTAGGTCAAAATGGGTCAACTTGTCAAGTTGACCAATTGGTCAAATTAGGTCAAACCAAGGGTTGGGTCAAGTTCATATGACCATTTGAAATATGTTGGCATCATTGGTTTGGCTCAATTTAATTTATATTTGGTTTTGGTTCATTTGATTTCATTTAGGTCAAATGGGTCAAGTTGACCAATTTGACCCATTTGACCTATTTGCGTTAGGTTAGGCTCAAATGATGACTTGGTCAAGTTCAAACATTGGTCATGAATGATTTGATCAATGGTTTCAATCAATTTGGCCTATGGTGGATCTTTTGGGTTTCATTTAGTGGATCTTAGTTTAGGTTTCATTTACTAAATATTGACTTGGTCAACCCTTAGGTTTGACTTGGTTTGACCCAATGAGTGATTGATCATCTTATGATGATTGTTTCTCATAATGTGAGGTTTAGGTGGGCTTAGGTCAATCCAATTTGGTTAGGATTAGAAGTTGGCTCATAAGGGTACTTTAGGTCACTTTGGATCAAGTGAGCCTAAGTGGGTCAAATGGCTTGGTCAAAGCTTGATTTTACTTTGATTGAACTCACACATGGACTTATGATTAAAATATAAATCCATTTGCAAGTGATTTGAAGTCAAATGGGTTTTGATCCACTTACTTGACAATTTCAAGTTCAAGAGTGAACATGAGTTTGATTTGGCTTTGATTTTGGGTAGTTTTGGTTTGATGATTAGAATTGTATTTATATTTGGATTCATTGAAGTATTGATTGAATCATGAGAAAAATTAAGGTTTGGCTTGATTTGAGTTTGATTTGGCTAAGTTCAAGAATTTGACTTGAAAGGCTTAGGTTGAATTTGAGTTTGAGTTTTGAATTGATTTTTTTAACTGATTTAATTGATTTGAATTTATATTTCATTTATATATGTGAATATAAATGATAATATAAATGGCTTATGAGAAAATTCCTTGAGTTTGAACTAATTTATATTTGATTTAGGCTAAGTCCACAAGATGGAATCAAAGTGACTTAGGAAAGATTTTTGATTTGGATTTGAATTTTGAATTTGGTTTGATTGATTTGAATTTATATTTCATTTATATATGTTAATATAAATGAGAATATAAATGGGTTAGGAGAAAATTCTTTGAATTTGAATTTATTTAGATTTGATTTAGGCTAAGTCCATAAGAGGGAATCAAATGACTTAGAAAATATTTTGGTGTTTGGAATCCAATCATAGGCTTTAATCATAGGTTTCAATTATTTAGAATTAATTCATGATTTGAGAAAATCCATTGAATTGATTCAAATTTTGAGTTAGAGTTGGAGTTGATATGAGTTTGGAGTTTTGACTTGGAAGAAGGAAGTGAGGATTTGGTTCAAGCTATAGGGTAGGCAAATTTTAACACCAAGGCATAACCTATTCCTATGGCTAACTCTTCTAAGTCTAGGGTTAGGTTGGGTGTCCACCTAATCACTAGATGTGTCTTAAGACTAAGAACTCTTAAAGTCTAAGAGTCCTATGTCTAAGATGGAGGGGTTGAGAGCTCATTCTAAAAATGAGGCAACAAAGGTGCCCAATAGGTGTGATGTGTGAGGAACACCACATGTGTGTTGACAAAATGATCACAAGAACTAGTCTACTCTTAAATGAAATCAAAACTTAATGCAATGACTACTTATGCTGAAGAACATGAAAAATCCAGAGAGATAGTATTGAACCTTTCTTGACTGTTATCATCCATAAGAGATGAGAGTTTGATTTATCTCAAGAAAGTGAATTTGGCAAGATGGGAGAAAAATTGGATTGAATCCAGAGATTTCATCTTGGAAAGACTATTGGAATTGATTGATTTTATTTGCTTCATTCCAAAAGAAAGGTTGAATTTATTTTGATTTTAGATTTGGATTTTGAGATGGACCTGTTGGTTTGCGATGGATGCGAGTAGGAGCCATGGAGGCTTAGACCTAACTCAAATTTACCAATCCAAAGAGGTAGTCTATAAACATATAGTAGGACTAGCCAACCAAACAAAATTCCTTTTGATGTACAACAACTGTACTAGGAGGAAAGTGTAGTAGACTTACATCTTCCAATGTAAAGACTAGTTGCTAGGGTGATCCATTGGCAAGGCAATAGATTGAATCCAACTTTGAGTTGATAATTGAGTGAATGCTGCTGGGGGGACTTAGATCAACTCAAAGATAGTCAAAAATTAATTTCATTTTTAGGTATTATTTTAATGGATTCCATTAATTTATGATGGGTACGGTAGGCCATGGAGGCCAGCTTCAGTTACCAATCCAAAGGGTAGTCTATCAACCACAGTAGGACTATCCAACCAAATGAGTGCCTTTGGTTGCAATGATCAATAGGAAGAAAGCACGGACTCACATCTTCCAAAAAAGATCCACTAGGGTGATGGTTGCTTTGCAACAAATCAAAGACCTAGAGTGACTATTGAGTGAATGCTTGGGGACTTAAAATCACTCAAAGATAGTCAAGATTAATTTCATTTTTTTTAATTTATTTTGATGGATTTCATTGGTTTTGATGGATCTGCGAAAGCTTATATCAACTAGACCTATCTGATTCTTGAACCAAAGAGTAGCTTCTGATGGGAGAACTATCCGACCAAAGGAGTGCCTTTCAGTTTGTAATGATCAATTCAAGAGAAGAAAGCATGGGGACTCACATCTTCCACTACAAAAGACTACTACGGTGATCAGTTACTTTTGGCAACAAATTGATCCCGACTAGGCGCCAGGTTTGCAGATCATGCTAGAAAGAATGCATCAGTCTTACATCTTCAAAGAGGAATGACTGGTAACACTTGTGGCAAAATAGATTGAACCCAACTAGGGGCTACAGTGAAACCGACTCGATTTATCTCAGGTAGTGAAATTCCTATAGGGAGTTCTGCTGACACTGCCCTAAAGATAGGATGCTTGCTTGGGAAAAGGGGCCCTGTGAGGGCTTAAATTCTTAATCCACAAGCAAATATTTTTGTTTGTTTATTTATTTAGTTTTTTTATTATGATGTTGTTTGATTAAATTAAGAAGGAGCTTATATTAGCCTAGACATATCTCAAATTTACTGAACCAAAGGAGAATCTATGCATCCGTTAAATAAATTCTTCAACCACAAGGGTGGCTACTAGGAATGGGGGGATGTCGAATCCAAGAGTAATCAGGGTAGTATCTAAATGGGGTCACAAAGGATGTGATCCACATAGAATGCATGCAGGGAGAGAGGTCACTAAGGGCTTAATCCAAAACCCTAGTGAAGATGACATGGTTAATCATATATTAAATATGCATTCGGTGGCCAACTCGAGGAGAAAATGTGGGGACTCACATCTATCAAGAGTGGTGTATCCCGGGTGAGTCACATATGCAAACATCAACCAACTGGGTGCCCATGATTTGCAATCAGGAAGAAAGCTGGGGACTCACATCCTCCATGAACATTGTTGGATAATCTATCTTGGCCGAGGTGCCATCCAACTAGGGTGACTAAGTGAATGCCATTGGGGACTTATATCAACTCAAATGCGTCGAGGAAAGAGTCTGGGGACTTATCCTAAACCTCTATACTTAACCTAGTTAGATCATGATGATTAGAAGAAAGCTCAGGGACTCACATCTTCTTAAACAAAGTCAACATGAGGTAGCTTACTGGCTGGGCAGTGAAGTCTACCATACTAACAAGGTGCTCATTGGTTTGCAATGGTCAAGTTAGGAAGAAAGTGGGGACTCATCTTCCAAATAAGTGACCACTGGGGTGACATACTAAGGTAGCATGTAGACCCGACTAGAGCGACTAATGAGTGAGTGTGCCAGGGGCTTGCTCACATCAAAATAGCAGATAAAAGATATGTGTTTATTTTTGTGCTTGTGTTAAAGGAATAGGATGCTGGGTTCTACACACACACTTGGGAATTTGATGAAATGGTGCCATGAATGGGAAAATTCCCAAGAAAGGATGTCGCTTGGGTTCTCTTACACCTAACTTAGTTATCTAAAATAGGATGCCTCTTGGGTTCTCTCACACCTATTCTAATAGCTAAATTGTTTGATTGTGTTTATTTGTGAAAGAGGATAGGATGCTTGGGGACTTTTACACACCTACAAATGGCGAGATTGAACAAAAAACACACTTCAGAAGAGAAGATTTTGATGAAATGGAATGATTTTGTTCTTTTATTGATAATTATTTTCAAACATATTTTTATGGGTAATATTTCTTCAAATAGAGCCCATTAATTGGAAGCATTGTTCCCCTTTACAATCAATGAGGCGATAAGATCCTCCTTGGTAGGCCTTCTCTATGACATAGGGGCCTTCCCAAGTGGGTTCAAACTTGCCTCCCATCTTTCACGGCAATAATTGGTCTTAGGACTAACACAAGTTCTCTACTTGAAAGACCTAGGGTGGACCTGTTGTGAGCTTGAATCATTTTGGCCTTGTATAACTTCGAGGTTACGCATGCTGTGACTCTCCTCCAAACCTTTCTCTTCTAACAACTTTGCATCTATAGTGATCTTGCTACCCAATGCTATCCTTAGTGATGGGAGTTGAACTTCTAAAGGTAGAAACGACTTGGACCCATACACTAAGAAAATGGGGTAGATTGGAGTTGGGTTTTGGTGTGTGGTAGGCCCACAAGGCTTCAACAACGCTCATTCCACTACCCATTTGTTATCAGTCTTCTTTAGTATTTGGATGAGAGTTTTGTTGAATGCTTCTACTAAGCCATTTGCTCTAGGGTAGTAGATGGTGGAGTATCTCCAATCTATATTGTGTCTTATAGCAAAGCTGTTGATCTTGGTGCTTTTGAATGCAATACCATTATAATATAACCGAGGCACCTCATATATGATATGGTTCCGAAAAAAGCACATCTGTTATGACCTCTCACTGGGATTGCCTCACTTGGAAAAGTAGTGTGGCAGATGAATGATGACCCTTGGAAGAAGGAGGATCAAGGACCCACAATATGGTACCCCAACACTCAAATGGCCATGACCAATGTAGGTGTAGAATGTTGGGTGGTTGATGTAGGACCACCGTGCACGACACATGGCATCTCCTACATCCATGTATAATCATCAAGGCTAGTAGTATCTAGTCTCTTGATCTTCATCTTCATCTTGGAGATTGATGCTCACATAGACGAATGTACCTCGTTATAATGCCAGGCTTCATGTTTATCTAAACAACATAACCACATTTGATCAAAGGACCATCGGTATAGGGTGCTATCAATGAGAGCATAGGATAGAGCTCTATTTCACGATGGGCTTGTGACTTTTCTTGAGGTAGTTTCGGTGTTCAAATAGTCTATGAAGGTTGCCTCAATAGCTCCTTATCCTTATAGGCAATGGCAACCTCCCCTTCAAGAGAAAGTCTCTCGATGAGTTCAACATCAATAAGGGATATGACTTGTCTATTTTGGACCCTTATTGGAATGGACTCATCTTAGACATGCAATTCTTTGGCAAGTTTGGCCAAAGCATCTCTTCTTGTTTTTTTTCGAGGGGAACCTTGTAGATGGTGACTTGATTTGGGCCAAAGCTTCATGGTATACTCATGGTAATGATGAAGCTTGGTTTGAGAACCTTGTAGGACCCAATCGATTGATGACCAAGCGAGAATCCCAAAGATGTTGATGCTCTTGACACACACTATGATAGCTAACTACAGATCGGCAATCAAAGCCTCATACTCAGCTTCATTGTTGGTGTAGATTGGAAAGATAGTATGAGAATCTCATCACATCGTGATGCGGAGTTAGAGAACTATTCTACCCCCTTTTGGAAGAGTAGATCATGGTGCTTCCCTTTATGAAAAGAAGCACCATCAAAATACATCTCCCATTGGGTTGTCAACCTCCCTAAGTTCATGATTTATTCATGGGAGATCATCACTGGAGAATCGGTAGGAAGTGGGTGTCTTTGCTAAGAAATCAGTGCTTGTCCTTTTACCATGAGGGAGAATGTGATATCAAACTAGAATCATGGACCAATGCAAACAGGATAGCATTGGCATGTCATGATATCTTGTAGTGGATTTTACGAAATCAAGTTCACCTTATGAGAAAGCATATAGTGTAGCTTTTGGGAGGCAAAGATCAAAGCTAGGCAATGTTTCTATAGGTGGATAGTTCACTTAGAATCATAGATGATGAGGTAGTAGAGAGCACTCTCCTTCCCTTCATCATTGGCTTGGGCCAACAAAGCTGAGAGTCATCAATGTGGAGTGTAGAGGGATGAGTGGCTTTCAGATAGGGGAACTAGTGGCTTCACCAAATACGCTTGATATCTTCAAAGGGCGACACTTGTCATCCCACTTGAACTTGGCATCCTTTTGATAAGTGCTAAGAATGGTTTGCATATCCTCGGTTGGAAATAAAGCATCTTAGATATGCCAATCATCCTTGCAAAGATCTGAGTTGAGTTAAACTCTTAGGAGATAGCATTTCTAAGATAGCTTTAATCTTTTTTGGATCAGTGTTAGACAACAAACCCAAGGAATTTTCCTGAAGCCACTCTAAATGCACATTTCAGGGGATTTATTTTGAGGTTACATTGTCTTAACTATTTGAAAACTATTATCAAGTCAAAGAGATGGTCTTCCTTTTCTCTACTCTTAACTACTAAATGTAACACTCAACCTGATGATGGATGAGTTCATTGAAGATCCACATGTCGCACAAAGATTTTTAAGGCCGAAAGGCATGACCTATAATAGTAGATTCATCGGTCCAAAAAGTAGTGTTTTCTTTCAACCATCTTGATTTGGTTATAGCCAGATGACCCATCCATGAAGGAGAATACTGGATGATATGAAGCAATCTCCACCATTAATTATGGTATAGGAAGAGGAAACTCATCCTTAGGACATGCCTTGTTTAAGTACCTAAAATTAATGTATATACAAATTTCTTCTTCTTAACTAGATGACACAACTGTGTAGATATTTTTCTTCCCTGATGAAACCAAAGATCGCTTGACTTCAAAAATGACCTATTGTCGATTTCTAATCGCATGCATCTAGGAGCTTGTTTGATAAGGTTAACATTAGGATCTATTGCTAATTTATAGACTGGTATGTCAGGAGATTATCCAGGCATCTCTTCATAACTCCATGCAAAGCAATCCTTATACTCAGTCAATAGCCTAACTAAGCTATTGATTTCTTCTTCATTCAACAATGAACTGATGTATGTTGGGCATGGATTTTCTTTTATCTCGAAGTTGATTTCTTTATGCTTATCAATTATTGAATGGATCTCCTCTTCAAATTCTGGCGGTGCATATTTGATTTGGAGATCATCTGTATCATTTGAGGTTTCTAGACACACATCCTCATAAGAGTTGATTTGGTGTGAAAGAACCTATCAGACTCTAGATGGTTAGTGACAACTAAGCAGTAATCATCATCATTGATTAGACCCACTGTACCAAATCATAGTCTTGATCTTGATTGTACATCCCTTCCTGTGTTGTTCCATAGCTTTTTGAAGTACTCTAACCTGTGCTTAAACCATGAATAAGGAATCAAACCCTTCTTTGCAAGATTAAG
Source organism: Cymbidium sinense (assembly GCA_021442155.1). Lineage (NCBI taxonomy): Eukaryota > Viridiplantae > Streptophyta > Magnoliopsida > Asparagales > Orchidaceae > Cymbidium > Cymbidium sinense. The sequence goes on from CM038215.1 coordinate 176,907,884, forward strand.
ATCACAAGGTGAGTACCAATCAAAAAGGTAATTCCATTAATTCTTTGTATGAATTCTCCTTAAGTTCTACATCAACTTCAGGACTTGAGGAGGATGATCCTAAAAAGAATCTCTTTGGGTTCATATCCTTGGAAGACTTAGGGGCTTCCTTAACTACTAAACCTTTAAATTTTTGAGATGAAAGTGAGGTTAGAGCTAAGGTTCCTAACTGATGCCTAATAGTTTTACATACATCTGATTTAAATACTTTACTTTGTCTGGAGGCCCAATCTTCATCGCTGTCTGGCTCGAGTGTCACCTCCAATGAAACCAGAGGGTTGTATGCTAATCACATTAGACTCATCCTCAGCCGGATTCCAAGTCTATGTGAATAGTAGGGGTACTCTTATGAACTGAACATAACCCTGCTATCGATGGCCAACCAGGGGGTCTTCCACCTCTGGAACTACCTCTATTTCTGCCTCTATCTCTGCTCGGTGGAGGTCGAGTCATCTTACCCACATGCTTATATGATGGAATGAATTGTGGGTGGAATGTGATATGCAGCTCTATTTCTTTTTCAATTTCTATTTCTTGTTCACTTGGATCTTCATTTTTCTTTTCTTTTTCTTTTCTTTTTCTTTTGCTTTTTCTTTTTCTTCATTTTCTTTTTCTTTTGAATTTCAGTTTTGTCCAAGTTCACGAGAAAGTGAGGAAGATAGTAGGTCATCCTCATATAGCTCAACCTCTCTAACTGAAAATAGATTTTCATCTCCTTTGACACATTACTCAATCTCATCATTCCTGAACTTGATGCACTGATGGAGGGAGGATGGAATCATCTTATTCTGATGTATCGAGGGCCTACCGAGCAAAAAGTTTTTAAAAAGTATTCGAATCAATGATATAAAACTTGGCTTCAGTCTTCCAGTCACCTATCTCCAAAAGTAACACTATGGAACCTAAAGACTGCTCGCCTTGTTCATTGAATCCTTTCAACATCATCAGATCTCCTCGGAGTGTGGAGATGTTGATCTTTAAATAGGCATGGGTCTTTAGATTCATAATGTTCAACGATGCACCTGGATCGACGAGAACTGTAAGTACCGCCCATGTCAACTATATGGGGATTGTGTTCTTTGTCCTCCAAGAAAGGTCTTCATCTATGAAAGTGATCCTCGAGCTTCTGGAATAATGTGCCTCCTCATGAATAGCGGTTAGCTGAGCAAAGCATATCTCTAGATTAAGGAGAGCCTTGATTAGTGATTCCCTCATTTCTTTGGTTAAGATAAGGGCATCATATATGCTTAGCTTAGATGGAAACTTTCTTAAGTGAGAGAGGAAATTATAGTCCACCTACCATCCTCCATAAGCATATCGGGGTGGAGCATCGTGGGCTTTATCCTGTGACCTCATTTTAGAATGAGCTCTCAACACCTCCATCCTGACAAGACTTCTAGACTAAGAGTCTTGATTTTAGATAAAAAGATTGAGGAAAAATCATACCCTTTAGCTTAAACCATCCTCACTTTCCTTCTTTCAAGTCAAACTCCAAATCAATTCTATTTTATTTTCTCAAACTCAAAACAATTCCATGATTGAGATCCATGATTGAAATCCATGATTGAAACCCATGATCAAAATCCATCAAAATTCTAAGTTAAATTCAAGTCCTTAACCCTTTAAGGACTCCCAAAATCATGATTCAAACCTTGCAAATCTTTGAGATTTTCTCATAAATCATTTATATTATCATTTATATTCCATATATAAGTGAAATATAAATTCAAACTCATCAAATCAAATTCAAATTCCAAATCAATTCATGAAAATTTTGTTAAGTCCCTTTAATTTTTCATTAAAGGACTTAGCCAAAATCAACTCTAAACCTTGATCAAACCTATTCAAATTCATGGTATTTTCTCAAAACTTATTGATATTCTCATTTATATTCTCATAAATAACTAAAATATAAATATAACACAATCAAATCAAAGGCAAAAATTAAATTCCAAATTTAAAATCCTTGAAATTTCCTTAAATCCCTTAATTTTCCATTAATGGATTTAACCTAAACTTTGATCAAACCATTTCAAACTCTTGGGATTTTCTTAAAACTTATTTGTATTATCATTTATATTATCATATATAAATGAAATATAAATATAAATCAATCAAATCAATTCAAAAATTAAATTTCAAATTAAAAAATTGCTTTAAATCCTTTAAATTCCCTTTGTTGGATTTAACCTAAATCATGATTAAACTCTTTCAAATTCTTGAAATTTTTTTATGATCAATTTATATCTTCATTTATTTTCACATATATAAATGATATATAAATTCAAACAATCAAAATCAATTGCAAAAAGCAAATTCAAATTAACTCAAAATCAAATCTAAGCCTTTCAAGCCAAAATCCTGAACCTAGACAAATCACTTTTAAATCAAGCCAAACTCTTGATTTTCTCTCATGGTTCAATCAATCCTACAATCATGAGTTCATATATAAATCCAAACTCAATCAAAACCCAAATAAAAATCAACCACCCTTCATATTCTTCCTTTGAATATGAAATTTTCAAATGGATCAAAATCCATTTGACTTCAAACTACTTGTAAATGGATTTAAATTTCAATCATAAGTCCATATACAAGATCAATCAACTTCAAATCAAGCTTTGACCAAGCCATTTGACAACATGACCCAAAGTGACCTAAAGTACCCTTATGAGCTAACTTTTGATCCTAACCAAATTAGATTAAACCAAACTTATACTTTCCTCTCACCATGATCAACAATCATCTTGGGATGATCAATCAATTAAATTGGTTCAAACCAAGTCAACCCTAAAGGTTGAACAAGTCAACACTTAACCTAAAATGAAACCTAACATAGCCAAAATCCACCATAGGCCAAATTGATTGAAACCATTGATCTAAGTTCACTCATGACCTATGTTTGAACTTGACCAAGCCAACATTTGAGCCTAACCTAGCCCAATTGGTCACTTGACCTGTTGACCCATTTTGACCTAAAAGGCCAAAATGTGTCAAAACTTGATCTAAGCCAAATTGATTGAAACTAATGAGTCAAGTCCATCCTAAATCACTTGTGGAACTTGACCAAAGCCTCAATTGGCCAACTAGACCCAACCTAGCCTAATTGACCTTAGACCCAACATGACCTAAAGGGGTCATGTTGAGCCAAAATTGAACTTAACCAAAATTGATTGGAAACAAAGATACCAATCCACTCCATATGACTAACCTAACCTAAACCTAACTTGACCTACCCCAAAAGGTCAAATGGGTCAAATAGGTCAACTTGACCCATTTGACCTAAATGAGTCATATGAGCCAAAATCAAATATATACCAAATTGAACCAAACCAAAGCCATTAAAACATTTCAAATGGTCATATGAACTTGACCCAACCCTTGATTTGACACAATTTGACCAATTGGTCAACTTGACCAAGTTGACTCATTTTGACCTAAATGGATCAACATGAGCCATCAAATGATTCCATTGAAACTTGCCAAACCTAGTTTTTCATACCAAACATACCCAAAGTGAAAAAAAATAGCAAAATGGACATTTTTCCCCTAGGCCATAGAACAAATTTTGGCCTAACCCATGGGTATTTTGGTCATTTCTTCTTCACAACCACTTGAGGCTTTTCTAAAAGTTCAAAGGGACTTAGTGATGAGTGGTGCACCCAACCTAATGGGTTTGGGTCAGCCCATTTGGTCCCTAGAACAAACTCGATCCCATAGCCTAAAATTAGATTTTTCAAATTCCCTCCTAAGCTCAATTTCAACACATGGGAAGTTATTCCACTCAAACCGACCATGTAAAATAACCAAAATAGCTCACTCCATTTGCTCAATTGGATCAAAATGGCATGGACATTAAATCAAAGAGATATACTCCCAATCTAAATTCTCAATGACATGGAGAGTTAGAGCCATTTGCAAGTGATCAAGCTTCAGAATTCAATTTTCATCTTCTTGATTTTCCACTTGAAAATGGGGAGGTCCAAAGAGCCAATTTCTTCCCCACTCCAAATTAATCCAATTGCGCTTGCACACTCCATCAAAGGGTCAAGTCGAGTTTGTCTAAGCTCTCTCTGAAGTTCTAAAGGAAAGGGGAGACCTAGCTTCATCAAAGCCGCAAAAGAATTACGGAGGAGTTGGAGCACTAGAGAAAAAAAGGAGCCATCAGAGAGTGATCCCTAGCTTCCTTAAGCTCTAGCCATTTCCTATCTTCAGTTTTTGAATAGTGAAAACATGGGAAGAAAATCGAAGAGATAACTTTCTCCATACTCAATTTCCACCAAATTGCCTTTGCATACTTCATCAGGGAGCTAAGTAGTGCAAAGCTTCCATTGGAGTTCCCATAGCAAGGATTGAATTGGATCAAGAAAGGAGAGCAAGGAGACTTGGTCCATAGCAATTCACATAACCAGCTCATTCTTCCAACACTTCCTCAATGAGAAGCTCCTCCTAATCGTGTGATGACCTCCGGTGAGGTATGAACTTTTTTGACCACATAACATAGGAGGTGTTGGTCCTTTGTGAAGAAAATTTTCAATTCAAGTGAATCCCACCATTGGATGTGCCGCTCTTTGGCTTTAGATGGTGTGGGTTAAATTTGGTTTGAATCCGAGCTCAATCGAAGGATCTTCCCTAGATCATGGACGGTCTCTGTTGATCGGGGAAGAACTTGAGATCTCACCATCCATCCATTTTGGATGGATGGCCGAGATCCCCAAGTTTCCTTTATCCATTTTAAAATCGCTGGAGATCTCGTCATCCATCTGATGGGACGTAGATCAAACCGCCCACCGCCACCATTTTGGATTTGACAACTTAAGTGAATCCTTCACAACGCGATGTGTGTAAAGGGCGCTGACCGCCGCCACCACGCGTCGCGCCGTGAGTAGTATGGTTAGTTAAAATGCTTTAATTAATTCTAATTAATCTAGGGATCTTCTAAAATTCAAAACTCTCTCTAAAAAATTTAAAAAAATGTGAAATAAATTTCTATGGAAAGATAATTCAACCTAGAATATTTTAAAATTAATTTCAATGAGTTTTGAATTATGATTATCTCTGATTTTAGGTTTTATTGGAAACTTCATTTTGTTAATTATCTTTTAATTAATCCTCTGATTAATCCCAAACTTCTTGAGTATGATTTAAGGGATGACTTCTGCCTCCCCTAATTTCCTTGGGATTTATTGAAAGCTTGATTAGAAGAATTGCATATGGATTTCTTAATTATCCTCCTTATGTAATTTAGGATAATTAATATGTAATTAGTGATTTTAATCCATGATTAGGGTTGATTAAGGTCAGATCCAGTAAGTAAGAGGTTTATGGAATAATTTTGGGGCATTTCCTCTAAGCTATTTCCTAAACCCCCTTTTCTCTCCTTAATCTCCTCTTAATTAAGGGTTAATTCATTAATTATCTCCTTAATTAATTTCTAAAAATTAAAAAAGTTCCAAAACTTAATTAATCTACTTTGGATAGATGCTTAGGTGTTTAATAGCCTCAGTTCAATTAAGGAAATCAAAACCCAATTCATATGTGTGAAAGGGTGTTTTGAAAATTACTTAATCAAAACTCTTTAGCTTAATTAATTTTTAATTGTGAGCCAAATTGCATTAGGCCTTTTTCTTATTAGGTGCATTACAAATTTAAATTCCTTGTGAGTTTCTATGTCATCTCATTGGCTCATAATTATTTGATTAATTTTTCTAAGGTGGTGTAGGTAACGGTTAATTAAGTTACTTAATTCATACCTTAAACTAATTAATGCATAAAAATGGATCTAATTATCTAAAGATTAAACAAAAATATCAAACACATGTAGGAATGGGTTAGGAACAACAAACTCAACTCACCTTTTTAAAATTAAATCAAACTCCAAACTAAATAGAAATTACATTGAATTCACTTTGATTTATTTTAAACTTTCTTATTCTATAAGAATGTCTGTAGGATTTAAGTGAAGTAAACTTATTTACATGCTTTCATTGCTTTAAATCTTTTCACAACATGTTAAAGTTGTATGTCATGTGATTTCTTGCATTCATAATTTTGAAATTCAAATTTTAAAATGAAATTATTTACTTTATGTCAAATTTGCATGTGTTGGCTAAAGTAAAAAATATGAATGGCTATTATCACTACTAAATCCAAATTATTTTCAAAACATATAAATCAAATATCAAATCTGAAAGTGTGCTACTTATACTTTAATTATAAGCTTTCATGTGAAAGAATATAAAGGTATGCTTAACATAGGTTTCCTTTCATCCTTATGTTGGTATAGTTTTGAATAAGAATTTGGTGAGGTGTATGGTTCATTTGAAAAGAACCTAACACTCACTTAATTCCATATCCTATTCATCTCTATGAGAGCCACTTAAGAAGGTTATCTATACTTGCACATAAATATAAATAAAATGAATCCATTAATACAACTTTTGCATTCTTTTCTATTTCTTTTATACATATGTTTATATTTAAGGAAAGTGGTATTTAGTCGGACAACCCCGAGGTTGCAAGGCTTTAAGTAGCCCTAAGTAGTTCTTACCTACACCTCTGTTAACAATGACACTGTACTCACTTATGCTTTTCTTACTTTCATGTGTATATATAAAAATTTGGATAAGGAAACCCCTTTCTACTTAAGAAAAATCACGCATATTCAACTTTTAAATTTTCTTAAATGGATTACTTAGTATGCATCATAAAGTATGTTAAATACTCTCATTTGTATGTATAGATATGCTTAAGGTCCATCCATATGCATATTATATATATTGGGAAAGAAATGAAGTAATGTGTGTTATGTGAATTTTGATTCATTTTATTTAATCTTAAGGTGACTTTCTTTTTGAATAGGTTTATTTAGAGTTTATCTAAACTTAAGATTAATTAAAATATCTAATCAAAACATTCACCTAACATAACTAAAATGTGAATCTACTTTAGAAATTATTTAGGTTAGGAAAGGAAAGAGAAGTTCTCTTCTCTTTTCTCTCTTCATAACTTGGTAATTAATTGTAGGATCCACTTAAACCAAATCAAAACATGAAATAAAATCAACCCAAAATAATTAAACAACTTAAATGAAACCCCCCTCTAAGTTGAACATGTTCTTCATACTTAGAAAATTTGAATCTAAAGCCATAGCTAAGCATGCCACACAAGCCTTCAAAGCACACACATTAGCCTAAGTCACCACTTCTAGCCTTAAGTTAGGTCAGTGCATGGTTTGATGTTTGTGTTGTTTTGTGATATATGTTTTAGACTAGATGTTAGGGTGTATGCTTATAGAATGAATGGTGGGATGCCCTTAGTCTAACTATTCTTTCGTAGGGATTGTGCTTATGTTATCATAAATAAAATATAAATGCTTTTGCTTGCAGGTGCTTTACACCCCTAAGCATAATCCAATAGGCCAAGTGGACTTAGCCACCCATGTGTGGGGTGATAAGTCCAATATACATGCTTGGGATTTGTGTGGTTTGTTTTTCCTAACCTTTATTTAAAGTTTTAGTTAGATTTTTGCTTTTCCTTTTCATGTAAATTTGTGCAATTAGGATTTTGGAATGATTGTTATAGGGATTAGGATGAGTATTGGTCATAAAATCCTATCTTATGCACCATGTGAAGTCTTGGAGCATCTACCTTCCAACCATCCAAAAGAAGGAACCAAAAGAAGAAAGAAGAAGAAGAAAGAAGAAAGGAAGAAAGAAGAAATATAGCTTGAAGACTCCCATAACAATGAATTCCTTGCTTAATTGTAATTTGATTCATTTGTAATCCGGGTTGTATAAGGGTAGCTCGACTACCCACATTTGATATTTTTAGGTTTGTGCGGTGGCGACTGACCATAACTGCCTTTTTTGTGATTAGCTTTATAAATTGATTGATGGTTTGTTTAGCTTATGTATTAAGTGGCATGCTTTTCTTAGTTTCATCCTTGATTTATGTTTGGACTACATATGGATTAGGCTCTTTAGAAAAAATAAATCTTTTACCCAACTTAACAACTCAAAATAAAAAAATTAAACAACTCATAACCTCACCTAAAGCTTAGGTTTAAAATCAAGATAAAATAATTAGCAACCCCTTAGCTGGATGAGCATTTCTTTATAATATCATGCACAAATGCATCTTATTTCACTCTTGATTGGAGGGCTTACACCTTTGCCAGAGAAACATGGCTTGACCTTTGAGAGCCATGGTGGAAACTCACCTCCTCCCTTCTCGCTGATTTTGGCCAATAATCGTATTTCTCATGCATTAGTTATATGAATCTCATTAGCCTGAGTCAAAATAATTATCCAAAAATAAATAAAAATAAAATAAAATTTGAATTGCATTAGAATTAGGTCATTTGAAGCATGCCCTTTAAATGATCTAGTCTCTTTAGGGAGTGAGTTTAAGGACATAGTCTCTTTCTAAATAAATAATAGCCCTAATTATTTTCCATAAGCATAAAGACTTGCCTACATGTATTTAAAATCATAGGAGTTAGTTGGTGGCCACCCCCAGAGGATTGTAAGTCCAAGTTGTGGTTTGTCCTCTTGTGAGGCAAATCAATTATCCATTTTGCCTTAGATTTAGGTTGTGCTTTTGGCCTCCAAGCTTTTTTTTGAGGTTGCTTCTCTCCTTATGGGGGCCATAAGCATAATTCCTCACCTCTAGGCATTTCCTTAATCTTGTGTTAAGGAATCATAAGTCCTAAATTTCTAATGAAAAATTCAACTCAAACAAACTAAATCAATTTCAAAAATGCAAAGCCCAACCATAGGATAATTTGAGATGCTCGCTAGGTTTCCTGGCATCATGGGCATCTCCTAATTATCTTTCATTTTGGCTTCGATAATAAATCTTTCTTTGATCAATCCCATTTGATCTTTAAAAATGAACCAATCGATTGATAGTCCTTTTCTATTGAAATCTTCAAAGACAATAATCATTTACTTTAATCGAGAGTTTTCCCAAGGAATCTCCATTCCTTAGGATGTAATTAACTATGGGGGCTTGCCCCTATAGGAAACTTAATAAACCAGGTTTAAAATAAATCTTGTTTTACTTTTCCATGTAAAGTAGGAGAAGAATCTCTAGTACATATGTAGAACCATCATCCTTAGGAGTCCTTATTGAGGTGATTAGGTCCATTGAAGGGAAGTGACTTCTATCTTTCGAGATAGTATACTATTTCCTTAATGATGTACTCGATCACCTGAAAAAGTATATTTGCAGATCTGCGTGGCATCCTAAAAATAAAAATTTCTATAAGTCTCCTCTTTCATTTCTCCCCATAGATTTGAAAGGAAACTCCTTAATAAGAATTATTCTCCACAAGGATAGATGCCTATGGGCATGCCAGAACCTCAAGTTGTATAAAGCCAAGATGATTCAAACTCACAATAAGTTGGTCCATCCTAGAACTTTTCAAGTAGAAGAGCTTATTTTAATTCTAAGGAGACTGATTATTACATGTCGGAAGATGGGAGGCAAGTTTGAACCCACTTCGGAAAGCCCTTTTGTCATAGAGATTGCTTACCAAGGAGGATCTTATCAACTTATTGATCATAAAGTGGAACACCTGATGCTTCCAATCAATGGGCTCTATTTGAAGAAATATTATCCATAAAATTATGTTTGAAAATAATTCTCTTCAAAAATTTAATTGCAATTCATCAAAATATTCTCTTCATTCGAAGTGTTGTTTGCTTGTTTATAAATCTATCATGTCGTGTTTTAGGGTAGGTGTAAGAGAACCCAGGAGGCTTCTTATCCTTCTTTCACAACACGAACACAAATTAAACATAATTCCCCAGTGCTACTAGAGTAGGTGTAAGAGAACCCAAGAGGCATCCTATTTTGACTAGCATGGCTAAGTTAAGTGTAAGAGAACCCAAGCAGGATCCTTTCTTGGTGGGATCCTAACTGCCATTCGTGGCACCATTTCATCAACTCTTAAGCATGTTTTAAGATAGGTGTAAGAGAACCCAAGCAACATCATGTCCTCCTTTAACACAAACATAAACACAAATACATATCTTTTGTTTGGGCTATTTTGACATGGGAGCAAGCCCTATGTGGCACTCACTCATTAGCTGCTGTAGGTCAGGCTAACATGCTACCTTATTAGTATGTCACCCCAATGATCATTTGTCTGGCAGATGTGAGTCCTCGTGCTTTCTTTCTGACTTGACCATTATAAATTGACAAGTGCCTTATTAGTTTGGTAAGCCTCACTGCGCAGCTAGTGAGCTACCTCATATTAACTTTATTTAAGAGGATGTAAGCCTACATGCTTTCTTCTTGAACTAGCCATCATGCACTAATTAGGTCGAGTATATTTGAGGATTATGATAAGTCTCCCAGCGGCTCCTTTCCTCTCGACTACTTTTGAGTTGATATAAGTCCCCTAGTGGCATTCCCTCAATACTTGCCCTAGGTCGGATAGCACCTGTCGAGCCAAAGACAGACTATCCCAGCAATTAGTTTTGATGAAGGAAGATGTGAGTCCTCGATGCTTTCTTCCTAGGCTGATTATCACAAAATAATAGGCACCTTAGGTTGGTTGATGTTTGCTATGCTGATAGCGACTCACCCAGTGGATATACCACTCATGCCAGATGTGAGTCCCCATGCTTTCTCCTTGAGTTGGCCACCAAATACCTACAAACATTATCTTCTTCAGGGTTTTTTAGATAAAGCCCTTAGTGGCCCCTCCCATGTGGGGACTCTACTTGGATCATTTCCTTTGAGACCCCATTTAGACACTACCCAAGTTATTGGATTGGACAATCCGCTTTTCCTAGTAGCCACCCCTGTGGTTGGAGAATTTGTTCAGCGCATGCACAGATTCTCCCTTGGATCAGTAAATCTGAGATAGGTCTAGGTTGATATAAGCTTCTTTTTGTATGATCCCTCATAAACCAATAGGGTCCACGATAAACAAACAAACAAACAAACAAATTTATTCACTTGTGGATTAGAAACTCAAGCCCTCGCAGCCCTTTTTCCAAGCAGGCATCCTATTTTAGGCGTGTCGAAAACTACCTATAAGAACACTTGAGTTGAGATAAGTCCCCAAGTCGACACTCTCTTGATAGTCACCCACAAGTCGGGTTCAATCTATTTTTCCATAAATAGATTTCCCCGACGGTCATTTCGCTCTGGAAGATATAAGTCTACTACGTCTTCTTTCTAGCATGACTATTGTAAATCGACGGGCAACCCTAAGTCGGGTTGACATGTTACCTCGCTAATACATCCCCCCAGTGGTGTTTTATAGTGGAATATGTGAGTCCTCGTGCTTTATTCCCTAAATTAGCCACTATAAATCGAAAGGCACCCCATTGGTTGGATAGTTCCCCCCTCGGTCGAGAAACTTTAGATTGGTAAATCTAAGGTAGGTCAAGGCTGATATGGCCCCTACTCAGTGTAGTCCATTGCAAACCAACAGGATCCACCAAATATAATTAAAATAAAATTAATTTTAACTATCTTTGAGCTGATCTAAGTCCCCTAGAGGCATTCACTCAAGATCAATCTAAGTTGTCTGATCCATTTCTGCCAACCGATCACCCCAAAGAATGATCCCCACTTTGAAAGATATAAGTCTACTATGCTTTCTTCTAGTATAGCCGCTACACACCGAAAAGTACCCCTCTGGTTAGATAGTCTTACTATATGGATAGTATACTACCCCTTTGGATTGGAAAATCTGAAGTAGGCCAAGGCCGACATGGCCCCTACTCAGTGCAGTCCATCGCAAACCGATAGGGTCCATCTCAAAATTCAAATTTTAAAATTTGAAACAAAATCAACCCTCCTCCCAAGTGGAGCCAAACTAAAAAATCAAATCAATCAGCTTCTCCTCAATGAGATGCAAATCTTTTCAATCTCCCTAGTGGAGTCAATTCAATTCAACCAGAACTTGTTCCCCTAGTGGAAGGTTCACATCTTTTATCCCAATGGATTCTAAATTCTAATCCCCAGTGAATTTCACAACCTCTTGTCCCAGTGGATAACTTGAGCCTTTTCCCCTAGTGGAAGGCTCACATACTCCATCCCTAGTGGATTCCTCCTTCGCTCTCTTATATTTTTGACATAAATAGAGTCGCATTGCACTAAGCTTTTGATTCTTTCTACACCTCAAGTTTAGAAGTAGATCATTTTTGTTAGTGCTTATGATCGTTCAAATGTTGGAGATCATCGCCAACACTGTGCATGCCCATCACACACCACACCTATTGGGCACTCTTTGTTGACCTTTCTTTTGGAGTGAGCTTTCAACTTCTCCATCTTAGACATAGGACTCCTCTAGACACTAAGACTTCCTTAGTCTTAAGACACTTCTAGTGATTAGGTGAACACATAACCTAACCTTAGAGACTTAGAGGAGTTAGCCATAGGAATAAGTTATGCCTTAGGGGTATTAGGAGGACTTGCTTACCCTATAGCTTGAACCCAATCCTTGCTTCCCTTCTTCAAACCAATCCAAATCAAATCTTAAATCAATTCCAACTCAATTGATTATCTCAAATCATAAATCATTTCCAAAACCCAAATCTTAAATCAATTCTAACTCAATTGATTTTCTCAAATCATAAATCATTTCCAAAACCCAAATCATAAATCAATTCCAAATCAAATAATTGAAACCCATAATTGAATTCAAATCCCAAAATCTTTCCTAGGCCCTTTGATTTCATCTTATGGACTTAGCTCAAATCAATTCCAAATCACTCCAAACTCAAAAGTTTTTCTCATAAGCCATTTATATTCTTATTTATATTCCCAAATATAAATAAAATATAAATTCAAATAACCAAAACTAAATTCAAAATGCAATCTAATTCTAACTTATATCCTTTAAGCCAGTTTCTTGGATTTAGCCAAATCATCCTCAAATCAATCCAAACCCTTGGATTTTCTCTTCAAACAATCACTTCTTCAATCACATGCTCAAATATAAACATAAAATGCAATCTAATTCTAACTTATATCCTTTAAGCCAGTTTCTTGGATTTAGCCAAATCATCCTCAAATCAATCCAAACCCTTGGATTTTCTCTTCAAACAATCACTTCTTCAATCACATGCTCAAATATAAACATAAACTACAATCATCAAACCAAAATCAAACTAACCCAAGTCAAACCCATGTTCATCCTTTTGACTTGAAATTATCAAATGAACCAAAACCCACTTTACCCCAAACTACTTGCAATTGGATTTATATTTCCATCATAAGTCCATATGTGAGTTCAACCAAACTTGAATCAAGCCTTGGCCAAGTCAATTGACCAAGTTAGACTCACTTGACCCAAAGTGACCTAAAGCAACTTTTTGAGCTAAATTCTAATCCAAGCCAAATTGGATTAAACTAAGCCCATCCAAGTCTCATATTATGATCAACAATCATCCTAAGATGATCAATCACTCAAATTAGATCAAACCAAGTCAAACCTAGCCTTTGACCAAGTCAACACTAAGCCCAAATAAAACTCAAACTAGCCAAAATCTATCATATGTCAAATTGATTGAAACCATTGATCTAAATCAATTCATAATCAATGATTGAATATGGCCAAGTCATCAATTGAGCCAAACCAAGCTTAATTGGCCACTTGACCTAAGTTGACCCAAATTGACCTAAAAAGCAAAAATGGGTCAAATCTGAATATAAGCCAAATTGATTACAACCAATGGATCAAATTCATTCTAAATTGATTGTTGAACTTGACCAAAGCTTCAATTAACCAATTAAACCTAACCTAGCCCAATTGACCATGAACCCAACTCGACCTAAAAAGTCAAATAAACTTGAAATCAAACCAAATCAAAATTGATTGAAACCAAATCTTGCAATATATTTCAAACGATCAACCAAGCCTAAACCAACCCATGAACTAACTTTAATAAATGGGTCAAATCAACTTGACCCATTTAACCTAAATGAACCTAAATGAACCAAAACCAAATCTAAACCAAATTGAACCAAACCAATCATACCCATAGGCTCCAAATGATCATTTGAACTTGACATAACCCATGGTTTGGCCCAATTTAACCAATTGATCAACCTAAACCAAATTGACCCAACTTGACCTAAATGGGTCAAATTGAACCAATTCAAATCAAATGAACTTTAAATCACTTGAAATTTGGTCCAACCCATTTTTGAATCATTTTAAATCTGTCCAAATCAAAATCATGGCCAAATGATCATTTCACCCTTAGGTCAAAGGGTATCTTATGACCAAATTCACTTAGAATTTGGCCATTTTTTTTCTCAAGGCTACTTAACATCCTTCTAGTAGTCCACATGGGCACCAAGGAGGGTGGTGAGCATCACCCAATGAGCTTGGGTCAGCCATAGCCCAAGCCAAGGCCAAACTGACCTCTCCAATGGAATTTGAACACTTAGATATCCAAAAACAGTCACCTAGCACATGTACATCCACTCTCCTTCACTCCACTACCCAAAATGACCCACATGGGGTGTTTTGTAGCTCAAACTGTGCCTCCAATCCATGTAATTGATCAAAAATAGCAATTCAGCCCTTTACCATCCAATCCAAGGAGGGGGAGATATACTCCCCCTCATTCCCACTCAAACCACAAGCATTCATTTCTACAGAGCTAAGGAAGTTGAGTCGAAGCTTCTAAGTAGAAGTTCCCATTTCCCATTTTTGGTTTTGCTCAAAGCCAAAAATGGGAAATGGGGGAGCTCGGGAATGGCTTGCAAAATAGGGGAGGTGAATCGAAGATCCAACTCACTCAATTTTTCATCAAAAGCAAATTAACTTGCACACACCATCAATGGACTTTATCGAGCTCAATGAAGTCATTTCCCAAGTCTCCAAGCCACAGGAAGCACTACTGATCAAGCAAGATCACCATTGAAGGGGAACTTGGTCAATAGAACAATTTACTTCAAATCAAGACATAATTCCTTCAACAAGACTTTGTCTCTACTAAACGAAGCTACCTCCTCTGTTGGAAGAGTTGGTCGGTGAGGTAATTACTCAAACCGTAGCCATAGGAAAATTTGGTTGGTCCTTTTTAAAGGAAATTCTCACCCCAAGAAATCTTGACCGTTGGATGTGCATCCGCCCTCCTTCCAAAGGTGTGGGATCATTTTGATTTCAACCGAGCTCCTGTGAGCTGAATTAAACTAAGAGAGATGAATCACGCCATCCATTCCATGTGTTTTAATCAATGATGTGATTATCACGCCAGATCCCTCACCATCTTTATAGAGAAGAAGCCCACCAATAAAATGATGACAACTTAAATATCCCATCACCATGCGGAAAGCGCGCCGCCACGGCCATGGGATTAGTTAATTAGGCTTAATTAATATGATTTAATGTTAAAACTTCAAAATTCATAACAAATTATAGAAAAAATCTAAAAATACAAATAAACACTCATTTTAAAGATAATTTAGAAGAATAATAAAAAAATTAAAATTAATTAATTTTGAATAGTGATTTTAACTTAATTTAGTTTATTAAAATGTAATAAATTTATTACTTTAATTAATCCAAATTAACTAAACTTGATTTATTAGTGGGATGACCTCTCACCTAATGATTTCTTAGAATTTATTTGATTAATTGGGAGAATTGTTTGTTTCATCCCTAATCACTTTCTTAATTAAATGATTAATTAACATGATAAATAGTGATAAATTCATTAATTAAGCTTGTTAATCATCAAAAATAGAGAATGTACTTAATGAGATTAATTTCTTTTTTCTAATTTTCTCCCAAGTTTATTTCATTTGGATAAATACTTAATTAATTGCAAATTAATTAATGACTTAATCACTTCATTAATTCAATTAATCAAACTCAAAACTAAATCATTCCAAAACTTAATCATTTAATTTTTGGTATGTTCTTAAGTGTTCAAACAAGAAATTCAAAGAAAATTATAATCAAACTACATGTGTAAATGGTTAGGAAAGTACTTAATTAAACCCTTTAGCTAATTAATCAAATTCAAATCAATTATAAATCCCCTTATTTCTTATCATTGCGATTTAATTTCTATGTGATAGCATTATATGTTTCATATAATTATTTGATCATGTTAAAGTGGTATGTTATATAAATTGATTTAATTCATACCTTAACCTAAATAAAGCATAAAATCAACTTAATTGTTCTAAAAATAAACTAATTAATAAATGTTAATCAAATTTTATATTTCTAAGTCAAATAATTCAAAATAAAAAAAAACAAAGAATTTTAATTCATTTTAAATAATTATATTTTACATGATTGTCCTTAAGTATTACTAAATAAAAGTCATGTGTTTACATCCCTTTATTTTTTTTTTTCAACATGTTAAATATTGTTTTCCATATGAAATCAAGATTCTTTTCTTTGAAAAAAATAATTAAATAAAATGTTTCTTTCAAATTGCATGTATCCATTTAAGGAACATATATTTAAGAAAAGTGGTATATTAGTCTGGACATCCTATGTGAGGTTTTTAAGTAGCTAAGTAGGTCTTGTACTTACCCCGTGTAGAAAAATAATGGCATCATACTCACTTATAACTTTTTTATACATGTATGTGCATTTTGTTAATGGATAAAATCTCTTTTCTACATAATAAAACATGCATCAATGGAATATCCAAATTTTTAAATCATATCTCTTAGCATTCATCATAAGGCTAAAATTTTATCATGCATGTAAATATGCTAGATTATTCATACATGGTATACATGGTGGAAAAAAATAAATGGTTTGTGTTATGGTAATAACCAATTACTAATCCTAAGATGCCTTTCTTATTAAATAAGGATATTTTGAGCAAATATAAACTTAGGATTAATTAAAATACATAATAAAATATTCATTAAAAAAATTATTAATGAATCTACCGTAGAAATATTTTAAGGTAGGGATGAAAGATAAGTTTTCTTCTTTTCTTCTTCACAATATTTAGTAACTAAGTGTGTTCATTCAAACCAAATCAAATCACCAACTAAAATTGACAAATCAACTAAATCACTTGAAATAAAATAACCATCTAAGTTAAATCTTTCACACTTAGAAAATTTCAACCTTAAAACCTAGCTAAGACATGCCACAAAAACTTTAAATGGCACACCATTAGACTAAGTCACCATTTCTAGGACAGGTGGACTTGGTTACCCATGTGGGTGCTAAGTCCAAATTATTCATATAACGCAAGTTGTTTAGCTAACCTTTATTTTGCAGGTTTAATTAGATTTATCTTTCCCATTTTGATATAAATTTTGTAATTAAGATTTGTAATGAATGTTATGGGGGATTAGGATGAATATTATTATAAGATCATGTCTTATATACCATGTGAAGCCTTGGAGCAAACTACATCCCAAGTCAAACCAAAAGAAAGAAAGAAATGAAGAAAGAAGAGAAGTTAATCAAAAAGAATAAAAAATGAAGGATGAAGAATGAAGACCCCATAACATGAATTCATTTTATTATTATTCATTTGTAATGGGTTATATAAGAGTAGAGGCTACCCATATTTCTTTTGAGTTGGCGGGAACCCACCACATCCTTTATTATTTTACTAATTTTATAAATTGATTGATGTTGTGTTTATGATGTAATTATTGTCATGATTTTCCTAGTTTCTTAATTGTTTGATTTATGAATGGCCTATGTGATTAGGCTCTTAGGAAAAATAAATTTTCTATCCAATTAATCAACTCAAAATTAAATTAAATACTCATAACCTCACCTAAAGCTAGGACATAAATCAAGATAATAAAAGATTTAACAACCCTTAGCTAGATGTTGTATGTCTCACATCATGCATAAATCATATTGTTTTCACTATTGCTGAAGGGCTTCCACCTTGCTGAGAAAATGGTTTGACCTTTGAGAGCCATGGTGGAAACACACCTCCTTCTATTTTGGCCCATAACCAATCTTTCTCATGCATTAGGCATATGAAATCCATAGCTTGTGTCAAATAAAATGTCCAAAAATCAAAATAAAACTTAACAAAATTTGCATTAGATTTAAGTCATTATTCATTAATCATAATCTAGTCTCTTGGGAGTGTGTTTAAGACTTAGTCTCTTAAATAAACAAACAACCTAGCCATCTTGAAAAGCATAAGACTTGCCTACATGTATTTTAAAATCGTAGGAGGAGTTAGTACCACAGTGGTTGTAAGTCCAACATGGTTTATTCTGTGGAGATAAACCATATACCCATTTTCACCTGATTTAGGTCATGCTTTGGCCCTCCAAAGCTCCTAGATTTAGGATATGAGTTGTTTCCCTTGTGGCTACAAGCATAAATTCACTTAGGCATTTCCATGATCTTATGTGGAATTGTAAGCCCTAGATTTCTAATAAAATTCAACTCAAACATATAATCCTCTTAAAATTTAAAATATAAAGCCCAACCATAGGATAGTTTGGATTCTGGTTTCCTAGTATCATGAGCATCCCCTACTATCCCTTTGGTTTGATAATAACTCCTCCTTTTGATCAATCCCACTTGATCTAAAAAAATAACCATTTACCCTCATGTTGGCTCTTAAGAGCATGTAAGTCATATGCCTCTTCTTAAACTAGCCATCATGAACCATTTATAGGATATAAGATTTCTGACTACTATGTCCATTAAAATATTTGAGTTTTTAGTCGATAAAACAATACTAACTAATCCTACTTTGAAGATGTAAGATGCTTTCTCTTAAATAGTAAAGAGGAATCTATGATAACATTTGTCTAATAACTATCAAGAATGCTTCAGAGTTGTAAGTCTATCCTCTCTGAGATTTATCACCACCACTTATTATTGGTTATCACTATGTCTAATGAAAAGGATACACCACTTTAATGATGTACTATTTCTCTTGAGTCAATACCTACTAATACTTTGATCGATAACTCTAAAGACCTCCCTATGGGCCTCTATTTGGATCACATAAAAACCCCATTTAAACACTACTTGTTACTTTGATTGATGGTCTCCCTTTAATATATGGTTGGAGAATTTATATGGATAT
The DNA here is from genome assembly GCA_021442155.1 of Cymbidium sinense. Taxonomy (NCBI): domain Eukaryota; kingdom Viridiplantae; phylum Streptophyta; class Magnoliopsida; order Asparagales; family Orchidaceae; genus Cymbidium; species Cymbidium sinense. Next base: position 176,926,954 of record CM038215.1, read on the forward strand.
GCATTCTCCCTGGTCCAAAGAGATACTAGAGGATAAGCTTTCTCCCAATCTCACACCAAGTACACACATATAAATATATATATATATATATATATATATATATATATATATATATATATATATATATATATAATATATATATTTATATATATCTTCAAAGATTAGAGCAACACCTGAGCATCATTTCCCAAACAAAGAATCCTATCTTGCTCCAAAACTACATAATTTGCTACTTTGAAAAGATAATAGGTCAAGACTCCTCAAGAGTCGCCTTTGTTACTAGTTGAAAGTCATACTTTGCTTTGAAGATATAAGTCTATCACGATTCTTTCAAAGATGACCATACACACCAATGGGATCTTAGTTGAATTATTGTGCTATGATCACCCTAGTGGTTCCTTGTTTTAGAAGTATAATTCTACAAGCTTTTTGACTTGACCATCACATAAAAAGGCATCCTTGGTTTAGTTTTACCTCACAAATGTAGATTATCCCTTGGATTTATAAATTTAAGACAAGTTTAGGCGATATTAGCTCCTTCTTAGTGATCCATCGCACACCAAATGTGGTCCATCAAAAATTTAATTAATTATATTCTTGAGTCGACATGAGTCCACAAAGAGATTCATCAAAGAGTCACCTTGGTCGATATTGTGTGTTATCAAATCACCCCAAAGGGTTCCTTATTTAGAAGTTGTAAGTCTACAAGCTTTCTTCTAACTTGACCATTGTACAAGGTACCCTTTATGTTGGTTAGCTCACTCATGATCTAGACTATTTTGGATTTGTAAATTTAAGATCTATCGACATTATTCCTTCTTAGTAGATCCATCATAACGACAGGGTCCATTTCATCAAATTCACCATCCCTCTGGGAGTCCAATTTAAATCCATCTTATCAATGGATGAGCTCATATCTAATGTGAGCTCAAAATTAAATCATATCCTCTCTCCAGTGGAGCCTCAAATCATAAGCCAACAAATCAAATTCTCATTCCCATTAGATGCCCATCAATTAAATCAAATCAAATTTCTCCCAACGAGATGCAAACCATATCCTCTCTCCAGTTGAGTCATCATAAAATCAAACTAAATCAAATCCCTATAACTAATCGCTTCCCTTTCATGCACCATCTACGATCTTTTCCCCCAAATCATGTCAAACCAACACAAATCCTTTATGGATAATCAACTGCTTCCCAAATGAAGGTTCACATACTCTGATAGATATCTTTCTCCCTCTATGCCCTTAACATAAGTAGTTGCATTGCACTAAGATCTTGATTCTTTCTACATCAAGTTTAGGGTAGATCTTCAGTGCTTGCAATCCTTGGATGTTGATCATTCAAATAAATTAATATATATGCTGTTGTGCTCACATACCACACCTATTCCTTTTGATTTCACTTTTGGAGTGAGTTCTCAACTTCCTCATCATAGATCTAAGACTCATAACACTAAGAGCTTTAGTCTTAATACACTTCTAGTGATTAAAACACTTAACCCAACCTAGACTTAAAGGTTTAGCCATAAGAATAGGTTGCCTTGAGACTTAAAAACTTGCCTCCTATGACCTAAATCCAACCCATGCTTTCCTTCTCAAACCAAACCTCAAACTCAAATGTCAATTAAAACTTCAAATCATAAATCAAATTCCAAGTCAAATGATTCAATCATAATCAAATCTAAATGCCAAACCCCTTCCTAAGCTTTGATTTTGTCTTATGGACTTAACCTAACTAAATTCAAATCACTCCAAACTCAAGTGATTTTCATGAATTTTATATTTCATTTATATTCCCAAATATAAATGAAATATAAATTCAAATAGCCAAAATTAAATCCAAATTCAAACCAAAATCTAATTTATATCCTTAGCCAATTCTTGAACTTGGTCAAATCCTATCCAAATCAATTCAAAACATGATTTCTTCATGATTCAATCATTCCTTCAATCATTATTCCAAATATAAAGAAAAACTATTATTATCCAACCAAATCCAAGCTAACCCAAACCAAACCCAAGTTAGCTCTTTTGACTTGAAATTGTCATATGAACCAAGATCCATATGGCTTCAAACCATTTGCATTTGAATTTATATATCCATCTCAAACCCATTTGTCAATACAACTAAACTTGAATCAAGCCATGATCAAGCCAATAACCCATTTAGGTCCACTTGACAAAGTGACCTAAAAGACTTTTTGAGCCAATCCAACCCAAATTGGATTGAACTAAGCCCATCCAAACCTCATATCATGATCAACAATCATCCTAGTTAATCAATTGTCTCAATTGGGTCAAACCAAGTCAACCTAGCATTGACCAAGTCAACCTTTAAATAAATGAAACTAAACTAGCCAAAATACACCATATGCCAAATTGATGAAACCTTTGATTCAAACCAATTCATAATCAATGATTGAACATGACCAAACCTCAAAAAACCAAGTCCTTGTCCATTTGACCTCAAATTTAAAAGCCAAAATGGTCAAATCACATCCAACCCAAATTGATAACTAATGGTTCAAGTTCATTCAAATTGATTATTGAACTTGACCAAAGCCATTATTAAGAGCCACCAATTGGTCAACTAACCTAACCTAGCCCAAATTGACCTAAAGGGTCAAAGTAGCCAAAATCTAAATTAATTCCAAATTAAACCAAACCAAAGACAATAATCATTTTCAATTAGCTAATTAAACTTGACTCAACACCTAACCCAATCCAATTTGGTCAAATTGATCAAATTGATCAACTTGACCTATTTGGCCTATATGAACACAAATGAGCCATTCTCAAATCTAAAGCAAATTGAACCAAACCAATGACACCAATATACTCCAAATATTCATGTGAACTTGACCCAACCATTGGTTTAACCTAATTTGACCAATTGGTCAATTTGACCTAAATATATCAAATCAAGCCAAATCAAATTAAATAAACTCCAAACCACTTGAAATTTAGGCTAACCTGCTTTTAACCCATTTCAAATCTGCCCAAACCAAACCCATAGCTAAATGATCACTTTTGGTCTAGGCATCCCATGAGATAAGACATGCATATTTGGTCATTTCTCTCCTTGGCCACTTGGCACCCATTCATAGGTCCACTAGGCACCAAGGACCATGGAACCAACCCAAAGGTGGTTGGTCGCCATGACTCATGGGGAGGTGAAATCACCTCCCATTCCCATTGGAACATTTCAAACCACCAAGGACACCCACTACTCCCATGGCAGCCACCTCCCACCCTTCCTCCACTCATGAGAGGCCAAGTGAGTGATTCTTTGCCAAATCGAGCTCCCCCATCTCACCATTGATCCACCAAGAAAACCATCACCCATCCAAGCAAGAAGGAGGGGTATACCCCTCATTCTCACTCAAACTCACACACTCACACTTGATTCAACCTACAGCAAGAAATGAGAGATCCCGTGAGCCTCCCCTTGCATTTCGAGCTCCCCCCATTCTCGATTTTATGTAAAATTGAAATGGGGGAGCAAACCAGGATTCCATTTTCTCATTTCAACCAAAGTGAATTAATTTTGCACACACCATCCTTGGACCTAGCCAAAATGAATCATTTCTCAAGCTTCCAATGATAAGGTGGAATTCGATCAAGACCGATTGCTTACGTGTCTTGAGTTGGTCTTCCGAGCAAACTACACCAAATCAAAGCTTGTGCGGCTCAACAGGGTTTTGTTTCTACCAAATGAATCTTCCTCAATCGTTGGAACTCGTCACAAGCTTGAGGTATTAAAAACCGATCATTAGCTTAAAATAGGTTGGTCCTTTGAAGGAAACTTATATCTCATGTGATTTCCATTATGATTTTGTTATGCTTCCCAAGGTGTGGGATCAATTTCATCTCCATTCGAGCTCGGTGAGCTCAATCGAGTAACATCGATGGAGGTACCATCCGCCATCCGGGAGGAGATCAGACCATCCATTCCATGATCAAAATGGTCTTGATCCGATCATGTAGAACCCTCTTTTTCCCTTCAATTACATTTAATCATGATCTTAGATGGCCCATGCGAAAGCATCCCCGCCACCATCAACCTTCAACATGACAACTTAAATAACTAATCTTGTCATGCCATGGAAAGCATCGCCACCACCACGCGTGGCATCATGGGAGATTAGAGGTTAATTAGGTTAATTAATCTATTTTAATGCTAAAACTTCATAACTAATTGTAGAAAAATCCAAAAAAAATACAAATGAGGCTCATTTTAAAGGTATTTTAAAGAGGAATCATTAAAATTATTATTATTAATTTTAAATAGTAATTTCTACTTAATTAAGGTTTAATTAAAAAATTTAATTAGCTTAATTACTTTTGATTAATTATCCAATTAATTTTAAATTTTTCTAGATGTTTAGGGGATGACCTCGCCTCCCTATTTTTCTTTTGGGATTTATTGGATAATTAGAAACTAATGGATTAAGCCTTAATTACTCTCCTCTATTGATTAATGATAATTAAGCAAATGAACAATAAATTAATCAATAAATTAGGTTTATTAACCTATGTTAATGGTGATGAAGTTTAGGGAAAAATTTGGGACACCTCTCCAATCTTTTCTTAAGTCCATTCCTCTTAAATAATTAATTAATTAAAACCCTTAATTAATTAATTAACAAAATTAATCAAAATCCAAATCATACTTGAACTTTAATTAACTAATTGAAAGGATTTAGGATTGAGACTTAGGCCCCTTCTTTGTCTCTTTCCCAAGTTTATTTCATATTGTGATTAAGGATAATTAAAATTTAATAATTAATGAACTTAATTAATTTGATTGAATCTACTTCTCTAATTAACTCTTGGGTAGCTCTTTGGGTGTTCAATAACCTAAAGAGAGAGCTAATGAAATTATTGTTAGCTCACATGTGTGAGAAAATCATAAGAGTAATTAAGTGAGCTCCTTAAGCTTAATTAATAATTATGAGCTAATTGCATTAGGCTTCATTTCATAGGAGCATTGCTATTTGTTTTCCATGTGATTGCATATTATATTAGCTCATAATTATTTAATTAATTACCTTAAAGGGTTAATTAATTGATTTAATCCATGCTTAACTTAATCAATCCATAAAATCAACTTAATTGCTTTTATTAAATCAAATTAACTCACACATATGGGAATGGGATTAGACAAAACCTCTTTCACATTTCATAAATCAAATCAAACATGAAATTAAAATGGCTTTAACAAACTTTGGTTTATTTTAAATAAGCTTGTTTAATGTGATTGTCCTTAGAATTAGTTGGATTGAATGAGATTGTATGTTTTGTTTCTTTATTTTTTCCAATCATATTAAAATGTTGTATGTCATTTGATTCATGCATCTCTTTTAAAATTAATCAAATAAGAAATGATTTTCTTTATGTCAAATTTGCATGTGTTGACTTAATTAAAAATATGTGTAGCTATTATCACTACTAAATCTCAAACATATTTTCAAAAGCTTCTTAATAAATAAGAATATGTGTTGTGACTTTAGTTATACATATATAGGAAGTGCATGTGAATATAAACTTAGTGTATGAAGTGAAGTTTCTTTCTTATATTCATATGTTGATTTGCATAAGTAAAATCATAAGGATATTCCACATCCTGGACATTTTTGGTAAAGGAGATTACCTCATTGGTGTAGAATAATGGTGACGCATTCTGATTTTATTCTTATGCATTTTACATTAGAATTTAGAAATAGCTTTAATAATTTATGTACACAAATAAATCAATTCAATTGAATAACTTTATATAGTTTTCATTTATGTTGCACATTCATATATATATATATATATATATATATATATATATAAGCATATTAGTTCTGACATCGTGATCAAAGAAAAAAGGATTCCTACCTCATAATGAAATAATGGCATCATGTGGTGAAAAAAATTCTATAATGAGCCTTTTCAAATCTATGTGAGAAAAGAGAAAGGCAAGAATATAGAAATTCATCTTTTAGATGCCACAAATGTAGATGTACTTATTCAGGTGATCGGTACGCCATCAAGAAATAGTACTATCTTGAGAGATAGAAGTCACTACCCTTTAATGGACCTAATCACCTCAATAAGACTCCTAAGGATGATTGATATGTACTAGAGATTCTTCCCTACTTTACATGGAAAAGTAACATGGTTTATTTTAAATCGAGTTCATTAAGTTCTACAGGCAAGCCCCATAGTTAATTACATCCTAAGGAATGGAGATTCCTTAGAAAACTCTGATTAAGGTAAATGATCATTGTCTCAAAGATTTCAATAGAAAGGACTATCAATCAATTGGTTTATTTTTGAAGATCAAATGATTGATCAAAGAGAGGAGTTATTATGCCAAAGTAAAAAGATAAGTAAGAGATGCCCATGATGCTAGAAACTAGCATCTCAAACTATCCTATAATTGGGCTTTACATTTTGAAATTGATTTAGTTTGTTTGAGTTGAATTTTCATTAGAAATTTAGACTTATGATTCCTTAACACAAGATTAAGGAAATGCCTAAGAGGTGAGGAATTATGCTTATGGCCCACAAAGGGAGAAGCAACCTAACCTAAATCTAGGGAGCTTTGGTGGCAAAGTACAACCTAAATCTAAAGAAAAAATGGGTATTGGTTTGCCTCCACAAGAGAGGACAAACCACCCGAGGACTTACAACCGGGGCCAACTAACTCCTCCATTTTAAATACATGCAGGTGAGTCTTATGCTTATGCAAGATAGTCAGACTATTATTTATTTAGAAATAGACTAAGTCTTTAAACTCACTCCCTAAAGATACTAGATCATGTAGGGGCATGCTTCAAATAACTTAAATCTAATGCAATTCAAATTTTATTTTATTTTATTTTTATTTTGGACAATTATTTTGACTCAAATAATAGGATTCATATGCCTAATGCATGAGAAATAAAGTTATTGGCCAAAAATCAAGAAGGGAGGAGGTGTGTTTCCACCATCTCAAAGGTCAAGCCAAGTTTCTAAGGTGGAAGCCCTCCAATCAAGAGTAAAATAGATGTTTGTGCATGATATAAAAGAAATACTCATCCAGCTAAGGGGTTGCTAATTCTTCTATCTTGATTTTAAACCTAAGCTTTAGGTGAGGTTATGAGTTCTTTATTTTAATTTTGAGTTGTTAAGTTTAGTAAAAGATTTATTTTTCCCTAAAGAGCCTAATCCACATCCAAGTCATACATAAAGCAAGGAAGAAACTAGGAAAAGATGCCACTTAATGTAAAAGCTAAATAAATCACCAATCAATTTATAAAGCTAATCATAAAAAAGAATAAAGGTTGTGGTCGCACCACACAAACCCAAAAGATAAATTGGGTAGTAGCTCTACCCTTATACAACCCGGATTACAAATGAATTAAAATTAAGCAAGGAATTCATTATTATGGGGTCTTCAAGCTTCATTTCTTCATTCTTCTTTTCTTCTTCTTCTTTGGTTCCTTCTTTGATGGTTGGAAGGGATGCAAGGCTTCACATGGTGCATAAGATAAGATCTTATGACCAATGCTCATCCTAATCCCATAACAATCATTCCAAAATCCTAATTGTACAAATTTACATGAAAAGGAAAAGATGGAAATCTAACTAACACCTACAAATAGATTAGCTAAAATAAACCACACAAATCTAAGCATGTATATTGGACTTATCACCCCACATATGGGTGACTAAGTCCACCCGCCTATTGGATTATGCTTAGGGTATAAGCACCTCAGAAGCAAAAGTATTTATATTTTATTTATGATAGCCTTAAGCACAATCCTAAAAGAATAGTTAGACTAAGATGTCCTACCATTCATTCTATGAGCATACACCCTAACATCCGTCTAAAACATATATCACAAAATAAATAAACATCAAACCATGCACGCCCTAACCTAAAGCTAGAAGTGGTGACTTACTAATGTGTGCTTTGAAGGTTTGTGTGGTATGCTTAGCTATGGCTTTAGAAGTTCAAATTTTCTAAGTGTGAAAACATGTTCAACTTAGGTTTCATTTAAGTTGTTTAATTATTTTGGGTTGATTTTATTTCATATTTTGATTTGTTCAAGTGAATCCTACAATTAATTACTAAGTTATAAGAGAGGGAAAGAGAAACTTCTCTTTCCTTCCCTAACCTAAGTAATTTCTAAAGTAGATTCATATTTAGTTTTGTTTTAGTGAATATTTTGATTAAGTCTTTAATTAATCCTAAGTTTAGATGAACTCTAAACAAACCTATTCAAAAGAAAGGCATTTTAAGATTAAATAAAATGAACCAATTTACATAAAACACATTACTTCATTTCTTTCCCAACATGTATAACATGCATATGAATGAGTCTTAAGCATATTTATATATACAAATGAGAATATTTAACACACTTTATGATGCAAGCTAAGCAATCCATTTAAGGAAATTTGGAAGTTTAATGCATGACTTTTCTTAAGTAAAAAAGGGTTTCTTTATCCAATTTTTCACATACACACATGAAAGTAAGAAAGGCATAAGTGAGTACAGCCATTGTTAACTAGAGGTGTAAGGTACAAGACCTACTTAGGATACTTAAAGCCTCACAATCTCGGGGTTGTCAGACTAATATACCACTTTCCTTAAATACAAACATGTGTATAAAAAATGAATGGAAAAGAAAGAATGCAAAAGTTGTATTAATTGATTCATTTTGTTTATGCAATTTATGTGCAAGCATAGGTAACCCTTCTTAAGTGATAGCATAGAATGAATAGGATATGAATTAGTAAGTGTTAGGTTCTTTTCAAATGAACCATACATCTTACCAACTCCTATTCAAAACTAAACTAACATAAGAGAGAAAGGAAATCTATGCTAAGCACATCCTTATATTCTTTCACATGCAAGCTTATAATTAAAATATAAGTAGCACACTTTCATATTTGATAATTGATTTATATGTTTTGAAAATAATTTGAATTTAGTAGTGATAATAGCCACTCATATTTCTACTTTAGCCAACACATGCAAATTTGACATAAAGTAAATAATTTCATTTTAAATTTGAATTTGAAAAATATGAATGCATGAAACCACATGACATACAAATTTAACATGTTGGGGAAAGAATCAAAGTAATGAAAGCATGTAAACACATTCACTTTAATTAAATCCTAAAGACATTCTTATGGAATAAGAAAGTTTAAAATAAATCAAAGTGTATTCAATATGATTTTTTAGTTTTTTAAGTTTGATTTAATTTTGAAAAGATGAGTTGAGTTTGTTGTTCCTAACCCATTCCTACATGTGTTTGATATTTTTTTTTTAATTTTTGGATGATTAGATTCATTTTTATGTATTAATTAGGTTAAAGTTTGAATTAAGCAAGTTAATTAACCCTTACCTATGCCACCTTAGCATAGTTAACCAAATAATTATGAGCCAATGAGATGACATAAAACTCACAAGAATTTAAATTGCAATGCACCTAATAAGAAAAAAAAGGTCTAATGCAATTTGGCTCATGATTAATGGTTAATTAAGCTGGGTTTAACTTAAGTAATTTCAAAACACCCTTCACACATAATTGGGTTTTGATTTCTTAATTGAACTTAGGCTCTTAAACACCCAAGCATCTACCCAAAGTAGATTAATTAAGTTTTGAAAGTTTTTAGAATTTTAGAAATTAATTAAGGGATAATTAATGAATTAACCCTTAATTAAGAGAGATTAAGGAAAGAAAAGGGGTTTAGGAATAGCTTAGGAAAATGCCCCAAAATTATTCTCTAAGCCTCCTATTCACTGGATCTAACCTTAATCAACCTTAATAATGGATTAAAATGCTAATCCAAATTACCATCCTTAATTACATAAGAGGTAATACGTAACCGGAACGAAGTTTCCCAATTAACCCAAATAAATCCCAAGAAAATTAGGGGAGGCAGGTCATCCCTAAAACATACCCAAGAAGTTTGGGATTAATGAGGATTAATCAAAAGTAATTAGAAATATAATTTCTAATAAAACCCAAAATCGAGAAAAGGATAATTCAAAATCCATTGAAATTATTTTAAAATATTCTAGGTTGAATTATCTTTGGATTTTCCTCATATTTTTTGAATTTTATTGAAGGAGATATGAATTTTGAAGATCAATAGATTAATTAGCATTAATTAAATTCTAACTCCCTCACTACCTGACACGTATGGCGTGGTCAGGCTTTACACGTCATGCGGACCCCTTACTTAAACGTCATCGGATGGCGCGTATGAAGCACTTTGATCCCTGCCATTCGATCAAAGATCGAATGGGCAAAGATCATCCCGCAATTACAAAAGGATTATTAATTCTAAAACATGTGAATAATCTTGGTCGTCCATCCAAAATGCGCAGATGGATGGCCAAGATCTTCCTAGCTCTTCCCTTAGGATCAATAGAGGTCGTCCATTATCTTAGGGAAGATCCGAGCTCGATTGAGCTCAGATTGGAACAAGACTTTACCCACACCATCTAAAGCCAATAAGGAGCATATCCAATGATGGATTTTGCATGACTTGAAAATTCCTTTCACAAAAGACTAACACCCCCTAAGCTAAGTGGTCAAAAATTATACCTCTCTGAGGTGATCACCGGCTCGATCGATGAGGTAGCTTTCTAGTAAGACGAAGCCTGAAATTTTGGCCTTGGATCTTCCTATGGACCAACACCACTTGATCTCCCTACTTTGATCCAATTGACCTCCTTGTGGGAACTCAAATGATGCACCAATTGATCATAGTGTGCAAGAGGAATTTGAGTAATTTGAGGAAGAAAGTTCAAGTGAGCTTTTTTTCAATGGAGAAAATCAAGAAGATCACTTTTCAAATCCTCCTTAGAAAGCTTAGGATGGCTCTCTGATCTTTCCTAACACTCTCTAAGCTTCAATCGAATGAGGGAATGATAATTTTGAATTGAATTAGGGGGAGTATATCTCCCCATGGAACGGACACCTATCTTGTTTTGATCCAATTGACCAAATTGGAGAGGTTGTTTGATATGCTCTTGCACATGGTCGGTTTGAGTCCTTGAGTGGATTGCCAATCTCCTATGTGCATCAAATTGGGTGAAGGGGGGATTTAGAATGAGCCAATTTGACCCATGGGGTCGGGTTTGGCCTTGGGTCCATTTGGGCTGACCCAAACACATTGGGTTTGGTGCACCACTCTTCATTAGGTCCCCTTGAGGTATTAGGAAGGTATTAAATGGAAATGAAGAGGGCATGACTAAATTACCCATGGATTAGTCCATAATTTGTTCAATGGCCTAGGGGGAGAATGGTCATTTTGCTAATTTTTCAATTTGGATATGTTGGGTATGTGGAAAAACTAGGTTTGGCCAAGTTTCATGATATTTGGAATTCATTTGATAAGGTTTGACTCTTGTTGACCCATTTAGGTCAAAATATGTCAACTTAGGTCAACTTGACCAATTTGTCAAATTGGGTCAAACCAAGGGTTGGGTCAAGTTCATATGACCATTTGAAATATTTAGGTGGCTTTGGTTTGATTCAATTTGGAATAGTTTTGAACTTGGCTCATATGACTTCATTTAGGTCAAATGGGTCAAGTTGACCTATTTGACCCATTTAACCTATTTGATCAAGGGTAGGTTTAGGTTTGGTTAGTCATATGGAGTAGATTTGTATCTTTGTTTCCAATCAATTTTAAGTTCAAATTTGGCTCAATATGACCCCTTTAGGTCAAGTTGGGTCTATGGTCAATTGGGCTAGGTTAGGTCTAGTTGGCCAATTGAGGCTTTGGTCAAGTTCAACAAGTGAATGAACTTGATTTTCAATCAATTTGCTTAGATCAAGTTTTGACACATTTTTGACTTTTAGGTCAAGTTGGGTCAACTTGGGTCAAATGGCCAATTAATAGTTAGGCTCAAAGGTTGACAAAGTTCAAACATAGTTCATGAATGAACTTAGATCAATGGTTTCAATCAATTTGGCCTATGGTGAAATTTGGCTATGTTAGTTTCATTTTTAAGTGTTGACTTGGTCAACCAAGGTTTGACTTGAAATACAATTGATTGATCATCCCATGATGATTGTGATCATGATGAGATAGGTGATTTGGGAACCCAATTTGGTTAGGATTAGAATTTGGCTCATAAGGTACTTTAGGTCACTTTGGTCAAAATAAATGGCTTTCAAAGCTTGATTTGAGCTGATTTGTATGGACTTATGATTGAAATATAAATCCATTTATAAAATAAGTGGTTTTGATCCATTTGACAATTTCATATTCTAAAGAAGAATATGAAAGGATTTAGGTTTGATTTTTGAACTGATTTTTGATTTGGTGATTGAAGTTTGTATTTATATATGGGTTCATCATTGTAGGGTTGATTGAATCATGAAGGAAAATCAAGAGTTTGGCTTGATTTGAAGTTGATTTGGCTAAGTTCAAGATTTTTACTTGAAAGGCTTATGTTGGATATTGAGTAGATTTGAGTTTGATTTTGGGATTGATTTTCATTATTTGAATTTATATTTCATTTATATATGTGAATATAAATGAGAATATGGATAATAAAATTTCAAGGTTTGAAGTGATTTGATCATGATTTAGGCTAAGTCCATTAAAAGGAGATTTAAAGGACTTAGGAAAATTTTGGAGTTTAGAGCTTAAATTTTTGAATTTGGTTTGATTGATATTTATATTTCATTTATATATGTGAATATAAATGAAAATATAAATGAGTTATGAGAAAATCTCATGAGTTTGAATTGGTTGATTATAATTAGGCTTCCATTAATGAAAAATTAAGGACTTAAGAAGAATTTTAAATTTGGAATTTAATTTTTGGATTTGATTTGATTTATTTGTATTTATATTTTATTTATATGTGAAAATAAATGAGATTATAAATGAGTTTTGAGAAAATCCCATGAGTGGGAATTGGTTTGAATTTGATTTTGGATAAGTCCTTTAAAGAAAATTGAGGACTTAAGAAAACTTCATGAACTGATTTGAAATTTTGAGTTTAGTTTGATTGGTTTGAATTTATATTTCATTTATATATGTGAATATAAATGAGAATATAAATGAATTATGAAAAAATCTCAAAGATTTGAATTGGTTTTGATCAAGATTTTGGTTAAGACCTTAAGGAAAAATTAAGGACTTAGAAAGATTTGGACTTAGAAATTTTTATGGATTTTGATCATGGGTTTCAATCATAGATTTCAATCATGAATTTCAATCATGGATTTTGATCATATGGAGTTTATGTGGATTTGGAGAAAATCAAATGATATTGATTTGGAGTTTGACTTGAATGAAGGAAAGTGAGGAATGGTTCAAGCTAAGGGTAAGCAAATTTTGTTAACCCCTAAGGCATGACCTATTCCTATGGCTAACTCTTCTAAATCTCTAGGACTATGTTGAGTGTCCACCTAATCAATAGATGTGTCTTAAGACTAAGGAGCTCTTAAAGTCTAAGAGGAGTCCTAGGTCTAAGATGGAGGGGTTGAAAGCTCATTCTAAAAATGAGGTCAACACGTACCTATTTAAAATTCTTATATAAATATATATATATATATATATATATATATATATATATATATATATATATATATATATATATCAATTCTAATTTTGCATGATTCTCATTCTTATAATTGCTTATAAATCCATATATATCTAAGCATGTGGGTATATTAGTCCGGACATCCCAACACATTTAATTTAAGTAGCCCTAAGGAGGTTACTACCACCCCTTGGTGTAACAATGGTGTACTTACTTAAAACTCTTATACATTTGTGTGTACATTTGGCTAATGAATGAGGGTCCCCTTTTCTATTAAAAAGAAACATGCATTCATACTTTGTTCAAGTGGTTGAATTGATTAATCATATAATTTAAAGCTCTTTTACGCTTTTGCTTAAGAATTTAGATAGAACTTTAAATTAATATGATAAAATAATTCAACCAAATGAAACATCAAATTTAAATACATTTGCTTACATTCATCATTCAAGTATGCTAAAACATAAATTGCATGTATATGTATGTTTAGGACTTAACCATATGCATGCTATATATGATGGAAAGAAATAAACAAACATGTGTTATGTGATAGTAATTCATTCTAATTAATCTTAAGATACCTTTCTTATTGAATGAGTTTATTTAAAGTGAACATAAACTTAGGATTAATTAAAATATGTGATAAATCATTCACTAAAGAGAATTGATTAATTAATTGGCTTTAGAAATGACATAAGGTAGGGATGAAAGGGAATGATCCTCTCTTTTCATCTCTTTAGAACACTTAATTATTTTGTGTAGGTCAAATGAAATAAAAAAATATTAAGTAAAAATTTACAAATCAATTAAACCACTTAAAGTGAAACCACCCTTTGAATTGAATCTTTCTACACTTAGGAAATTATAACTCTAAAGCCTAGTCAAGTAATACCACACAAGCTTTAATACACACATATTAGATTAAGTCACTTAGTTTATGTTAGATGGGTTTGATGTATATTTTGTTTTGTGATGTATTATTTTGATTGTTAGGTGTATGTTTAGAGAGATGTTAGGTCATTATTAGCCTAATCATATTCTCTTACAGGGGATTGTGCTTAAGGAGTCGCTCAAAATAATATAAATGCTCTCTTTGCAGGTTGCTTAAGCCCCTAGAGTTAGGACAGGTGGCCTTGGTTACTCATGTGCGAAGTGCTAAGCCCAAATTATAAATATAATTACTTAAGTGGAATGTATGTTTAGTTAACCTTTATTTTGCAGGTGTAGTTAGATTTATCTTTCCATTTCAATGTAATTTTGCAATTAGCAATTAGGATTAGTGATATGGGGGATTAGGACGAGCAGAGGCTAGAAGGCTTTGTCCTGGGAGGCCGTGTGATACCTTTGAAGCCAACACATCCAAAACAAAGAGGAAGAAAAAAGACATATGAAGATTTGAAAAAGTTGAAGACCCCCATAGCATGTATTCATTCTTAATTGTAATTATTTTTTTGTAATCCAGGTTGTATAAGGGTATAGCTCATCTACCTATTTTCTTTTCAGGTTGTACAGCAGAACCAAACCGCACCGGCCTTTTATTCTTTTGCGCTAGCTTTAAAAATTATTTGATGATTTGTTTCTATTGCGCACTACAAATTGTATGCCTCTTATAATTTCTTTTTGTATTGATGCTTTAATGTGTGGCTTGGATCCGTTTAGGCTCTTAGGGAAAAATAAACTTTTTACCCCAATCACAACTTATAACTAAACTTTCTAAAATAACTCATAGCCTTACTTAAAGCCTAGGAATTAAATCAAGATAATAAAATATTTAGCAATCTCTTAGTTGAATGTTGTATTATGCTTAACACCATGCATATCATCTTGTTCATCTCTTGAAATGAAGGGTCCATCCATTGCACATCAAGGAATGCTTGACCTATGAGGACATCCATTGGAGAACACCTTCTTCTATGATTTGGCCCATAATCAACTTCATGCATATTTAGTATATAAAATCCCAAAGCCTTTGTCAAAATGAAGTGTCAAATACAAATAAAATTTGAAAAGATTTGCATTAAACTAGGTCATTACTCATACCACTTATGCTCTAATCTCTTAGGGAGTGGGTTTAAGGACTTAGTCGCTTTCTAAATAATAACAACCTAACTATCTTGTAAAACATAAGACTTGCCTACATGATTTTAAAGCATAAGAGGAGTTAGCTGGCTGCCACTCCAAGCGGTTATAAGAGAGGTGATTTATCCTCTCAAGGTAAACCATATACCCATCTTCTAGATTTGTGCATTTGGTTCTTACTAAAGCTCCTAGATTTAGATCAGGTAGCTTTTCTGCTACAAGCTTAAATCCTCACCTCTTAGGCATTTCCACAACCTTATATTGTGGGATTATAAATCCTAATTTTTTAATAAAATTCTAATTTAAACATATAATTCTCCTCAACTTCAAATAAATAAAGCCCAACCATAAGATAATTTGGGATGCTCACTAGGCTTTCTAGTATTATGAGCATCCTCTACTCATCTCCTTTTTGGCTTCGATAATAAGTCTCTTATTTTGATCTATCCTACTTGATTTTTCAAAATAGCTAATTTATTGATAGTCCTATCTCTGAAATCTTCGGAGATAATAATTATCTACTTTAATCAAGAGTGTTCCTAAAGAACTCACCTTCCTTAGATAATTAACTATGGCTTGCCCATGGAAACTTTAGAACCCAATTTAAATAAATCATACATTTTCATCCATGTAAAGTAAAAAAATCTTACATTCAACCCATCATGTCTGGAGTTCTTATTGGTGACAGTCCATCGTATTTAGTGATTTCTATCTTTCAAGATAGTGCACTATTCCTTGACGTCGTACCTGATCACCTTAATAAGTACATCTTTCATGATAGTGCACTATCCTACTTGATTTTTCAAAATAGCTAATTTATTGATAGTCCTATCTCTGAAATCTTTGGAGACAATAATTGTCTACTTTAATCAAGAGTATTCCTAAAAAACTCACCTTCCTTAGGATGTAATTAACTATGGGGGCTTGCCCCCATAAGAAACCTTAGAACCCAGTTTAAATAAACCATACATTTTTCATCCATATAAAGTAGTGAAAAAATCTCTGGTACATTCAAAGACCCATCATGTCTTAAGAGTCCTTATTAGGTGATTAGGTTCATTGTATGGTAGTGATTTCTATCTTTCAAGATAGTGCACTATTCCTTGACGTCGTACCTGATCACCTTAATAAGTACATCCTTAGATCTGTGTGGTGTCCCCCCCATATACATACACATACACATACATTCTAAAAATAAACACCACAATGGGTTAATCATAATTTCTTTAAGGATCTTTATGTTATTAAACACATAAAGAGGAACCCTTAATTTCATTATTAATTATCAGATGTGATTATGATTTTAATTTGATTAATTAAATCACTTTAATTAACTAATTAATCATTAATTAATGTCATTTTAATTAATTTTCCTTTAAAGAGGAATGGACTTAGGGAATGAGGTTTTAACCCCATTCCCCTTGCCCATTCACTATTCAATAGTGATTAGTGTACTTAACTAAATAATTTTTACTATTTTGAAGGTTAATTAATTAATAAACTAATTAAGAGAGTGATTAGGGCTTAAATAGTCAATTATCATAATTAGTCAAGCAATAAATCCCAAGAAAATTATGGGAGGCACAATTCATCCCATTAAATTAACACACAAAATTTGGGATTAATTACTCAAGTAATTAAAGGGTAATTAAGCTAATTAAATTTATAATTATGTATTAATTACTGTTTGAAGTTAATTGGAATTAATTTTAAATGATTCTCCTCTGAAATACCTTCAAAACAAGTATTTATTTGAATTTTTCTATAATTTGTTATGAATTTTTGAAGTTTAAGCATTAAATCCTTTAATTAAGCCTTATTTAAACCAAATCCCATCGGCATCACGCGGACCGCTGACGTGGCATGCTTTCCACGTGGCACCGTGGGATTGCTCACTTAACGACATCCGACTCAGTGCCTACGTGGTTGGTGGCGAACGCACTTTCATCTCCACCATTTGATTTAAGGTTGAATAGCATCAAACGTGGTTCCTTAAGGGATAAAATGGATTCTAATGATTAATCACGACCGTTCATTCTGATCACGCGGAACGGATGTTGCGTGATCCATCGTCTCCTGAGCGACGAGAGATGGACACCGTCTGCATTTCCTCACTCGATCCGAGCTCACCCGAGCTTGAATCGATTCAAAATTGATCTTACAGTTTCACGACAATGACTTGAGGGGATCCAACTGTTGAAACGCATGACATTCAAATTTTCTACGAAAAGGCCAAACAAATTTTCACAAAATCTCTATTTTAATGGCGTTACCTCACTGGAGCTCAAGACTGGCGACAACATCGATTGAGGAAGCTTCGTCTAGTAGAGACGAAACCCTGCTAGTTAGCAAGCCTGAGGATTCCTTATCGTTTGCTCGGTGGATCATGAACTAACGAAATGCGAGCGGACGTTGATCAAAGTCATACCTCTGGTGGTCGGGGAGCTCGAAAGGTGATTCGCTCTTGCTCGACGAAGTGTGAGGAAGGTGTGTGTGAAATTAATTTGAGTTTGGTTGAGTATTGGTGGAGTTGGATCGAGTGGAAGGTCCCTATTTCTGAAGGTTTTCCAAAGAATGGGGAAGCTCGAGGCAAGGGAGCTGGGGATTTCAAAATGGCTAGTGGATCGACAACGGATTCATCCTCAAATTCAGCTTGTCAGCCACCGTCAGCGCCGAGTAGTCATGTCCGAGCTGAGGTGGCTCGACTTGGTTAGCTAAAGGTCTTGGTGGGTGGCTCAATGCAGCTCCTCCATTCTTGGATCCATTGGGTTTGGGTAGGTGTGGGGAGGTGAGTTAACTCACCTCCCCTTGGTCCATGGCCAACCTAGCCCACTTGGGTCAGCCTAGGTGGGTAGGTCAGGTGCCAAATTGGGTGTGAAGAGGCTGCCAAGTGGAAAGGAGGAGGAGTTGACCTTTCATTTGGGTATGATCCCATGTGGGAGGTTTAGCCATTGATATTGCTTGATTGGACCCAATTGGTTGATTTTGGGAATTAGGTGAGTTTAGATAGGTTGGATCAAGTTCCATTGAGTTTGGGCTAGGTTTAAGTGGGTTTGGCTCAATTTGACCCATGTAAATTAAATTGGGCTGGGTTTGGTTAGGTTGACCAATTGATCAAATTGGGTCAAACCAAGACATGAGTCATGTTCAAAAGAGTATTTGAGATATTTTGGTTCAATTGGTTTGAGTCAATTTGGCTTGGATTTGGTTTTGGCTCATTTGGGTTCATGTAAGTCAAATGGGTCAAGTTGACCAATTTGAGCAATTGGCCAAATTGGCTTGAGTCATGGGTTGATTCATATTCAATTGGTTAATTGAAGATGATTGTATACTTCAATTTGAATTAATTTGGATTTGATTTGGATTTAGGTCAATTTGGGCAAAATAGTCAATTGGGTTCAATTGGCCAAATTGGATTCAATTATGGCTTTGGTCAAGTTCAACAATCAATTTGGAATGAACTTAAGCCATTGGTTGCAATCAATTTGGGTTAGATCATGATTTAACCCAATTTAGTCTTTTAGGTCAAATTGGGTCAAAGGGCCAATTGGGTTAGGTTTGGCTCAATTGATGGTCAAGTCATGTTCAATCATTAATCATATGTTGATCTGAATCAATGGTTTCATTTAATTTGGCTTGGGTTGAGATTTGACTAGTTTGATTCATATAAGTTAATAGTGTTGCCTTGGTCAAATGATCAAGTTGACTTGATTTAGCTAATTGATGACAATTGGTCAATCAAGGGTGCTTGACAATCATCATAAGAGCTTTTGGTAGGCTTAGTCCAATCCAATTTGGGTTGAATTAAGACTAAGACTTGGATCAAATAGGTCCTTTAGGTCAAGTGAGCCTATTGGATTTAGTTGAGTAGATTTTGGGTTGATTTGGATTTAGTTGAGTTTATATATGAATTTTGGAGTGGTATATAGCTTTGAATGCATTTGACTTGGGTTCAAATGAGTTTTGGTTCATTTGGATATTTCAAGTCAAATGGGTTAGGTTAGGTTTGATTTGATTGAATTGATTTTGGCTTGATAATTGTAAATTTAATTTATATTTGGGATGATGATTGAAGAAATAATTGATTCATGAGAAAATCAATTGAATTTGATTTGATTTAAAGGAGATTTAGCTAAGTCCATATGATTGAATTAAAGGGCTTAGGTTTGGATTTGATTTAATTTGGCTTTTGATTTAGGACATATGAAGTTTAGTTTGATTGTAGATTTTGATAAATTGATTGAAAAGTTGAATTGATCTTTGAGAAAATCAATTGAATTTGGATGAGTTTGGATTTGATTAAGGCTAAGTCCATAGAATATAATCATAGGGCTTAGAAAGGTTGATTTGATTTGATATTTGGTTTGGAATTGGTTGATTGGAATTTGATTTTATATTTGGCATGGGTTGATTGGAGGGTTGAATTGACTTTGAGAAAATCAACTAAATTTGGCTAAGTCCATTGGATCAAATCATATGGATTAGGATATGTTGGATTTGATTTGATTTGATTTGGAATTGGTTATAGGTTTCAATCATTTGATTTGGGTTTGGATTTGAATTTAGATGAATTGAATTTGGGGTTTGATTTAGGCCAAAGGGTAGGCATATATTGGGTTAGCTATATAGGTAAATCTCCTAAGTCCTAAGGAATAGCCAATCTATAATTAACCCTTTAAGTCTCTAGGCGTTAAGTGTTCACTTAATTATAGAAGTATCTTATGACTAAGGAAGTTTTAGTATCTATACGACTCCTAAATCTAGGAAAAGGAGATTGAATACTTACTCCAAAAGTGAGGTCAACAAATGCAAAGAAACTGTGTTGTACTATATCAATCGAAGAATGATATGAGCTGAGGCAAAATACTCTCTGATCGAGAAGTACTGTCTTGCACTAATCTTTGCTATCCATAAGCTTCGATATTATATATTATCGCATAAGATAATGCTCATCTCAAAGATCGATCCACTGAAGTTCTTGATGGCAAGACCAACGCTTGATAGGTCATTTAATGATGGCGCCCTATTACAATTGATATTACATATGTTACCGAAAGGTGTGAAGCGATACTAGTATTTTCTCACAAGATCTTATCTAACAGATTCAACACTCAATGATGACTTACCTGACAAACAGATTATGCTTATCCATGAAAGAGAAAAGCTGCAGATATGGGAAATGTACTTCGACGGACTATCATCTATTAAGCCTACACAGCCACCGAGTTTACCAAAAGCAAGAGCCGGTGTCGGCCTCGCCTTCATAACACCAAAATGGGGCATAATGAGGCGTTCATATAGGTTGACTGAATCATGAACCAACAACGAAGCTGAATATGAGGCATTGGTGGCAAGCCTCAAAGAAGTCGTTGCTATCGGCATCCAAAATTTAAGAATCTTTGGAGACTCTCAATCGGTGATCAACCAAGTGTTCGGTGTCTATAAGATTAATAAGCTTGAATTGATGTACTATCATAGGCGGGTGCTTGAGCTCACTAAGCAAATTTCAAACGTTAAATTGGCCTGAGTTTCTCGATCGAAGAATATTAAAAATTGTCCGCCAAGGAAAAAAGAGATGGCAAATAATGGATGATGATGTGTTAATTGAAGTGTCCACTCGTCGAGTTATGCAACCAATAAATCCATATATCCCCCATGTAGAGGGGACATCAAACTCAAATCAACAAAAAGCAATTCAAACTACTTCTCACTCTCCCAAAGAACAACAAGTATAAGAGACAGAAAAACTCAAAAGTAATGCAAAGAAATCATGTGATGCTTTCATAGTGGAAGAGTCCGATGATTGGAGATAACCCTTCATCGATTATTTCAAGGAAAGCAAATTACCGAGTAATAAATCACTAACCACGTAGATTATAAAAAGAATCATATGATATGCTTATGTTAATGACACATTGTACCATAGATCATTTGAACAAATGTGGCTACGATGCTTAGAGACGGATGAAGCCAACAAAGTTATGTTTGAAATTCATGAAGAACTCTGTGGCTCCCACCAATCAGGTCCTAAAATGGCAGCAAAAATTAAAAGAATGGGATATTATTGGCCAACAAAGGTGAAAGACTCCATAGATCATGTTAAGAAATGTCATGAATGCCAAGTCCACGAGGATCTCATTCATCAACCTCCAAATCTTTTGTACCTAACAATAGCGTCGTGATCGTTCAAAAGTTAGGGCACGGATATAATTGGGCTGATTGTCCTCCATCATCAGTCAAACACCGATTCATTCTAGCAGCTACTGACTACTTCTCTAAATGTACTGAAGCTACTCCGTTTAAAGAAGTAACTGCTGATCGAGTACTTGACTTCTTCACCAACAATGTTGTCTATAGATTCGGGGTGTCACAACGAATCATTTCAGACAATGGCTCTGTCTTTAAGAGCGCAAAGATATACAAATTCGTTGATCGATACAAAATTGATTGACGATACTCATCAATCTACAATCCAAGGGCCAATGGTTTGGCAGAGGCTTTCAATAAAATCATAGTAAAGTTATTCAAAAAGATTCTCACAAAGAATAAAATAGAGTGCACACTAAAATGATAGAAGCGTTGTTGGCATATAGAACCACTTACAAGATGTTGACCAAGACCATTTCTTATACTCTAACATTTGGAGTTGAAGCTGTTCTGCCATTAGAAGTTGAGCTATCACTTCGGGTGGTTGTACAATTCAACCTTACTCAAGATGAAAACCCTCGTCTACAAATGGAAGAGTTGGATGTGTTTGACGGAGTTAGACTCCAAACTCAACAAAGTTTAGAAATCTATTAAACGAGAATGTCTAAAGCATTCAATAGTTTAGTGCATCATCGAACATTCCAGAAAGGTGAATTGGTTATGGTGCTAAGAAGGCCAATTATTCCTCATCATAGGATCAGTGGCAAATTCGAAGCCAATGGGAAGGTCCCTACGTCATAGAGAAGATATATGAAGGAGGAGCCTACCAACTTATCGACGCGAATGGTCAATGACCGATGCCACCAATCAAAGGTCGATATCTCAAGAAATATCATAACTGACTGTGGATGAGTATATCGATACTTAAATGATTCTTACACTAATAAAGCTTTCATACCAAATATGCATGTAATGTTGCTTGAAGATTCTCTCCTAAAATGAGAATGCATTTTCAAGTTACTGTGAAAGCCTCCCCCCTGTTAGATAAGGGGTTTATTTATATATTTAGCTAAGTTTACATCGTGCTTCAAGCCGAGATCCTCAGATAAATATATATAATGATTAGAATGAGTCACATTTATTTATATTAAAGAAGTTCAAACTCTGTAATATATTTCTGAACTAATCTACAATCCCCCTGTTATATAGGGGACATTTTTATGATCAAAATTATTCAATCATCTTTTGTAAAATAGGAGGTCTTCTTGTCTATATATTCATGTTGACATTAAGGTTTATGTCGAGATCCCTACATATATCTATAATTATTATTGTTAAAGTTGCAGGCTCTTACAAGAACAAAAATAATCTATTGTTATGCATGAAAAGATAGTCCTAAATATCAAAAATTTGTCTCCAAGATTTATCAAATTTCAAGATCAAGTTAGAAGAACACCCAATAAGCTTCAATCAACTAAATTGGAAAAACATCAACCTCTACATCTTCAAGTCTAGGACATGGACAAGTTCTAAAGGTCGAACTCAACAAGCTCATAAATGGCCGAGTTGTTGACGCTCTCCTCACTTAACAAGTTACAAGAAAAGGTCATAGTAAAAGAGCCCCGTCATCTAATGACAAACTCAAATCCATCACAAGTTGAAAACACGAGTAGACTCTGAAGGCCAAACTCAACAAACCCACAAATGGCTGAGTTGCTGATGCTCTCCTCACTCAACAAGCTATAAGAAAATGTCGCAGTGAAAGAGCCCATGCTCATCAGTACAACGATAATAGTTGTTCAATTACACACCAAATTCAGCTTAGTGATTAAAAGCAACCAAAATCCAATAGATCTTTCTACTTGATCGATGGACCAAGACAATATGAGAAAATAACTTGCCACATAACGATAATAGTTGTTCAATCACACACCAAATTAAAAAAAGCAACCGAATCCAAGAGATATTTCTACTTGATCGATGGACCAAGACAATGAGAAAATAACTCACCGAAGCGCCTCAAATCAATCTCCATATGCTAAAAGGTGATATTTCAATCTCTTTTCAAATGATCTAATCAAGCAAAAAGCACAAATCAAAGATGATTTTCCCATCAAGTCTGTCAAAGAAAAGCACAAGACCAAGGAAGCAATTTCATAGTTTATACAAAGGCGATAGCCGTACTAAAGGAATTTCGTGATTATTTAGTTTGTTAAAGCACACATTACTAGACTAATAACTCAACATTATAGATTTAATATAAGCTGGAAGGTTAGGTCATCTATATACACCCTTCAACGAGTCCGTCAAAGCAGCAAGCACAGGACTTAGGGCATACATATACTTCATGACAAGTCAATATGGACAAATCAAGTCAATCATTCATCAAGTCCGTCAAGATTAAAACTAGGACAGAAGAAATTTTAAATCTCAAAGCAAACAAATCAATTCCTCCATCAAACCCGATCAAGCATGAAGTTAGGGGTGAAGGAAATTCAAATTCATGATAACACATTAGAAAGAGATCTTCAGCAAACCCATTGAAACATAGAGTAAAAGATGAAAGAAACTATTATTCATCCGACAAGTCGATCTTGATAAATGCCCCCCGTCATTTAGATTGATCGAAACAAAGCATCATAGAAATAACAAATCCTATCAAAGCTTCATAAGGTATTGAAATTGAAACAGAAGTGATTCAAGATATATGGCCAACTCAAAGGATCAACCAGTTTTCAACAAATATGACTCATTTCATGCGTGAATCACATTTGTTAGGGAAAATTTGTTGACCTTCATACATAATCTACGAGCCGTATTGAATTTATAGAACAAGTTCGACGGGCTTCGGATGCAATATCGTGCAAATCAAAGCTAAAATGCACCGGACATCCCTGAAACTAGTCGAAATGACTCCGATCAACAAACGGACTTCACCGTCACGTTCAGAACGTCGAAATTGATTGAAATATGCATATTGCACAATCTGACGGTCGACCGATCAAGAGATCGAGCAGTCAATGTCCCAACACGCATAATTGAGTCGAGAGGCTGTGACGATGCCCAAATGACATTCGTTCGTGAAATTGGTCATGTTGTTAGCGTCGAAACGTCAAAACCTATCAAGACCATTCAATTTGGACAAGTATGCGAATATCGTGATCAAAATGATAACGCGTAATTTTGAACCGAAGTTAACCCGATTTGACGCCGACCAAACCAAACGCCGATCGTAAACGATGCAATGCGTCGAATATCGAATAACCTAGGATTAACATATATCAGCTATATAATTTCATCATCGTAAAAATCAAAATCGGAGTTAATTTTCATTTCAACAAATAAGCCTATAAATACTTACTTATACATAACTCTAACTGCTCTATTCACAGCGACAAGCCCCTCCTCCCTATTTTTCTTTCGTTCTGCCCGTCTTACCCGAGAGAATGAATGCAACTCCCGTCCGTCCCTCTCTCTGGCGATACCGAGCTACACGCAAGCACACGAGCCCGTTCATCCCTGTTGCAAGCTAAGCGACCGAACTTCCAAAGTCGTTTGACCCGAGCACCACACGCGAGCCGAAGACCTTGTCTGGTCCATCCTACCGCGAATGGACGAATTCCTCCTCCCGCCCATCTCTGTGCTACAGTGCCCGAGCCAAAGTCCTCCCGGGAATCCATCACCCGATCAGCCAATTCCGCTGGTACCGTAACATGATACTGTAGCACGACACTATAGCAAAGTATTGTAGCAGGGTACTGTAGCACCGAAAATAACTTTTATTTTTTATTATTTTTCAACCATCTCTCATAACAATGCTTTGATGTTTGACATGAAAGTGATAAAGTGGAGTGTAGGTTCTATATGATATTCATGCGGTCGTTGATTGTTTGATAATTTTGAGTGACAAAAAGTGGATGAGATAGTGAAAGGTATGCTAGAGTGATCGCACTTATGTCATATCATTTTGCTTTCATGTATATGTAAAGATGAAATTATAATGGATGCCAAAATCTTAAGTATTCATACGCATCTTTCTTGACGTGATGGGAAAAGTTGTGTTTGTTTATAGATACGTAAGTACTCATACACGCATTTCTTCGACGGAAAATATCGTTATATCTGCACCTTAGAGACACATGCCTTTCTTGGCATAACATTCGGTCATGTATTTATACCACTTATACACGCCTTTTCTTAGCATGCGGTAACCAAAGATACTGAGCAACCCCCTACACGAACAATCGAGATCATCGAAATCGCCAAATTTTCACACCGATAAGAGGCCTAAACAGCTCGATATAAATTCAACTACAAAACTAAAATTAACTGTTTAAATTGACATTGTATGTGTATAAGTACCGCATACATCTTTCGTGATGAAAAATGTTACATGTAGTGCTTTAGAGACTCATACATGTCTTCTTGACATCATGGGATGACGATTTGACTTGTTTACAACACTCATACATACTTTTTTTTGGCATGATAAGCCCAAAGATAGTGACCCCTTATAGTAATACGACGCTTTTAAAATTTTGTCTAAAAAATATATACTTGCAATGAAACTCAATCAAAATAAATAATACTATTCAAATCCCTTAAGCTTAAATTAATACTGAATTGAATTACCCACATGGGCTCCGACACTACGCTAAATACTTAAACTTATATATTTTTGCAGACCTGTGCAGTCTAAGAGTGCAGGTTAACAAAATCAAAAAATTTAATAATAATATTATAAGAATTTCAACTTAGCAAAATATCTAAAGCTAATTTATTATACGATAGTAGATCTAATCCTCTATTATTAAATTAATAGTGCGGATCTACAAAGCAAAATAATGCATCTACCCTGATGATGGATGTGTTGAATGAAAATTTCAATCGGAGGGGATACCATCATCAAAATGCATTCGTAATTTCAAATCAATTTAATTTGAATCTTTTAAATCAAGTATTAATTTAAAAGAAAATTATAATATACTATTAAGTTATAAATGCCTCAATTCAATCCTTAAATACTTAAAGCAAATTTCATCCAACCTACCTTCTGTAATTATTTGTTGAATGTGACAAATTAAGAAAACTCTAGCTCACAAAAAAGCCAATATTAAGTCAAGTACACAACTATGTTTACTCTCTAGTAAGGATATTGCCCATGTCCTCTACAGATGGTTTGACGTGAGGCCACATGATGAGGTTACGATCGAGTTCTCTGATCATTTGCCAAATAATAGCATTATATTATAAATAATGACAATAGACGTATATTCCCCCAATGACTCTGCCTCTTGAGATGTGAACCATAAGGTGCACCTGATAGGATAAAAAGTCATATGTGAGCTAAAGTAGACTTAAGCATATCTCCTTAGACAAACATCACCTCAAGTCTACAAGGTTCTCTCTTACGACAATCCAGGCCGAAGGGATCCTTGATCGGATCGACTACCTCCATCTCAGAGATAGACCATGACAAAGAAGGATGACA
This sequence comes from Cymbidium sinense, assembly GCA_021442155.1. Taxonomy (NCBI): domain Eukaryota; kingdom Viridiplantae; phylum Streptophyta; class Magnoliopsida; order Asparagales; family Orchidaceae; genus Cymbidium; species Cymbidium sinense. The sequence continues at coordinate 176,954,233 of CM038215.1, forward strand.
AACCATGAGATCTTGATCGAGCACATCATCGCTCACCCAACCATATGCTTTATGTTAAATGATGATAAATTTTATAAATCTAAATTTTAAAACTCCACATGCTGCTACTATATGCTATCCATTCAACGATCTAACGACTAACTTTAATTGAAAATTCTCTCTCAGCATTGAGAGAGGTAATTAACTATAGGTGCTTGTATCTATAAAAAATCTTGAACTATATCTAAAATCCTCACAAAATGAGGATGAAATCTCTATGTGGTGTCTTATCTACTGTCTCATCTTTTAAAAATTTAATTAACATAAATCATACTTTATTAATTAAGAGGTCAGTGGCAAATTTTTGGAGCCCACAGTATGGCATGTAGAACAAAGTTTTACATTCACCAATGCTTAAAGGATTCCAAGATTAAGGATGGCTTTCTTCTTATGGAAACTCAATTTTACATTCTTGACTCATATTTATGAGCTTTTATTATTTTGGAATTGTACAATGGTGGTATTATTTGACATTTGGTCAAAATAAGATCGAAACTATGATTGAGGATAGTTATTATTGGTCTAACATGAAAAGAGATGTTACGAATATAATATCATAATGCAGAACTTGCCAAATGGGCACATATATATTCTATCTATTATTAGCATTAATTTTATTCTAGACTTAGCAATGAAAATAAAGAAATTTGACTATTTTCGTAGGTATTATTTGCTTAAAAAACTGCTTCATTTTATTCCAAAATTTAAAATTATTAATGTAGCTCACATAATAAAAGTATATTTTAACGAATTGAATACATAGTATAGATTATCTTAAACCATTGTATTTGATAGAGATAAATATTTGGTAATAATTTAAAAAAATCTAAAAAATAGACACAATTAAATGTTTTAATTGTGTAAAATCCACAGACCAATGAAAAATTAAAAGTAGTTAATAGGAATTTGGGTTATTTGTTGAAATATGATTAAAGAAAACCAACATAATTGGGTGACGCTACTTATAACTTCAGTTAGCATATGATTCTGCTTTTAATATCAACCAAGAAAATTTATGGATCTTGTTAAACGTCATATTAAATCCAAATCTATAAATTTGCAATGTTATTACATAGCATATGCATGGTTTGTACAGAGATAATCTCAAAAAATCTAATTATTAATTATATTAATTATTAAATTTGTTGCTGATGTGAGAAAAATACATGTGGAATTCAAAATTATGTAAAATAATAATTATATTTTAAGTCCAAAAAATTTTCTCATAAGGACCTTTAAGAAACTAACTACATGAAAAGTACAATAATATATAATTTTACAAAACATTTGGACAAATGCTTACAAAGTATAAATCCCATAAAACACCAGTATCAGTTTGGTTTTCAAGTTATCTTCTTTGACTCAATGAAACTACCATCAATATCATAGATTTCTCATTTTTTTTCCATTCCCTTCTTATGAATTCAAATACAGTACTTCACTAAATAGATCTACTATGCTTGTTATTGAAGCTACTGTGATCTGCTAATGCAAGCTGGCACCCCCATGGATTCATAAGAGAAAATCAACCAACATATAATAACAAAAAAAACTACAGTACATCTCATAGCAGACTTTTTTTTATGAAGGAAACTATGAACTGAATCATAATACCTTTTCATAGCTTTGTGATGAATGCATGATGCAGCATTCTAGCAGCTATCGAGTTCCCACCAAGTTCCCCATAAGCCCCGCAGCGATTTCATAATGCCTCGCATCAGAAAATCCCACTCCTCGAGCGAGTTTCTCCAGTTCCTTTCCTGCCAGTTAAAGCACGTCCTTCAAATATAGACCAGGAAAAGGGTATTAAATATGAGGTCAGGCACTGCCAATTCTAAAGGGTGAAACATGCAACTCCAACCGCTGGAACACGGTAAATTTGAAGCGACTTTGTTCTTCTAGGAATGTTGAATCGGTGATGAAGCTTGGGACAAGAACTCTACATGCATAATTTTAAAACAATCTGAGCATATGATTTGGTTCATAATTTTTGTTTGGGGGATTTATATATATTATACCACACAATTCTAATGTATTTATATTTTTTTTTAATTCTAATGTATTTATATATCTCTAACACCTAAATTTTATTTTATATATATAATACCTCAATCTTCAATATCACATCAAAAATATCATAATTACTTACTTTTAAAAAGTGAAATGCACATTTTTAAGCATAAGAAAATATTAGATGAGTAAATATTAAATTTTAAGTGTTAGATATGTAAATGCATAAGAATTGTGTGGTATCTATGTAAATCTTCCTTTTTGTTTTTTTTTTTTTTTTTTTTTTTTTTTGTTTATGTTTTGATTTGAAACAAAACATGTTTGATGATGATAATTATTTTTTAAAATATCTAAAAAATTCTTTAAGTGTATTTTTAAAAATAATGTGATTTATTTTCAAGAACAAAATATTAAAAATACTTAAAAAACCACTAAATATATATTAAAAAATAACATAAAAACAAAAGACATAATTAATCCCAACCGGCCCTAAATAATCCCTTTATCACTACTACTAAACTATTGGTAATCTGTTCTTTAAGGTGATCATTTTAAGAAAAAAATTCATTAAAATTATTTTGTGTTTGTTCTAGAGTATGTACCATGATTACAAATAATAATGATGTGCTATGCAAGCACAAGCTAGTAGACATATTTTACTAGAAGCAATTACTAATAGATATTGGTGCAAAATAATCAATCTTCAATGACTATGAAATAAAGTTCCATACTACTTATTTCAAGGTCATATAATTGTAAGCAAGATAATTTTCAATGGGGTATTCAATTAACTCACATGTAAATCTCATCAAGTAGGAAAATTTGAAAGATTATGACTATGATATTGTCAGTAGAGATTAACAAATCAATTGTTCAGGTAAAATTATAAGACCTGCCAATGATATGGAAAAAAAACTGTATCTTATAGAAGTAACATCAAACATCAAAAAACTATAGTTTTCTAGCAGGTTGAAGATGCGATTGGCTGATGTTGGGTTCGAATCAAATTGCAGACAAATTAGTGTTGTGATTGAGATGGCAATTAGAGGATGCAAAGATGTCATTTTAACAGTTGGGATGCTGATGTAGACATACCACTCAATTGGCCTAAAAAATCTACACTTCTTGATGTTAGAAAAGATTAAATCAATTGTTAAATCGAGTCATGGCCAAAAATATAGACATAGAAAGAACTAATAGATTAGAGCTCAAGTGTTAATACATAAGATGGATCAATATTTATTAGATATATGGTTTCATGTTCCTACCAGCTAGCTTAAATAAGCTGGTTAATAAACGCATAACTACACCACAACCTTGACATCAGTCAAAAGAGTAAAATAAAATGTATAAATAAAATAAACAGAGTTTGGACCTGTCAAGTATTCTACAACTGATGACTTTATGTATTTGTACTCCTCTGAAAGTCCATAAGTGCTTGCCATTGGAACAACCACATTATCTAGTGCCAACTCCTAGATGTAGGAAGCAATTATGAGAAAAAACTTCCAGAGCTTCTACACAACCAGGCATAACTTTGAGGCATCTTTACTAACGATCAAATTATTGAAGATTCTCAACGACCTGTTAATGCATACCTGACATTGAGTTATCCAAGAAGAGGTGCTCTTGTTAAAATCCAATATAGAAACTTTCGAACCTGCAAAAACTGCAGAACCATTATATTTGTTCAATGTTATGGTCGTCAACAGAGAAAAACTACTGAAAGTGCAAACCTGGCTTTAGAACCCGAAAGATTTCTTGCATAGCTTTCCGTTTGTCAATCAGATTACGCAGTCCAAAACCAACAGTTATTGCGTTAAAATAGCTGTCTTCAAAAGGTAAATTAAGTGCATCATCTTCAATCCATCTACAATATGGAACAATCAACATTGATGGATTTCAACTTTCAATTAAAACAATATGCAGAAGTTAACTTCAACCAGAGTAGTGGTGCTATAATGAAGTCAGCATTCCTGTCAAGTCAAAAAGGCTTAACAGTATGATGTTCATTCATCTACAAGGCGCAGCCATGGTCATGGATATGAAAATTTCTGGGTTGGAACCACGTTTGTAAGGTAAACTTTCAGCATGAGATTACACAATAATCATTCATAAAATTGAGACATGTATAGACCCTTTACACTACAAAAATCTTCAGATTTCCATAAAGTTAGACTAGTTCTCACTTGATATTTTTGTAGCAAGCTTTCCAAAATAAGTCTTGACGAGTTGAAGCAATAAGTAATTGTTCCCTTAAGAAATCCAGAGCATTGACCTGTGAATTTGGATATATCATGAGACTCTCCAAGTGAGATTTCAATTTCATGAAATTGGTATACATTAGAATCTTATTCACGACATCAGAATTTCATCCTAAGACTAAAATGGACCAAATAAAAAAGGACCAGTAATTAGATACAAGAATAGCAAAATGAAGTAGTTTACCATAAATATTGTATAAGAAAAAGCATTTCAAATCAAAAACTAATCAAGTGTTCTTTGAAAGCAAGCATTCAAGCTAAAAATTGCATATGGAACTTCTCATGTAAATTTGTGTGTAAATTGAAAATTTTGATGATTTAGATGGACAAAGAAATATTATGGCTAAAAAAGACCACTAGTTTAGACAAAACATTTGGTACTTGCAAATCAAACTTTGTAGCTTGTAAACAGAAAACATGTTTTACGAAAATATGACTTCATTTTCACTCTTTTTGTATGTGAAATTGAAATCAATGAGCTTGACATATTTGCAATGTTTAAAATACATGTTAATTTTCAATTGCATCCACCAAAACAATAAATCACAGCAATTTTCATCATTTTCGAAAAAGATTAAATCCTAAAATAATCCAACTATTTGTATGGCTAATTTAGTCCGAGACTATCATATTTCTTGAATTTAGTTCCTCAACTTTACATAATTGATCAAAATATGCCCTGCATATGAAAATTGTGATACAAAATTGATCTCAAATTAGTCCCAAAACCATCCAAAATTGATCCTGATTGAGTCTTGTTAAATGTAGTGAAATTTCATTATTTTCTCTTTATCAAAGAACCACCAAAAAATTGAATCGCTTTCACATTTGAAATTCAAAATTGGTAGTTGAATGGTCAATTAAAATTATTTCTCCTCCAAACCTACCCCATTCATCTTAGCCTATAAAAAGGGAGAAAATCCATGGGAGGAAGCATACCAAAATTTGTATATTCTCTTAAGCTCATTGTAAGAGAGAACTATAGTGAGATCCTAATGCAGCCATGGACGTAAGCAAGACGAACCACGTAAATCTTCTTGTGTTTTCTTTTCTCGTGTGTAAGATTATGTTATTTACTTCTCTCCCTCTCTTTCTCCTCTCTTAAACTCCCAACAACTAGTATCAGAGCGAGATCTTACTAAAAATAGAAAGAGACGGCTGACGAGGGAAAGGTCCGAATTGATAAGTTCGATGGCAAGTACTTTGGTCTCTAGAAGATGCAGATAGAAGACTATCTGTATCAGAAGAAGCTATATGAATATCTTCTAGGTCTAAAGCCAGAGAAGATAAGCCAAGAAGAGTGGGAGTTACTATATCATCAGACACTATGTGTGATTCGCTTGATGTGGACGAGAAATATTACTTTCAACATTATCAAGGAGAAGATGACGACCGATTTGATGAAAGCTCTATCCAATATTTATGAGAAGTCATCAACATCAAATAAAGTATTTTTAATGTATCGTTTATTTAATTTAAAAATGGGAGAAGGTGCATCTGTTGCTGACAACATCAACGAGTTCAATGTGATTACGACTTAATTAAGCTCTGCAGATATTGCATTTGATGATGAGATCAAAGTACTAATCTTGTTGTCGCCCCCGGAGTTGGCGCAGCGGATGCAGCAGTCCCGGAAGCACCAAATTAAATCTAAATGATATCTCGAGACGATTCTAACGAGACATTCGTAAGAACCGAGAATGTTCTATCTCGATTCCACTCTTATTGAGTAGAGATACTGATATCATCGCCACCGTCGACGCCATCATCATAAAGCTAGCCTTTATGTTATAATTTATGTAATGTATTATTGGGCTTTTAAATTTTGTATATGTTTTGGGTTTATATGTATTAGGGTTCTAAAATTCGCCACCACTCGATTAAAAGAGTGATTTATGGTGTTAAATTTTGAAGGATGGAATAGTAGATAAAACACTATCCGGAGATTTCACCCTCATTTTGTGGACTTTAGATCTGGTTAGGTTTCTATAAAGCGCAAGCATAGTTAATTATCCTCCCCCAAAAAAAGAACTTTCGATTAGAAGTGATTAATGCATAACATATAGTAGCAATATGTGGAGTTTTGAAATTTAGAATTTATGAAATTCATCATTTTACTTAAAGCGGATGGTTGGGGGAACGATGACGCGCCCGACCAAGATCTCATGGTTTCGTCATCCCGAGTTGTCGTGGTTCGTAGTCTACTCAGTCAGAGGAGGTAATCGACACAACCTGATCGAAGGATCCTTGTCAACAACCATGGCTGCGTCGTCCAAGAAAACCTATAGACCTGGGGTGGTGTTTGTCTAAGGAGACATACTTAATCTTAGGGACAGGATTTTTGCTATCAAGCATCTTATGGTTCACAACTCGACAAAGCCATTGGGAACATGAGAATACAATCGTGAGCATTATAATTGTCATTATTTGGCGACAACCACCGGCCGAGGACTCGATCGAATCGATCATATATGGAGCAAGCCAAGCCACAAATAAAAAGGACACGCCATGAGATCCGAAAATTACATAACCTCTTTTGATGAAAAGAGTGTTCTAAGTGTCGGTGAAAATTTTAGAAAGCAGATAAATAGTAGATAAGACACTACCCAGAGATTTCATCCTCATTTTGAGAACTTTAGACTGTTCAGTTTCTATAGCAGTCTATAATTACCTTTCTCAATACAAGAAAAGACTTTCAATTAATAATTTAATCATCATTAAATAACGAGATATAATAAGAAATGGAGTTTGAAAATTATGAAATTTATCATTTTAATTTAAAACTTTGTTGGGGAACATGACGCCTCGAATCCCATTCACATCCTAGTCGTCATGGCCCCATCCGCTTAGTCGAGGGAAATAATAACAACCGGATCCGATCGTCAACACATCACGTCATCCAAGGTGTCCTTGTAGACTGGGTAGTTTGTCAAGACAAATATAAGTTGACCTTAACAAAGAGTTTTTTGCCCAACCAAATTATTCTATATTTCATCAAAGAGCAAAACCGGAAACATACTGACGCTGCGTGACCATAATTTAATGGGTCGCAACAACCACCCACCAAAAGGCTCATTCATAACCGCCATTTATGTGATCATTTTACCAAGAAAACCAATGAACAAAGAACACAAGCCACATCCTTACGGGCTTAAGATTATTTGAGTGTGAAAATAGTTATGCATTTGATTTGACCTTAGCTCTTTGTGAGCAAAAGTCTTCTTAATTTGTCACTCTCAGACAAACAGTTGCAGATGGATAAATTGATTTTAATTTTAAATTTAAATAATTTTTTTTTAATTTTGATCATTTTATGATTGATTTAGATTTAAGCAATGTAATGAATCATTATTAACTTTAATAATAATCGCCTTTTCTCGATCATACGACTATTATTATTGAAACTTGTCATTCGCTCGTTTTTCTACGATAATGCCTAAATTCATCGGCTCAAGAATTATACCCTTCAAATCTCACAACTCTAGGCATAAAGAGGCTTTGGGACTTTTTCTCTTAGAGTTTAAACTGGTAGTTTGTCAATCGATCATATCTTATAATTATATGATAGAATTAACTTCTCAAATTTTATTAAATTAAAATACTTATAATGACATTATTAAATTTTTTAGTTTTGTTAATCCGGACCCGGTCCTAAGACCAAACCGGGATGTAGATATCTGTTCTTTTGTTTAACACATGACTTGCATATCTTTTTAGATGTTTTATATAATGAATACTTCAAAATATATACGAGTATCTTATTCTTTTAAAATATCATTTAACATTAAGATGCCTAAGTTGAAGTAATTATGTTACATGACATATGTGATGCAAGCATAAGTTTTGATATGAATTGTTTTGGGTTTAACTGACCATCCTACCAAACCGGAAAGTGTAGTTATCTGTTCTTTTGTATTTGACTTAGTGAACACTTCAATATACATACGAGTATCTGTTCTTTTAAAATATTATATGGACATGAAGATGTCTAAGTTGAAATGTAGATGCCAAATTGCAAGTTTTGATTTTTGTGTGACATTTATGGATTTTGTTAACCCGGACCCGATCCTAAGACCAAACCGGGAAGTAGATATCCATTATTTCACTTTGCATTTGGAGATATTTCCCTAAATGTTTGATCAAGACATTTCAACATACATACTAATATCTTTTTTCTTTTAAAATTTTGATGCATTTCAATGTCTAAGTTGAAAAGCAGTGATGTCATCTTTAATACATGTTATAAAACAAGTAATGATCTATTATTGATCAAGCATGTATCTGTTTTTGAATTCAACATTCCAAAATGCAAACCAAATGAGTATCTATTCTAGATGATCAAGCATGTATTTGTTCGAAAGAGGTAAGATCTATACTTTCACATCAAGTGAGCATTTGTTCTTTAATGATATGAATTTAAACCCTTCTCAATTTGTCATGACTCAAATACATATATCTTTATAGGATATACATTTAACCTTTTAAAACATTTGTCAAGCATCGAGTGCAATATCTATCTTAAAGGAAATTTGAGAAAATGTTATGAATCATACATAAGTTTGCGTGTCACATCCAAACTCCTTTATGCGTATTAGAATTTGGATGGATAGAGATTAATTCAAATGTAGACTTGTATATGAGTTTTCATTCGATGCTTCTTTGAATTTGAAAGAGAGCTTCATGTTTAATGAATAGTCATTCTTATTTCAAGACACTCTTCACATATTCATAAAAGGACAAGAATGATGATAATGCTAATGAAGCTACCCACTTACTTCCCATCTTTCATTTTCTCCTCTTTTAAATAATAATCAACTAGAATTTAGGCTTTATATAAAACAAGTAATTTTGGAGGTTCGTGTCCTACCTTTATAATAATGCAAGATATGGATTTGACACATATTTATGGATCTAACTGTTGACCTCCACATATGGTTCATAATTCAAATGAATCATAAAATTAAAATCAATAATTAACGAAGTAACATTGAATCGGGTTTAAAACCCCTAATCGCGATCGAAATCGATTAAATTCGCTTTAATTTGAAAATTGAAAATGTCGTCAAAAATATTAAAATTAATTAACTGAAAAAGATCAAATCAATTAATGATCGATCAAATAATTAAAATCATTTTTTATGAAATTACGCGCATATCGAAGTCGAGAAGCCTCGACGACGTCTAAACGACCTCGCTCACAAATTGATCGACTGCCGCCAAACGCCGACACCTATCAAACGCCGCCTTCCGCAATTGATTCGGCAAAGTGTGCGCAAGGCCGAGCAATTTGAGCGACGCCTTACAATTTAGACCTACTTTCATCACGCAGCCGCCGACTTTGCTCAAACGCCGATCGTCCGCCGCTATGTCGCAACGTAAACAACTAAAATTAACACCTATTGTTGGGATTTATCAGACAAAGTAAATTCATAAAATTTAATGCTAAATGATATTAATTTGTATTTAGATTAATCACGGCCGCTAATCCCTCTTAATCCTTTAACCCCGCCTTGAATTAATCAGTGACCGCCGTTGCTCAACTAATCAAAGGACGTTTAAAGGTCTGACTCTCCTCTCACTTGACGTTGACCCTCATTCACGCTGAGCTTTTAACCTGCGGCTCCTCTCTCGCCTTCCTCTCATGATTCTCCTCATTCACGATCCTCTCGCTTTCACGAGTTTCCGTTCCTATTTCATTTGACGCGTGATCCTCTTACGTGATTCTAAGCTCCTTCGTTAGTGTTCAGGGAGCTCACGCTTCTCTCTCACTCCCATACATGTAAACCGAAAGAGTCGCTTCACCTTCCTCGACTAACTCTTGGATCGTCCCCTCTCGAGTATTCGACGATTTCTCTTGTCTTGCTTCCATTCAAGCTAAGTAAGAAACCCTACTGCTTCAACCGAGGTTCTTCCCTTAAGAATCAACACTTCCAAAGAATGTTGTCTTTTAAGATATATGCAAACATGTCACACTTAAATGCATTGAAATTTGTGATATAAATACCTACTAATGTTCTAACACAGAGGAAATCTTACGCTATCAAAATTCGTCATGTTCCTCTGACATACACTCATACATGTCTTTCTTAAGATATAGTTGGGCCTCTCATTAAGAACCCCCACATGTGGGGAGTCAAGGCATTAGAATTTTGATTATTCTAATCAAATATACATTGTTCTTTTCTATATCAACGCACTTTAAATTTATTCTATAGTCACTAATTTCTCTAACACAGAGGAAATCTATCGTACATGGTGTTCATGACATATACCCATACATGCTTTTTTCTACAAGTGGCCTTCATGAACCCACATATGAGAGTCGGAGTCATTTAGAATTTTGATTATTATTTCTTAATTAAATATATACGCAAGTAACTTCTTCTTTTATTATACAACGCAGTTTTAAATTCATTACTATAAGATCTACCCATTTCTCCAACATGGTAGGAAACTGTTTGTTATCATGCTTAACTCAACGCCTTTCTATGATCAATCAAAATTGATACTGGTTGTCACGACACCTATCACGCACGCCTTTGGCGCGCCCCCGACAAAATTTTATAAAAAAAAGGAGATAATAAAAAGAAAGGGATTTTTGGCTTAATCTAGAGTATGTAAAAATTCATTTATGGATTTTGTGATTCTTAAGATCTGAAATTTATGGAGGTGCTTACATACAATTAAAGCTTATGTTATCTACTATTCAAGTATTCCAAATGCAAAATTAAGTGTGAATAAGGACAAACCGATTATGCAGTATCGCTTATATTTTATAATGTGAATGTAAATTTATTAAATTAAGACTATCGCTCACGCTTGTTCAACGCGCAGAAACATGCCATGATAGCACGCTCACATTATTCCAACGCGGAACATGAGAAGTATACATTGTTCCAACGCAAAATTCTTGTAAGACTGCTCACGCCGTTCCACGCGAGGAAACTGTTATGATATAAGTACTGTTCACGCTTGTCTAACGTGACAGAAAATCGGTCGCAGAACCCACGACGCCTTTCGCGGGCAAATAAATCTACCGGGTCTCACGACACTACCACGCTCTTCATGGAAGCTGCCTACTCAAGAACCCTACAGGATGGCCGGAGGTACCAAATTTTCTTTAAAAAAAAAGAAGATAGAAATGATGAAATGTTTAGTTAACATATCGCTTTAAAACGCTTCTTTTACGTATATAAATACTTACGCTAATCTCTATATAACGAAAAGTTTATCCTATTTGTGGTAAGATGAAAGTGGTTAATATAAATACTTATGTGATGAATTTCTATATCACGTAAGTTATTTTCTTATTGACCATTATGACATGTATTGAATGCCACCTTGGGATTCTATCTATTGATATGTTATAATACACATTGACATACGCTCAAACATAAATACCTCCCCTACTTTACTTATCATTCTCACCATGATTTACATACATTTATAAGACATAAGAAAGATTAAAGAAAACACATATAATAAATTAAATCTACCATATATGACATACATATATATATCGAAAATATCAAAAAAAAAAATTGTTGAAGAAAGAAACTCACAAATATACGCACAAACTTAACCCTTTACGCAAAGAAAGAACTTAAACTTGTGGTATAAAGGAGAAAAGGAGAGAGAAATGTAGATTTTCATGGAAATTCCCTCTTATTTATGACTTCCCACTCTCTCCTCTTATCATCTATTATTACGATCGACACACGCTTGGTCACCATAAGTCAGACGCAGAAATCATCTAATTCAACGCCATTTATCATATCGCATATAATGCACGACACGTATATCCTCATAGATCTTTATCACTTTCTAAAATAAACTCTTTCATATCTTCTTAATAAATTTAATGAGATTTGTCCTCCACTGCCATGCCAGATGAAGGATGTAGATTTTAATTAACCCACTTGTCTCTTAAATGACATACGACATCTACTCATATCTTTGCCTTCTCCTTCCTCTTATCAAGAAAAAAAATACAAGCATGGATTGATCATATAGCCTTCAAAAAAAAATGATTTATTTTAAATTTATTTGATTTAGTAGAAGGGTTCTTAAATCAGTCTAAATTCATTCTGCCCATTACTTTATATTTGATCATACTTCAAAATAATTTATTTCAACCCCTTTATGTTGTGATCCATACATAAAGGTTCTTACTCAAATCAAATGTATATCTATTTGGTCCATTACTTTATATTCGATCATACGTTTCAAACGATGATTTATTTCTTTACGATGATTTGCCACATAAAGAAAGGGTTTTCAAATAAATCAAGTCTAAATTCATTCGCCTATTACTTTATATTTGATCATACGAGCTTCAAAATGATTTATTTCATTTTTATGTTCTTGATTCACACATAAAGAAAGGTTCTTATAAATCAACTTTAAATTCATTCTAGCCATTACTTTATATTTGATCATGAAGCTTCAAATGATTTATTCTTTTCCCTCATTGATTTGTGACATAAAGGAGGTTTTGGCCAAAATAATATACATATCATATTTTCCAAAGATCAGATGCCACACTTCCTGCTGGTTTTCTGACCGCCCGTAAATAAAACCCAAAATGTATATTGAAATCTAAACTGCAAATTGAACATACATTTCAACTGGACATTTAATGCCCATACAACATTTTAAAAGAAAAGATATGTATTTTAAATGCCCAAACAAGTGACACGCCAAGTTAGATATAAAAAAAGAATGACGCTATACTTCCTTGTTTATTTTCTGACCCGTTAACAAAACCCAAAAATATCGTGATCAAAATCTAAACTCAAATTGACACTACATTTCAACTGACATTTAATGTCCATACAACATTTTAAAAGAATATACTATGTATGAAATGTCAAACAATAAGGACATGTGCAGTTAGATATAAAAATAAAGAATGACGCTATACTTCCTTGCTGGTTTCTGACCGTTAACAAAACTAAAAAATCAAAATTGACATATAAACTTCAACTTGACATCCTAACGCCCATGTAAAATTTTCAAAAGTACGATTTACATGCGTTGAAGTAATTACTAAGTCAAATATAAAGAATATACGTTATACATCCCTGTCTTCTGACCGGCCCCGTTAACAAAACTTAAAAATTTGATATTATAATTTCAAATTAATAATATCCGGTAGTTTTAATCACATATAATACAAAGATATGAATCAACTCACATACTAAATTCAAACCCTCGAAGAAAAGTCTCAAACCCGATCCTCTATGCTCAAAGTGTTTTGAAGATTATAATTCTTCGAGATAATGCACTGCACTCGATCCTCTATTGAAAACCCGACGAGTAGCAAGGCCTATCAATCGATATTAACCTGTGATCGAGAAAGGTAATTATAATTAAAATTTCAATGATAAATGATCATATATTCAAATCTAAATCAATCGTAAATGATCAAAATTCAAAGAAATAACAAAATATAAATAAAAAAATGAATTAATTGTTTTAAATTAAAACTAAAAAATAAATAAAATAAATCCACCCTCCGCTTGTTCTGCGTGACAAATTAAGAAAACTTTGCTCACAAAGAACAACGCCAAATTAAATACATAACTACCTTCACACTCAAATATTCCTAAAGCTCGTAGGACGCGTCCTCGGTCCGTCTCATGATTGGCTGAGACATACACACATAAATGGCGCATTACCGAGCTTGACCGCGATACGACCACTAAAACTACCGCACTGTGATGTTCCCCAACTGGCTTTTCGAAATGTGAAATGTATAATATGTTGGGCAAAAGTCTATGTTACTAAGATTGACTTATATTTGTCTCCAGACAAACTCCACCCGCGCCTACAGCGACACCTGACGACGAACTCATGTCACGACAAGCGATCCTTGTCATCGACTACCTCCTCGACTAAGTTTAATGGGACCGAATGACCGGGACACGAACCATGGAACTAGATCGGGCCATCGCTCCCCACAAAAGTTTTAAATAAAAAATAATAATACATTTCATAAATTCTAAACTCCACTACAATTATATACTGCTCTTTAACGATCTATCATCACTTAATCGAAAGTTTTCTCAAGATTGGGAGGGTAATTAAATATGGCTTTGCACATAGGAAACCAAACTAGATATAAAAGTTTTCACCAAATGAAAACAAAATCTCTAGTGTCTTATCTACTATTCATCCGCTTTCCAAATTATCACCGACACTTAAACAACTCTTTTCTTTTAGAAGAGTGGTGAATTTTCGGATCCCACAGTAACATGAATAGTTATTAGGTAAAATGTCATTTTAACATTACCAATCAGCAAGATAAAAGAGGCTTAAAATTACAATAAACTTCTTTCCAAATGACATTTTAAAAGCCTATTAACTCAAATATGAAGTCATTCATTTTTCCATTCATTCTCTTCCTTCGCTCATGACAATTTTATAGAACTTAGAGATTTCATGTTGAGAATCATACTAAGTTTGATAAACTGAGAAATCAAATTTTCCTTACACAAGGTTAAGGGAATCAAATCTTTCTTACACAAAGTTAAGAAAATTTGAAATAATGATTTCCATGTTTAAGAAAATCTGAAATCTTCCTTACACAATGTTAAGAAAAATATGAAATAATGATTTTCTTGTTTGAGAAAATTTGAAATCTTCCTTACACAAGGTTAAGGAAATCTGAAAATTTTCTTAATAAATATTGATCCTTATGATTACAAATGATCAAGCCATAGGAGGAGGGAAAATAAAAGGGTAATCATAAGCTTACAACATTTAGTTCATGGTAACATGACAACTTAAACATATGTTCATCCCCATTAAGCCTTTATCATGTTTTACATAAGCCCATTTGTAATGTTTTGTACAAGCTCATTTATAAGGCTAAGCTCAATGAGTCTTCCCTTTAGTTTTTTTTAAAAAAAGAATGAGAGTTCATTAATTCTAAGAATGAGCTAATTGCTTCTTTTTTTTATAAGCCCATTTAAGAATTTTTTTTTAGGATAGGACAAGTATGAAGAAGAAATCCCATGACATTATGATCCATTCAGAATATCATTTATTTTTATTTTTTTTAATTATTTTTCATGTCCCTCTTTTATCATGGCATGCACTCATAAATGAGAGGAAGACTCTCCTTCCCATTTTTTTTATGCTTTGGTTGAAAAAGAGGACTTCTTTCCTCTCCACTCCTTTTTTTTTTATTTATTTCTACTTTAGATTCATGCTCATTTCATGCGTGATTAAGAAGAGGATGACAAAAGAAATATAATCTTCCTTAGTTTCATGCGCATTTTAGGAATCATTAAGAAGAGAATGATAAAAGAAATAAAAGCCTCCCCTTAGATCCATGCCCATTTTAAGAAGAGAATGACAAGGGGAATGAAAACTTCCTTAGATCCATGCCCATTTCAGGAGGAGAATGACAGGAGATAAAAGTCTCCCCTTATATCCATGCCCATTTTAGGAAGAGAATGACAAGGGGAATGAAAGCTTCCTTAGATCCATGCCCATTTTAAGAGGAGAATGACAAAGGAGATAAAAGTCACCCCTTAAACCCATGCTCATTTTAGGAGTCATAAAGAGGGAATGACAAAGGAAATAAAAGTCTCCCCTTAAACCCATGCTCATTTTAGGGGTTATTACGAGGAAATGACGAAGGAAATAAAAGTCTCCCCTTAAACCCATGCTCATTTTAGAAGTCATTAAGAGGAAATGACAAAGAAAATAAAAGTCTCCCCTTAAACCCATGCTCATTTTAGGAGTCATTAAGAGAGAATGACAAAGGAAATAAAAATCTCCCCTTAAACTCATGCTCATTTTAGAAGTCATTAAAAGGGAATGACAAAGGAAATAAAAATCTTCCCTTAAATCAATACTCATTTTAGGAGTCATTAAGAGGGAATGACAAAGGAAATAAAAATCTCCCCTTAAACCCATGCTCATTTAAGGAGTCATGTGGAATGACAAAGGATATGAAATTTTCCTCCTCTTAATGGCATGTAGAAAAACTATAGAAATTAATGGGATAACACAAGTCCCATTTCCATTTTTTAGCCTCATGCTAAGGGGATAACCTTCCTTATAAATAAGAGAGAATTATTCTCTCATGAAGACTTTACTCCCCCACTTCTCCCTATTCTCCTTACAAAATATATTGCGAGTCTAAGTCTCCTAAGAGAGAGTTCATCCACCCTTCAAAGGAAAAGATCCCTAACACTTGAGCTTGTTCTTAATTCATATCACATCAATTTGTAAGTTATGTCTAACTCGATGCTTTTGATTTTATCCCTCCTCACCTCATATGAATGGATGTTTGATAATAAAATAAAACTTAAATCATGCAACCATAAGATACTTTCATTTCCATTTTCAACTATTCATAACCATATAAAGATTGTCGCAAAATAAGCAAATAAGACATGGACAAATATTCATACTAAATTTGTAATCATAAATCAGAAAATTTAAACTTGATTAAGCAATCATCCTTGCTGATTTCTTTATCTCAATCTTATTTCACGAAAAAGGAGACAATCATCATAAATATACGCTTGATAATAAGACAAAATTTAAGTCACATCATAAGATCTTATTTTCAAATAACTCACCTACGTAATATATAAAGACATACTTTAAGAAATAAAGTTTAAGTCATACAATGACGTGTGTCACATTTCTATCTCTTACCCATTCAGAAGATAATCACCATTTAAAAAAGAAATTTGAATTTTAAACAGAATACACATGATATGAAGATTCAAATAATAATGAGCTAAGCATGGATAAACAAATTATAATTGTCACATGATATGAAGATTCAAATAATAATCGAATAAACATTTAATAAACATACGCACGCTTCCTTCTAACTTAAGCATTTACACATATTTTTTTGTTTACCAAAATTTTCAAAGAACCTCCGATCATCTCCGCTTATGCTTACTTGAACTGCTTCCCACCACGCCAAGAGCGCGCATGGTAGATGTCATGAAACACCGGCCGATTTGCCCATCACGCCAAGAAAGACGCGTATGGGTTAACACAAAGATAAAAGATTTCCACGCCACATCGGAACAACGCGAGACTTAAATTATAAAACAATTTCCCCGCTACCGGAACAACGAACAAGATTTATCACAATAAATTTTCCGCCGTCGCTAACAACGTAACAGACTTATAACACGCTTCACGATAACAACGTATGTGACTTATCACATATTTAGAAACTTGCATTTCCATATGTTTATGATATATGATTTTTTTTTATTTGCAAGTAAAATTTGCTTGATATAAATCTTGTCATACAACAACAACAACAACAAGCCTTTATCCCACTAAGTGGGACGGCTATATGAATACTTCGTCTCCATTATGTCCTATTATGTGTCAAATTCTCATTTAATTCAAGTATACTTAGGTCATTTTTTATACATCTTAACCAAGTCTTTTTGCCTACTCTACCTTTCTTAACAGAAGCAAAATCACATCTACTCTAACCGGTCATCGGACGGCCGACGCTTTATGTAAACCATCTAAGCATTCTCTAATCTTATCGCCAGAGTTACTCCAACTTTTTTCCAACATACTATTTCGATTTTATCTCTAAGAGTAAAACCACTCATCCACTGAGCATCCTCATCTCTATAAGACTTAACTTAGTCTTATACTTTCTTTATTGGCCAACATTCGCACCATAAGTCATTGCTGTCTTACCACCATCTTATAAAATTTTCTCTTAAGTTTAAGAACTTTTCTATAACAAAGCCGATGTATTCCTCCACTTCAACCATCCAACTTGAATAATAACATCTCCATCTATTTCACCATCATTTTGAACAATAGCCTAAATATTCAATCGCCACTCTTATTAATGACTTGTTCACCTAATGTCACAACACTATCACAAGAACTTCTACAACTAAAATTACACTCCATATATTCGCTTTAGATCTACTTAAACGAAAACCTTAGACTCTAATGTTCTCCATAATTCAAGTTTCTCTTGAACTCCCTCTCTAGTCTTATCAACAAGAAGAATGTCATCGAAAAAAAGCATACACTAAGGTACATCTTCATGTAAATGCCTAGTAAGAACATCCATAACTAAAGCAAAAAGATAACATACTTAAATGAAGCATAACATAAGACAAGAAAACCCCAAAACCATATATTTTTAACTTTATATTAATTTTGTATTGACAATAAAAAATTTCAACGAACTTATTCAAATGATTCCACTTGCAATCAATCAAATGGTGATTTTGGATTGCATGCTAATGAGGTTTTGTCTTACCTTTTCTTTTTATACCTCTACTTGTATATGACACATTATCACTTTATATGATCAACAAAGTAGAGAGTAGAAATTTCAGATTTGATCAAAAAAGAACTACATAATCAATGTGATTCAAGGATCAAATTTGATATGAACATATGATCACAAACTGTTTTAAATGATGCACAACAACTATTTCAAATTATATGTGCTAGAGCTTAAATCTGAAATCTCATATTTTGGCTAAACATATGCTCATATGATAATGGCATTCAAATAGAACCCAGCCAAGTACTTGCCCAAGAATAGAGACATGACGCAAAATCAAATGAATTTAAATTCAACCCTTCCACTAGGCTAGATAAACTTTCCATATTCCAAAAATTCCCACAAATGAAACACTATGGGTAATTGCATCAAGTCAAAAAGAGCTTTCCAATTCCATATTAATATGGAAATAGATTCAAAATTTGAAACCAATTACGATTGGAAGAAAGGAAAGCAAAGCCAAAGGGGGATTTTATTCCTCTCTTCTCTCTTTTTTTTTTTTTTACTTTAATTACATGAATCATAAAGGAAACATTTATATACCAATAAATTTGAATGACGTCAAAATCCATCTTTAGCAACATTAGCCAATACTGATAAGGAAGTACACATGCTAAACTCATATATATAAACTTGCATGACTATAAGTAATCCAATAGTGGAAAGGGATAAGAAGAAGACAAGGCAAAACACATGCTAAACTCATCACCACAAATCTGAAATTTTCAAATTTAACTAAAAGGCTATTTGATAATCCCGCTTTAATATTGCCAAATAGTAAAAAGAGACAAATAAAAAGTAAGGCAATTAATCATGCCAAGCCTTAACACAAATCTGAAAACTTTAGATTTAATCAAAGAATAATTTGTGTGATAATAGATTGCCAAGCATTAGAAAGAGCCAAAACAGAACCAGGGTAACTTCATACAAGCAATAACCCTATTAATTTCTCTTTCATTTCACTCAAGCATTCAAACAAAAAATTGGAACATGAAAAGAGAAGAAAATTTACAAATAGGTTAAGGTTTGAGCCACACAACATTCCTAAACCCATTTCCATACTTCCAATTGTGTTTTAGGCATATAGAAGAGACTTAGCAAGTGTCAATCCCTCTCAAACAGCAACTGAAGCATAAAAAAAAGACAATTTGCTCATAGCTTATGGCTTGAGCCACACAATATTCCTAAACCCATTTCCATGTTTCCAATTGTATTTTAGGCATATAAAAGAGACTTAGCAAGTATCAACCCATCCAAACAGCAAAACTGAAGCATAAAAAGGAGGAGGAAACTCATAACTTAGGGTTTGAACCACACAACATTTCAAACCCTATTTCAGATTTCGGATTTCATTCTAACATGTGAAAGAGGCATAGCACATACCATTTTCACCCATAGGAAATCATTTTAAGCAAAATAAAAAAATGAAATCCGTAGAGAATGACAACTGGTATGAGATTTGGGCCATACATCATCCCAAATCTCAAGATTAAAACCCTAACATCATTTCAACTAAGGGAAGGAAACATTCATCTCACTTTATTCACAAGAAATGAGGTCATATATATGTAAAAATGCGCTTAGGGTTGAGAAGAAACAACCTGGAGTTTCCGATTGCAAGGAAGGAGGAGAGAAGAGTTTTAGCTAGCTGGGTTCGACCGAATGGATTTCACACAAGGGAGGAGAGCTCGGACGAAGGATTTCTTTCGTGTGTGTTGTTCAATTAAGAGGGAGACCGAACGGAAGAAGGAATCGCAAGAGCTCAAAGACGACAGGGATCGCACGCGAGAGAGGGAAGCTCGGACGAGGATCGCACGCGAGAGAGGGAAGCTCGGATGAGGATCGCACGGGAGGAAACGGGACGAAGGATTTTCTTTGGGAAGGCCAAGAGAGTTGCGTGAGTCTTCGGTTTATCCCTTGCTTGGGTATTAAGGCAGCTGATCTTTAATTGGTCATGGGTGGATTAATTAGGCAATTGGGAGTGGAGAAGTGGGCGGCCGGATTAGGGCAAGGATTAAGAGATCGATTGATCATTAGCATAATAATAATATAATTATCCCTAACTGTAGAAATTTTGACGAATCATCCCGATAATAAACCCTAGCAATATGGGTGTCGATTGTAGGTATTTTTGTTATGCCGGACTCAACAACGCAGTCGATTTCACAATCAGAGATAATTTAGACAATGTCGGCGACGATCGAAGTGAAAATGGGCTTGAATTGCGTAACATCGCGCTCGAATTGATCGACGTTCGCGTAGACATTGCCGAATTGATTGCGGAAGGCGTCGTTTGATAAATTTCGACGTTTCAGCGACAACGGCGCAAATTTTGCGAACGTAGATCATTTGATTGTCATCGGGGCTTCCCAACTTCGATATGCGCATAATTTCATTAAAATTTGATTTTAATTAATTGATCGCTACTAATCGATATGAATTTTAATATTTTGAAACTAATTACGTAATCGAAACTTCTTTGGATAAAAGATTTTACCAATGACAGAAACTTTAGCCTCCGATTATACGACGTCGCCATTATTTTTTTTTATAAATTTGACCATACTAGCTTAATTTCAATTATGGCACACACGTAGGTCAACCACGCCCCGCGATACGGTGATGAGTAATGAATAAAACACACTTGATTTGACATCAATTCTTTCGAGGAATTTTCTTAATTTATCACCACAAACAAATAAAAAGTGGGTGAATTGAATTTTATTTAAGTTTTTTAAGTTGATGATTTTCATTTAGGCATTTAAATTAAGCTTCTTTAATAATTTCTATATATAAAATTTGAATTTATTTGATTTAATTCAACTCAATATAACTTGATGATATCCTCCACTGAAATCTACATTCAACATAGCCATCATCGCAGATATATTTTATTTTTATTTTGATCTTCGTTTAATTCTATTAATTTAATAATAATATCGATCTACTATCATAGACGTAATTTTCTCAAATATTTTAATAAGTTATATTTCTTATAATATTATTATTGAATTTTTTTGTTAATTCGACCGGCCCTAAGACTAAACCTAATCAACTCAGACAAGATCCTCAAACACTAAATTTAAGCATTCAACATAATGTCGGGGCCCATGCGGGTTATACAATTTAATATTGATTTAATTTTAGGGAATTTGACTATTGTTTCTTATTTTGATTGAGTTTTCATTGCAAGTATAAGATTTTAGATGAAATTTTGACAATATTTCGACAACCTCGGCCGCCCCAAGTTTACAACGAGCTAAGTTTCCACAATACCAAGAAAAGACATGTAGGGCTGAAAACATCACTACCGAACGTCATCCCACTATGCCAAGAAAGGCATGTGTCTCAAGCACCTACACGTAACATGATTTCCACGCCAAGAAAAGCGCACGATACTTATACACTGCATATCGCTTTAAACAACAATTTTATATCGGTCGGCTTTATGCCGCTTAAGTCCCCTTATCGACGCGAAAAAATTACAGATCTCTGTCCCCCATATAAGGCCGGTATTTGCCCATCACGCCAAGAAAAGCGATATGAGCAAAAAACCAGCTCGACGATCCCACCATGCCAAGAAAGATGTGGGACTCTAAGACCGATATAACACAGATTTCTCACACGCTAAGAAGGCGGACGACTTATATACTTGCAAGCAATCACAACTTTACTCGCCGCATCAAGAAAGACGCGTACGAATACTTATATTTCAACACACCGGTCGGGCATGCAGCACACGCTGGGCACATACCAAGACGCTGGCTACGGGTGGGGACACAGGGCACACACGGCACACGAGTGCACGCGACAGCATAGAGGCCGCTGTGAGGGAGGTCTGGCCGCTGGTTTGGTTCGGAGGCTGCGACGAAGCTGCGAACTGCGAACAGACGCTGCGGGTGGTCGTTGTGTTCAGGCTACCGCTGGAGTGGGATGGACGAACGGCAAGAGGGGAGTCGCGACGCCAGGGAGCTCGGACGCGGCTGGCCTACCGTGGAAAGTTTTGGGGGGAGTGGAGTTAGGGTTTTGGGATAAAAGGGGTATTTATAGGGGTTTCATTTAAGTGTTTAACCCTAATTCAGATTTTTGCGCCGACATTGTTACATAGGCAATATATATGTCGCTCTTAAGTTATTCGACGTTCTGACGAACGGAGTCCGCTTTAATCATACCGCTTCGAGCGGTCGAATCAAATCAATTTCACTGATCGACACCGCCGCAACCGCCGACATTCGCATGCACTCATCCGAATTGAGCTCTGGCCTCATTTGAGCTTTTCGACGCTGACACTAACAAGGATCAATTTCGCTAACGAAAGTCATCTGCATCGCCGCTTCGACCACGAGCGGCGTGAAGATCGACATATTTTCTTCGACGGCCGTTTCGTCAAATTGTGCAATATGTAAATTCTGATCAATTTTAACGCTCTGAATGCGATGGAAAAGTCCGTTCGTCGATCGGGGGTCATTTTGACTAATTCGCTGATGTCCAATGATTTTTAATTTACGAAGCTATGATCAAATCAATCGACTTTGTCATGTGAGTTCGACCACCATGGCGCATGGAGGTCAACAAGATTGAAGTTATTCTTATGTACGCATGATTCATTAGTATGTATGATATTTTGAGCAGTATTGAATGAGAGTGGTAAGAAGAAGGTGATAGGTGTAGTTATGATGGTGGTAGGTTTGAGTATTTTTAACTCTCTTTCAATCCTATAAATATGAAGGCTCTTGTAATAGTTGGCACTTGGATTTAAAATAAAAGTTATCTTCTTAAATTTTTTTTACTATTTTTTTGTGTAATTTTCTCCTGAGTGACGAACTACATGAGTGTGTGAGCTCACAACCCTAGAGAAAGACTTCTAAAGAAGGAACATGATCTCAACAACGACTGACTGTTTGTAAAGGTCGACTTCAACTTATCCCGCTTCAATGGTTATTTTAAACCGCTACCTGTTAGATCGCTCATAACTTTTCAATTATTTCATCAGACTTATAAGATTGATCTCTGTGGGATTAATATAACCTTATCTAATCTTTCAACTTAAATTCATAATATGCTAATACGCTCAATAAGTAGTGCATTTATCATTACTCTTTACGAGGATTTAAGAATTATCGATATAATAAATTTCATATCAAAAAAATCACTCTCGTCCTACATCAGTGGAGGGAGGAGATATAGTAGAAGACAGAATTAAAAATAGTCAAAGTCCAGAGGCAAGTCCAAGAATCGTAAGGATATTGTCTGTTGAAATTGTCAGAAAAAAAAAACATTTCTCAAGTCAGTGCAAAGCTCCTAAAAAGAAAAAGAATCAACAACAAAATAAGGAGTTCACAAACTTAATAATTGAAAATGACTCTGAAGTACTAATATGTTATGTTAAGAGTCTCATTAAGTCTTTAATTCTTTACTTAGGTGTGTCATTCCATTCTACCCCTTGCCATGAATTGTTATATAACTATACTTCAAGAAAATTTGATAAAATCTATCTTGTGGATAATGAGCTGTTGGAGATTATCGAAAAGGGAGAAGTCCAAATCAAAATTGAAAATGGAGGAAAGTGGGTCTTATAGGAGTTAAGACATGTTCCAAGCCTCAAGAGAAACTTGATATCAATAAGTCAAATCGATAATTGTGGATACACCATAGTGTTTGGTGGTGGATCATGGAAGGTATCTAAAGAAACATTGATCGTGGCTAGAGGCAAAAAGATAGAAACATTATACATTACCTCAAAAGGTAAAGACCTGGTGGCAGTTGCTGATAGTGGGAGTTTAGTATTATCGCATTAAAGATTTGGGCACATGAACGTGAAGGGAATAAAAATCATGACATAAAAGGAGAAGCTGATTTAAGTTCAGAAAATTGAAGTTGTAAAATTATTTTCGACCTACCCAATTCATAATTCATTTCTCCATTTGTCAGATGTCATTCAATAGTATGAATTTATTTTTGAAAAATAAATTTGATGTATTTGTTACTTTCAAGAAGTGAAGTAAAACTCAAACAAACCGAAAGTCAAGTGTTTGAAATCCGACAATGATGGTATGAAAATAATGAAGAATGAATTCAAGACTTATCACACCAAATTCTTATGTTGAAAATTGTTCTAAAAATGCTAGAACAGAATGGCGTTATCAAAAGAATGAATAGAATTCTGAACAAATGTGCTAGGAGTATAAGATTGCATTCTGGCTTGCCCAAAATATTTTAGGCGGATGCAATCAACACAACAGCCTGCTTAATCAATAGAGGATTATCCATTACATTGGGTTTCAAAATCACCGTAAAAGAGTGGAGTGAAAAAAAGGTGCTACTTTCACACTTAAAAGTTTTGGTTGTATTTCATATGTGCATTGATTATGAATCCAGAGATAAGCTTATGCAAAAAGAAATAAAGTATTACTTCATTGGATATGGCTAAAACTATTTTGATTACCGATTTTGGGATGACCCAAATAAAGAAGTCATAAGAGCCAAAGATGTAATATTTGATTAATACAAGCTATATAAGAATAGATCAGAAATAGCTAAAAAGCATAAAGAAGTCATCCTTGATGATATCAGTATTGATAATATTGATAAAAACTGAAAAGGTTCTAGTATTGATATAAAAGCTCTTATACAAGAGGCTCAAGAGCCATCTACTCCTATGACATTAAAAAGATCTACTAAACAATCCAGGCTCACACAAAGGTATTCTCCATCTTTATATTATCTACTATTGACAGCTAATGGGGAGTCAGAGCACTACTTGGAAGCATTGTAGGCGAGATTCAATCCAATGGGAGAAATCCATGAAAAAAGAGATGAACTTTCTAGAGAAAAACAAAACCGGGATATTAAACCTATTATCCAAATACAAGAAAGTATTACAGAATAAGTGGGTGTATAGAGTGAAAGAAGAGTTTGGTAGAAGCAAAAGATATAAGGCTAGATTGGTGGTCAAGAGATTTCAACAACTACGCAAGATCGATTACACAGAGGTGTTTTCATCAATGGTAAAGAAAAGATGACTACCATCAGAATGGTCTTAAGTATTGTTGCGGCTAAAGACTTATATCTGGAACAGTTAAATATGAAGACTTATTTTCTTCATGGAGATCTCGAGAAAGAGATCTATATGAAATAACCAGAAAGATTTGATTCTAGAAAAAAAATTTAGTGTGCAAGCTTCAAAAAAACTTATATGAGCTGAAATATGCACCAAGATAATGGTACAAAAAATTCGAAGACTTCATATTCAAGAATGGGTTCACTAGATGTAGGATCATTGCTTCATCAAGAGGTTAAATAAGTCCTACATTATTTTGTTGCTTTATGTTGATAATATGTTGATTGCAGGAGTAACTATAACAAAAATTAATAAGTTAAAGAAGCAACTATCAAAGGAGTTTGAAATGGAAGGCTTGGGAGCAGTAAAACAAATCCTTGGTAAGAGGATTACTCGGGACAAATTTAAAGAGACTTTGGAGTTATCCCAAGAGAAGTACATCTAGAAGATTCTGAATCGATTCAATGTTCAGAATGCGAAGCTAAGAGAGACTCCCTCAGTCACCAAAATCTGATAAAGAGCGGGAGCACATGGAGAACGCATCATATGCATCTGCAGTCGGTAGTTTAATGTATGCTATAGTATGTACCAAACTAGACATAGCTCATACAGTAAGAGTTGTAAACAAATTTATGTTTAACTCAGGAGAAGAACATTGGGAAGCTGTGAAGTGGATCCTAAGATACTTAAAAGGTACTTCAAATATAGCTCTTTACTTTAGGAAAAATGAACTAATTATATAAGAATACTCAGATGCTGGTCTGGGAGAAGATTTAGATGGTCACAAGAGCACATCAAGTTATGTGTTCACACTTGGGAACCGCTAAGCCTGTATACGTAAGAAAGAGTGTCTCACCGTCCACCACCAAGTCGAGTATATGATAAGGGGCAAAGAGATGCTAAAGAAATTTCTACAAGAATTAGTAAACAAAGAAACACTAATAGCACTCTCTTGGATGAGGCCATCCACCTAGTAAAGAATTTAATTTTTCATATAAGAACAAAACATATACAGCTATGATATCATCACATCAGAGGATTAATTGATGATGGAACTCTACAGTTGGAGAAGATTCATGGAACAAAGAATCTTGCAGATATGTTAACCAATGTGTTGATCATCTCAAAACTGAGGTTATACTTGACCTTAATTGGCCTCCATAAATCATGATGATGGAAACGTCACACTAAGAGCATTGATGGATTTACATGGCGGAGCATATTGAGAGCAGTGTTCAAGCATAATAACTAATGTATTTTGACTCCAAGTAGGAGATTGTTAAATGTGAAGTCAAATTCCACATATTTTTTCTCTTTTGTCAAAGTTAAGTAGCCACCAAAATTGAATTGTTTTATATTTGAAATTCAAAATTGGTAGCTAGATGGTCAATTAAAATTATTTCTCTTTCAAACCTACCCCATTCATCTTAGCCTATAAAAAGGGAGAAAATTCATTGGAGGAGGCATCCCAAAATTTGTATCTTCTCCTAAGCTCATTGTAAGAGACAAATATAGTGAAATCCTAGTGTGACAGTGGGCGTAGACAAGATGCCGAACCACGTAAATCTTCTTGTGTTTTTTTTTTTTCTGTGTGTAAGATTGTGCTCTTTACTTCTCTCCCTCTCTTTCTCCTCTCTTAAACTCCCAACAAGTCCTAAAAGGAGGTATCAATTTTCTATAGTTGAGAGACTAACTTAAAAAAATATGATACTTAAGGATTAAATTGGCAACACACACGAATAATCAGAGGACTATATGCTATTAAATATGAGAATACAATGTCATTGCCTATTCCCAGATAAGCAATCATCACTACGCTAATATTTGTGTCAGAGACAAGGAAGCTACTAATATTAAATTCTCAATTTTCTCCCTTTGACTAAGAAAAATTCTCTATGCAACCATTGCTTTATCATGCATGACAAATTACTTTTGATTTTTGTCAACCAGTAAGCAGCATACCCATCTTGAATAACTCACATAAAAGCACGACTTAAGCTAAGATTATTAAGAAAGTAATCATTCAGAAATTGGGACAATTTATCCAAGTACGGCTTAAGCACCTTTATCATCATTTGTTGATTGGGTGGTTAAAACCTATGGATTTGTGGTGGGAGGGCTATGAAGAAGTATGATGGGACATTTTCAAATTCCACTCTTTGTCAACCCGACGATGGAAAATCAAACCACACCTCCTTATCAAAATATAATGAAATGTGTGAATCGTCTAAAATTTTTCCCATAAAAGGCCTCATAAGACGAGCTATCATGGCATCCACTCATAAAGATTTTATAAAAATAGAAGATAAAAAGTGCAATGCAGACTGGTTGAAATAATGAATACGAAGTTGTGAAAATGAAATCCATACTAGAGTAACCAAGGGTTCTACAGAGCAATCAGAATTGGGGGACCATTTAAGCATCCACATCAAAAAGCCACTAATATAGTAAAAACGTCTTGAGAAAAGTCTTGTGTAGCCTACTTTTAATGAAAGTCTAATGATGATATGTCAATGGTCGATAAATCCAATATAGTAGTCATCCTTCATGTGTACTTCAAATATCAATTTGTGAATTACATCCAAATTTGGATGACCTATGAAAAATTTTCCCAAGATTGAGAAAGCAAGCAATCTAGCAGCACAAATATCTCCTCAATGGTGAAGAAGAGAGCAAGCTTGCCTTGATAAGATGAGGGTCAAATTTTGTCGTAGAGGAGCTAAATCTTGCTGAAAAAATATTGAAAAAAAATGTTGGATGGAGAGAAATAATAACCGGCAATATTGGAACCATGAATAACATTGGGAAAAGATCAAGGAGGCTAAGAAGTTGGAAGCACAAGTATCACTAGAGAAGATACATGAGGAGCCTCAAGAATGTCAAGGGCCGCTGGAGAAGGAAATGAAGACCTCATCAAAGGGAAAATTGAAGCCCCGGGGTAGCTAATGTGGAGGAGATGAGCTCCGATGAATCATCAATGAAAGAGGAATGAAAGAAATGGGTAGAAGATCTTCCATCCGAGGACAATGGAAAAGAACAAGCATGAGGATGAGGCAATAAGAGCAAAAATCAACACCCAAGAAAAAAAAATGTAACAAAAAAGGGCCACTCTAAAAATAAGAGCAATCGAGAGCAACCACAACACCGATGCTAATGCCATAAGGTGTCTACAATGAAGAATTCTTGTAAGGGTAAATCAAAATACAAAAATGCAATAAGGGGGTAAAAGAATCGAGCCCCCACTGACAACAACCAACCAACACCACGAGCATGTGACCATCACCATGAGCATGGAGCATGTACCAAGTGTCGCTCTTGCGTGAGCACTGGTGCAAACTTCCTTACCAAACTCTGTGAGTATCATGATAGGCAAGGGAATATGACATGGAACTGGAAGGCAAAAGGTATGCAGTAAGCAAAGAATGGCAATAAGCTCAAGCAGGAAGTGCCAAGCAACAGGAGCAATAAATGTGTCTTCTTACTTCTTCCACATAGTTTAATAATATATTTTGCTTATTACATAGCTTATTTAGCTTTTCAGCTTCCTTGTTGATTTTGTGATAAATAGCCCTTTCTATTAATTATTTTGAATCATCAATGAAGAACAAAATATTTTCAACTCATCTAAGCTCTCCTCTCTCTCCATACACAACGGTTGTTATTCTAGGTATATCAAGTTGTTGGACTACCTTATACATCTCTTTGTTCCCTACATTTCAAGGTTGGGCTATGAAGAAAACAACTATCTTGTTATTTTAGATGTTGCTAGTAGCTATCCAAAGAAACCTTCAAGACTATGGTTTATTAGTTGGTTGATTTGTCTATCAAGATCAACCATGAATTTAGTCATTACTTTGGGGTAAAAGTAGAGAAAATTAAAATTACACAGCAAACGTACACTGAGGAGCAGGTCTTCAAGATTTCTATCATTGAACATTCTCATCCACCAAATTTATACAAGTAAATCTCTTGTGTATTTTAGATTCTAAAATCTTCACAATCAGCATCATTACATTATCACTTTGAATTTTCTTGATTCGAAATGTTTCAACTGATTTGAAATCCTTTTATTATGATCCCATCAAGCGAGAATGTTAGACCTGTAATCAATCTTTTAGGATTTTGGATCATAATTTGGTATTAAGACATAGATTCTCAACTTGTAAGTATTATGAGGAACACTTAACATGGTGAAATCTAGAAACTCGCATATAAATCCTACTGAATCTAAAAAGTTGTTGGCTACACAAGAGGAGGCCACTATCTCTACCATAGAAGACCAGGACAGTGCGCTTACTAGAGAGGAACATGATCTATTTTATAAAGTGAATATTCCTCTTAGCTTTAACACCTCAAAAATAAAAGGGATTGTGAATACAAGTCATAATATAACACCCTGATTCCAAACAAAAATGAAGAGACTAGTAGGAGGTATTTAGAGATGCAGATAATCATGTACAATCACATCAATCTACTCTTAAGGTTGATGCAAAGTTGGAGCTGCCTACCTATGACAAAATACTAAATTCAACAAGATGGATAACTAATTCAAAGCACTTAAATTTTTTCTTTTAAAAATATAATAGCACACAAGAAATCTATTATATTCAACTAAAATATCCTCATATGCTCTTATACAATGGAACGCCATGTCTAAAAACTATGATCCAACAAAAATGATAATGGTATCAATTTAAAGACCTCCCAAGTCTTAATTTTATCCCATTGACCATAAGGAAAACCACTAGATTCAATTAAAACAACTAAGACAAAGGAATAAGCAATTTATGTAGGACTGCATATAGAATTCCAAAGGCAAGTCTTTGCTTTATAAATTTCATTACAACTGGTCAAGTTTCACAAAATATGTAGCCAATCTACACGATGGACTCTAACAAGAGTTAAAACTTTTTCAAAAAATAGTATTACATAAGAATGCAGTTAAGAAAGAGACAAGGCCGATTCTAGGCTTCACAAGATAGAGGGGGTAAGACAAGAGAAGGGCAAAGAGATAAAAAGTGGTCAAAAGACTAACGACTAGTTGTTCTTGGTGCAAATTTAAGGGGTGCCTCAACCAAAATTGTTAGAAGCTCCATCCAAAACTGTATGTTAAAAGAGAGGCAAAAATAAGAAGCAATTATCATTGTTATGGAAGGCTTTAAAATTAAGAGGCACGTAATATAACCCAATGATTGAATTGATGGATACAACAAAAGATTTGGGCAAATCATAGAGAAGCACCTCAAATTGAATGTGAAAATCAAGCAGACTATAATGATAACCATTTTTGACAAAGGAAGCCCAAAAAGCCTAATCTAAGAACTTTGGTGCAGAAGCAAGGACTAAAAACTAGTTCTCATCCCAAATCTTATCTCATGGGTTGGATCAAAAATGAAGGAGAGAGTCAAGTTATATAACAATATACCCTTGGATTTCATTACTAAATATTTCATAAATGAAGTCAATTGTGAAGCTGTCCCCTAGCAATATGTCACATTATTTTAAGGAATTCTTACCAAAAGAGATGCCACATAGTATAGAACATTACAAAAATTATAAAATCTTAAGAAATGATAGAAAATTTATGTTTTAAAGATCTCACCCCCTTCTATGACATTTGGGATTGTAAAAGGGTATAGATGATAGAAGATAGTAATACCATCAGGTAAACCACTCATGCGTCATATGTTGGAGTCTTATAAAGATTAAAATGTATTAATGTTTTGGCATAACTTCACAAACTTATCCAAAAAGAAAGAGAGTTTGTCTACTAGAAAAACCAAGGAGTAAAAGTTTACCCATTGGAGAAAAATACACAACTGAAAAAGAAAAAAAAGCCTTATCAGCCCAACTAACTTAAAAGAGAAATAATCCAACAAAGAAAAATCAACTCAGATTACACCAAAGTTAGGATTTTGTGCATTTGCAAGAAAAAAAAAAGGGTGGGAGGAGAGCTCTGATCTACGAAGGCCTTGATAATAAGATATTCTACAAATTCATTGATCCAAGATGACGTGGTAATTTAAAGTATTTTTAGTTTTCCACTTTTATCTTACTTCTTATTGGGGAGAAGTAGGTAGTGGCCTAAGAGTTAATAGGTGCTTCTTATAAATACGCCCTAGATGAGTTGGAGGGACCTTTGTGAGTTTTATTTTCAGGTTTATCCATGTTGGAAATGATTTCACTGCTCCTGGGGAGGATTTCCCCTTGTTAAGGATAGGTGGGGAGGAGAGGAAACCATATTGTGATCATTGCCGAGATTGGTTTACCTAGAGTCTTATCCCTTTTGAAGTTGAGCCCAGTCCAGATCTCCAGGTTCAATATTTTAGGAGCCTATAGCAGGTCGTAATAATTCAGATATTAGAGCTTTGGCATAAATCCAATCACTAATATCCTGAATCACCTTTCAGAAATCGCAATTTCCTCATCAAGACCATTACGTTTCAAGTTCTCTATTTTTCCATTCACAGTTTCTTTGTAATTCAATAATCTTGAGAAACGGTTACTGTTGTATATCTTTATTTCCCTGCAGTTATCGCTGGATTTCCATCTATATGGCTGCAAAATCTTTGGAATTGGACAAAATTGAGTAAAGTTATCAACTTCTTGAATCAAGAATTATCTTACAACAGTTTCTCTAATTTTTTAATCTATTAATTTTAAGGGTAGAATCTATTCCATTTGATCTGAATTTTGCTGCAAGTTGATTGTAAACAGCAAACCTACTACTACCTCTAGTGTGGATTGTTGATAAAAAGAAGACTTCTTTGGATAATTTGCTGAGCTGTTTAGCAACCCACCAGTATCAAGAAAGGGATTTTTTTTTTTTTAAAAGAAAGGGAGTTCAACATTGGATGACAACACTTTATTAATCTATTTTGAGTTACAACAACAGCATGATAGGGGAGAGGGTTTAGACTGATGTGGTTAAGTACAAACTTGCTTAAGGCCTGCAAACCAGTTTTTAATAATTATTTTGATATTTGGTTTTTAGCATCTTTAGTCTTATATATCATTTATTTAGTTAGCTTGCTAATTTCATATTGGGAAAAGCAGTAGGACCGGATAATATTCCAATAGAAGTGTGGAAATGTTTAGGAGATCAAGGAATTTCTTGGCTTACAAATCTTTTTAATGTTATTTTAAAGACTAAAAGATGCGATGAGTGGAGAAAGAGTTTGTTGGTTCCTATATTTAAGAAAGGTGATGCACAAGAGAAATTATAGAGGAATTAATGTGTCATACATTAAAATTATGGGAGAGAGTAATTGAGCATAGGTTACGATGTGATACGTAAGTTTCTCACAATCAATTTGGTTTCATGCAGAGATCTACTATGGATGCTATACATTTGTTAAGAGGTTTGATGGAGAAGAGAAAAAAAAAGGATCTACATATGATATTTATTGATTTAGAGAAAGTTTATGATAAATTCTCAAGAGATGTTCTTTGGAGTTCTAGAAACAGAAGTTAATATTGGTTATATTCAAGTCATTGGGATATGTATACTAGAGTCACTTGTGTCCAAACACAAGGAGGATTGACAAACTATTTTCCTATTTTTGGATTACATCAAGGATCAACATTAAGCCCTTATCTTTTTTACTTTAGTTATGGATGTTCTTACGAGGCATTTACAAGAAGATGTACCTTGGTGTATGCTTTTTGCTGATGACATTCTTCTTGTTGATAAGACTAGAGAGGGAGTCCAACAGAAACTTGAATTATGGAGGTCAACTTTAGAGTCTAAAGGTTTTCGTTTAAGCAGATCTAAAACTGAATATATGGAGTGTAATTTTAGTTGTAGAAGTTTTAGGTAGTGTTTGTGACTTTAGGTGATCAAGTCATTAATAAGAGTGATTTATTGTGATATTTAGGCTCTATTGTTCAAAATGATGGTGAAATAGATGGAGATATTATTAGTAGAATTCAAGTTGGATGGTTGAAGTGGAGGAATATCCTATTATGTGATAAAAGTTTCACTTAAACTTAAGGAAAATTTTATAAGATGGTGGTAAGACCTACAATGACTTATCTGAATGTTGGCCAATAAAGAAAAACATAAGACTAAGTTAAGTGTTATAGAGATGAGGATGCTCGTGGATGAGTGGCTTTACCGAGATAGAATGCAAAATGAGTATGTGGGAAAAGTTGGAGTAGCTCCAGGATAGATAAGATTTGGAGAGTCGCCTAGATGGTTTGGCCACATAAAGCCCTACCGTCCGACTGACAGGAGAGTAGAGATTAGATTTTTTTATGTTAAGAAAGGTAGAGGTAGACCTAAAAGACTTGGTTAAGATGATAAAAAATGATCTTAGTATACTTGAATTAAATGAATTACATGACACATGGAGACGGGGATTCATGTAGCCACTTAGTGGGATTAAGGCTTGTTGTTGTTGTTGTTGTTGTTGTTGCTAATTTCATATTGTCGATTGGAATTTCTTTTAGTTTCAAATATTAAAATGGTGTCAAGAGAGGCATTCACAAATTTAGACATCATCAAAAGCCTTTAATTTGTTTACAAGTTTCTAGAAGCATATAAACACTTAACTCTTTTAGAAAGTGTTCAGAAGGTAAAATAAAAAAAAATCATCGAAATCCTCAAAAAACAATCCAAAAATTTTCCAATGAATAGGGGCAGACCTATAAAAAGAATCAATATTAGTTGCATAAAAGGGCTGTAGTTCATGGACAACCACTAACTTGGAAAAATGAGCATAATGAAGGCGGCAATCGACATTTCACTCAATGAAAATCTCCTTTTTTAGCTCTTATAGTCCATCGCAAGAGAATAATTCCAAGGAATTTATCTAAATATTTTTACTTTAAGAAAGTAAATAAATTATGATAAGCATTTAAATATGAACTTGTCCTATCAAAAAATCTTGTCATCTAGATAAGGTGCTTTGCTTATTTGATAACTTATTTAGGTTTTTAGTTTTCTTATCAATTTTGCTACAATTAAATCCAAAAATAGTAGTTGCATGGCCTATTTAGTCAAAGAATATCACATTTTTTTAATTTAGTTCTTCGACTTTACAAAATTGATCTAAAATGATTCATAATATAGAAATTATTTTACAAAAATCTTTATATTTTAGCCCATCAATCACACAAAAATTATCCCAATTTAATCATTGTATAGTTAAAAAAATAAATTGGAAAAATGTTATACATGTGATTAAGCTGGTTACATAACTATAGTTGGGAGACTATTTTGAAGTTCAACCCATTTTGCTATAAATAGCTTTTGAATTTGTTATTTGAATCATCAATGAAGTGAAAATATTTCTTTCAACTCATCTAACTATTTTTCTCTCCCTCCATAAATATTGAATTTTATTCCAGTTACAGCAAGATGCTGTCCTACCTCTACATCACTCTATTGTATACACTTCAGCATTGGGCTAGGTAGTAAACATCCAAATTGATGCTTCAATTAATGTGTTCATAAAGTCAAAAAAATAATGCACGTAAAAAAGATAATTTTTAGTGTAAATTTTTTCATATAAATGGCAATTATTATTTTTAAAATATTAACTTTTAGCAAATGAAAAGAAATAAAGCATTAATATGTTGCTAGCCATGGGACAAATCCAAAAATATGTACTCCCAAAAACAGTAGACTTTATTCTACTAGGTTTCAATTTGTCCAAAGGCTGTCAAATTATACAAACTTGAAATATCCATCACAAGTTGTATGAAGTTGCAACATAAGTATATTAGAAAGAGATAGTCAAGCAATCTAATTGCGACAAAATGGCATTATATTTCTTTTAGAAATTTGTTAAAAAGATGTGGACACCTCTCCATTGGATCCAACTTTTTCGGATAGAAGGAAAGTTAAATCACCACTGCCACAACATATATCAAGAACAATATCTCCTTTTTTTGCCCTGTAAATTATACATTGTATACATTAGCATTAGGGCGCAGCATATTTTAAAGTTGAATACACAAACAATCAAGAGCAAGCTGGAACAATCTTAGCAAATATAAGACTTTCAGTTGAAAATTTGAGGATCAATAATACTTTGACTATTTTTTATACTTGATGGATTAAAACTAATTGAATCATTCACACATAGAAGTCTCCCATAATTTTTGGTTAATTTTTTTAACCTTGCAATTGTGGTATTGTCTATTTTGAAGATTATCCAAATCTAATTTAGAATTCTCCCATTGTCTGACTCTAACAGATCAAACAAAAGATAATAATATCATGATTTTATTTTGAGTTAAAATTAATCCAAACCATCAAAACTGATTGTTTCAATAAAAATCTAATTGAAATTCGACAAAATTTATGGTGTCAATTAGCTTTGACCAGTTTTGCTAGTTTAAATGCAAAACCATAGATAATGATTAGGGATATTGATCACTTTACACTAAATTGAAATGATTTTGGACTATACGAAAGGTCATTGATGAGGACATTAATTTCTTGAGCGGAGAGGATTGAGAGATCATGTATAAACAATGAAGCATAACTCTAAAGCATTAAGCACCTTCTAACATAAACTTAGAGCTTCATTGAAAAGTCCGAAAGTTAGATATGTAACTTCCAGAGAAGTAGCCTCAAGAAGACAACATTGTAAGGCATGTTGAGCCAAAACATATAACATTTCTATATATGAGAGATTGGGCTATGGCAATCAAAAGCAAGCTGAAATCATTGAAAGCACTGAAACAGTCAATACCACTAAAATTTAACCAAAACTATTGATAAAAAAACAAAAAATATTATATTTATGAATGCAAATTTATCAAAAAAAAAAAAACATTTTTATAAAACTTAGAAAAGGATCAAACTAAATAGCAGTAAAATAATTGAAACCAAAGATATGAAAATTACTGTACTCAAGTGAAACTAAAATTGAAATTGAGTTTAAATTAATATTTTTATAATTTAGAAAAAGTTACAGAGTGTTTGGTTCAATATTATAGGATTTCAATATTATCTGTCAAATGTTGTTGAGATGTCAATACTATCTATATTAACGCAATAATGTCATTCTTTAGATGTCGTGACATCAGATTGCCTATTGATTTGAATTATTTGGCTGACATCTAATATCAGTAAAAATAGGACATGGATGTAATTTTTAAAACATTGTTTGACGACATCATGAATCAAATATTTGATATTTTTAAAAAGAGGATTTAGATGCATACCATAGAATTTTATATAATTACATATCTAACATCCAAATATTATATTTATTTATATAACACTCAAATCTCCAAAACATATAAAAAATTATCACTAACATTATATAATGCAAAATACAGCTTTTCGTGCATTTGTTTTAAAGTGATTTAGACATTAGAATGTTATATTAATAAATAAAAAAATTTAATGTTAGATATAAAAATACCTAAGAATTCTATGGTATGTATATAAAGCTAAATCCCTCTAAATGTGTATTTAGACAGTTACCATCGCCAAAAATAGAACAGAATACCTATAATCCAAAATTTGAGATCAAAAAGCATACCCGCTCCAAGAAACACACATCTTTTTCCATATCCGATGTTGTCCCAAGCTCAGCAAGTCATTCAACTGCGACCGCATTAATCCAAACCAATAAATAAGCATATTTTGGAATTTGATAAAGATTAGGGTTTGGACCGAACATTGTCATAGACTGGAGCAATGCGGGTAAAGAGCTCGCGGCGGTTAACGGAGAACCGGGCGCCGTTTTGTTTTTTCGGATTTTGCGGCAGTAGGCGGTGGTGGCGTAGCAGCGAACACCGAGGAGGTGGTGTGGCAACAGAGAAGAGGGAATTGTGAAGATTCGATCGGGGAAAGGAGAGAACCATATTATCTTATCATGCGCAAAGAATCGAAGAAGGAACCGAAATGAGCCGAAATAAGAATCGAAGCCCGAAGCATAATGGATCACATCTTATCGGTCCCACTCTCCGATTATACTTTACCCAGGATGCTTAAGGTAAATGAGTAATTCTAGCAATTTAAAGATTATAAGTTCAAATTTTTGTATATATATAATGTATGAGTTTCAATTATATTTTTATCTTCAATCAATATTAACTTTTTATTTTTAAATTCTAAAAATTCATAGAATTCAAAAACAGCATTATCTTTAATTTCTTTAAAGTGAAATATATATTTTATGCACAGATAAAAATATAATATTTATAAATATTAAATTTTAAATATTAGATATATAAATATATAAAAATTGAATGCTATGAGTGCAAATTTTCCTAAAATATATTATCCTTCTTTATCATTTATACACTTTTTATTGCTTTGCCTTCTCATTCTCGATTGTTTATAAGATCTATCATTGATCATTATACTGGTGGCAAAAGGATACATAAGCTTCTAGCATTGATTATTTCGAGACCTATTTGTGGCCATAAATCAAAGATGGCCTTTACTTCAAAAGAATGTGATCAATGTTTTTCTCTATGGTGATCTCTTCGAAGCAATTTATATGTTATCATTTTTCAAGTCTATTATTTAGAGAGGGAATAAAAATATCAATTATTAATTACTTATAATAACTTCATATTTTTATCCCAAAAATTCATAGAATAAACTGAATTATAATTAAAAATATGAAGTTATTATAAGTAAATCGCAGTAATAGGAATATTTTGTTTTTTGTGTATACAAATCTCATGTAAAGTGTAAAAAGAATCATAAAAATATCAATTATTAATCCTGATTGCTAATTATGATGTTTAGATAATTTTTTTCATAACCTGTCATTTAAAATTGTATCATTAGAAATCCTAATTGAATTTATATATACTCATGATATTGTTTTGATATGATAAATTAAATTATCTGAGCATAAAAATTATTTTAAAAATTAATTTTTATTTAATTTGTTTTCATCATTATATGGGGGGTTAAATGAGCACCGGAATTCAATATCTTGAAATTTTACTGATTTTATTTTTCCTAAATTTTAATCACTCTATTTTAGTCTATTATATTTTAGCTGTATTTTATTTTCAATTATTTTACATTTTACAGTTAAATATAAATACGCTTTATCCTATATATATTTATGTAATATTGAGATATGAATCAAGCATCATAAAAAATATATGAATCATCGAACGTGTATAATTAGAAAAATGTTTATAATCTTTTATAATAATTATATGAGAAATCTACAAATTAATCATCTAATACATGTATATTTATAATTTAATCACCTTTTTTATTTTTTTGAACTAAGGACTTATGTATTTACATATGTCACGATCAAATCTTTGAGAATTTTACAAAAATGAAAAATATTTGTTGAGCTTTTGTTATGAATTTTAATATTTTAAAGCCAAATTAAAGTTGAAAGTGATTAATTTATAAATATAGAAGAATAGGATGATTGTGTATGTAAAAGCACCTAAATCTAATTATATTGGTTGGACTTACTTTATCAATGAACAATTAATAATCTTTGAAAATATAAAATTTTAATTATTAAAAAAATTTAAATAAAATACAAAAAAAATTACTGATTCATTTATAATTTCAATTTTATTAATAGTTGAATTTGACATCTGCACGCTAAAATAATTATTTTTAACTATAGATTATAAGTAATAAATAATACTTTTAACTTTTTGCCATTTCTAAATACATTAATTTATATTTTAAAATGTTAGTTTCTTTTAAACTACTTTTCACTAGTCGGTTAATTAAATCTTTGCAATCCAAATGATATCATTATTAGTCCAACCCGGAACTTTAACATTGATTTTGCGTGTATATAAAACGATATAGTCTACATTAATTTGTAACGCATATGAGTGAGCTATAATGTTTTGATATACTGACTTTACTTTTCTCTTTATTTATTAGGGGGATTTACAGACATACCACACAATTTAATATATTTGCATATCTTATAACTAAATTTTTATTTTTACATATATATATAAATATATATATATATATATATATATATATATATATATATATATACATATATATATATATATATATATATATATATATATATATATACATATATATATATATATATATATATATATATATATATATATATATAACACCCAATCTTTAAAATCATATAAAAAAAATATCATTATTACTTAATTTTTAAAAGTGAAATATACCTTTTCAAGCATAAGAAAATGATATATAAGTGAATATCTAACTTTAGGTATTTGATATATAAATATGTAAGAATTGTGTGATATATTTGTAAATCTTCTAATTTATTAATAATAAGTCATATTATGTGCATGTGTGACATCAAATTTGGAGTGAGGATGATATAAATATATTCTTTCTCAAGGCATTAGTGTGACATGAGTTGTACGACATATGTCATGCAAAGTAGATATTCTTTGGCTAGGTGATGGAGGATGGATGACTAGCTAATTGTGGGCCATTTGGGCAATGTATCATGCATGAAAGAGATATTGGAGACTTTGAAGTCACTAAATTTAGGGGCTATTTGATTGTGTGTATTTGGAGTGCTCAAATATTCAAAAAAAAAAATATTGCATGATCAAGAATTACAAAGTAGATGCATGGCTTTATTTATTTTAGCTGCATACTTATTCACATAGTGTGGGCTCCAAAAATTCGCCACCGACCTCTTGATAATTTGAATTGAAGAGAGTGATTTAAAACGTTAATGTAATTTTCAGAAGACAGATGGAATAGTAGATAAGACTACCCATAAATTTTATCCTCATTTGGTGAGGACTTTAGATCTGGTTCCAGGTTTTGTATTGGCAGAAGCTCCTATAGTTAATTACTCCTCTCAATAAGTGAGAGAGAACTTTCGATTAAACTAGTCATTAGATCGTTAAATGCATAGCATATAGTAGCAGTAATGTGAAGTTTTAATTTAGAAATTCATCATTTCATCTTAAAAATGGATGGGGAATGATGGTGCATCTGATCCCATATTTCACATCCTGCCGTTGTGGTCCCTAGTCTACTTAGTCGAGGACAATGAATCTAAGTGTATCCTTAGCAGAACATCATGGGTTACTCGTCCAAGAAATCCTTGTAGACTGATGTTGTTTGTCTAAAGAACAAACTTAAGTCAATCTACGAGGGTTGTCTTCAATCAAGTATACCCATGATTCAAAACTCAAAGGGCGAGTATGGGGAGCATAAAGCTGATCATTATAATGGGTCTGACCGCCAAACCACCCGATCGAACTCGGTGAATCGCTTATCTGTGAGCTTGCCAAGCCACGGTCGAGGAGCGCCATCGACGTGAGATTGATTGAGGAAATATATGTAACACTTGATTTGACATTGGCAGCTGAAGTTTTCTTAGTTTATCACCCCCGACAAACAGTTGCGGAATGTGGATAGATTGAGTTGGATTTAAGTTTCTAATGATAAAGTTTCATTTAAGTCATTTCAGATTGCTACTTAATTTAATTTTAAAAATTGATCAATTTGAATATGTTTAAGAGCTTTAGATCATATCAACTATATTTAGCTGCTAACAAAGAATTGGATCTACTATCACCTAACAGAATTAGTTTCTGAGATATTTCACTGATTTGAAACTCTTATTATAGGTTTTTAGGTTTTGTTAACATGGAATCAGTCTTAAGACTAAACCGAGAAGCAACCCGTGCAGCATCCTCAGATACTTGAATTTAAGCATTCAGCATAGTGTCGGGGTCAATGCGGGTGTATTTGAGAATGTCTTAATTAATGCCTTATGTTCATTTATGCAAAGTGTTGTGAATCCAATGGCGTTGATTGATATTTGATTTAAGTTAATTTGATTTAAAATTATAATCACATTTTGATGAAAATATCCCCTCCGATTGAAATCGCCATTCAACACAACCATCATCGGGGTAATTGATTGATTGAATCAAATATATTTGAGAACATTAGATCATGTCGACTCTGTTTAGCTCCTGATAGAGGATCAGATCTATTATCACATGACAAAATTAGCTTCTCAGATATTTCAATAAGTTGAAATTTTTGTAATAGATTTTTTTAGGTTTTGTTAACCCAGACCCAGTCCTAAGACTAAACCAGAAAATAACCCATGCAGCATCCTTAGATACTTGAATCTAAACATTCAAAGATAGTTGAGGCGCGGGTGATTAGTAATTTAGGTAATTTTATTTTGAATTATGAGATTAGATTTTATTTAATTAACTTAGCTCCTTTCCTTTCGACATTCAAATTTGCACTTTAAATCTCTATGTCCGAGCATATGCAGGTATTTATAATTTAGCTAATTTCATCTAATTAATGAAATCATTAATTTTAAAAATCATAATTAGAATAAAATTCCTTAATTTTTGATTGAATGAAGCCTTATGATTTTGTAAATTTTGATTTAGTATCATTGCTTTGTATAAAAAAGAGTTGTGATTGAAGAAGGCATTTTGATTTAGATTATTGTTTAAAACATTTCTTGCACTTAATTTACTTGTTGAGCTTTTGTAATTCTCCCAGCTTGATTATGTTCAATTTACATCACTTTTGATAAGTTATGTCGATTTCTTGTTTATTGCTTTTACTCATGCTTATTAGCTAGATAAGTAATCACCTCATATTCATATAAGAGTTGTTAAACATAATTTGATTCATCTTTAGACTTTAAGTTTATTGCAAGTTTGTTATGAGTATTCCCAAGTTTTAATTAAAGCTTGTTTAATTTGAAATTTATAAGAAAAGAGAACTCACTCATTACTCATTTGCATGAATCACATTAGAGTTGAGTTTAATATTAGCCTCCCAAATTTTATGCATTTTAAATGAGAGTTTTATTCTTTCAAAATTTTCTTTTTATCTCTCCTATTTCTATTTGATTTAACATTTATCTTCATATTTATCATATATTCTTTTGTTTGACTTAAGTTTAGGTAATTTATTTGAATTTATTTAAGTCTTAAATTTTAGTCTAAATTTGAACCTCCCACCCCTAGGGACTACATCTGTATTTTGGCTTACTCTACGCCTCTGAGACAACGAGTGTGTCTGACACCATAAATAATTTTTTTATCTCATGCCTCAGAACGATAGCACGAGAAGACAAATGTAATATATATTATCTCTTTTTTTTTTTCTAAGTTTAGAAATTAAACAAAATTTCGCATATAGGAGCAACATCTAACGGATGTTGGTTACTCAGATGCCTCTTGAGATAATGAAGGTGTCTGACACCACAACCAATTTTTTTATCTCATCGTCTTGAGCATGCCTTCAAACCCGCAGAAACACACAGATGTATATACATCCACATTCACGATCACACATGACGACTCATTTTTCTAAAAGAGGCAGATGGATACGCAATGGGAATGTACAAGGAATGAGAAAAGAAGAACCTACCTCGACGGTGTTGCTTGTTTCGCAAGAAAGATTGGAAAAGTGATACAACGCACGTAAAATCGAAGAAGAACCCTCGATGTTCTTCCATCAAAAGAAAATTGGAAGGTGATGGGGATGCAACACCATAAATTAAAAAAAGAACCACCTATGATTGTTCTTCCCAAAAATGGATGGGCTGTTGGAAGGCTGTGGCAGGCGCGATTTGAGAAGGCCAGGCACGGAGGCGGAACAGGTCGGTGGGATGCGGGTTGGAGGCGGCAGAACGGGCGGAAGTGAGTGGGCGTGCAGCGCGGATGGCGGAATGGTAGGACGGAGGCGGTCGCAGCTGGAGCGCGCGGAAATGAGTCGGCGGCTCGCAACGAGCGGGACAATGGGATGCCGGCGGACAGCGGAGCGCGGGATGCAAGACGGGTCGGTGGAACGGCGGGATGTGAGACGGGCCGGCAGAACGGCGGGATGCGGGACGGGATGCAGAGATGCAGAGTCAGAAGAGGGAATTACCTGTGCCGAGGGAGGTTGGAGCCTGGGAATAGAGGAAGAGACTTTTTTTCTTTTGTTTCATGCAGTTGAAAGGAGCACGAATGGGAGAGTGAGCAATTTTATTTTATTTTTGTGCGGTTAAGGGAAGAGTGGAGGGAATGATTTCAGACAAGAGTTTTGAATCGAGAGCGGGATTGGTCGGCTATTTAGGCTTAATTAATTTTCCTAAATATTTAATTAAATT
Source organism: Cymbidium sinense (assembly GCA_021442155.1). Classification (NCBI taxonomy): domain Eukaryota; kingdom Viridiplantae; phylum Streptophyta; class Magnoliopsida; order Asparagales; family Orchidaceae; genus Cymbidium; species Cymbidium sinense. The sequence goes on from CM038215.1 coordinate 176,997,988, forward strand.
TCAATTATGAGTTTTATGCTCACAGACTCTTATAGTCAATATATATATCAATCTTATTCGATAGACTCAACCATACCGCTTTTCGACGGCGGGTCGTGACGCCAAATTGAAATGTCAAAATATACATCACCGCTGATCACCGATTTTCACCGACTTAAAGTAATAGCCTTTCTAATGATGATTTTTTCAGCAACGCAATCAATTTCACGAATGGAGGTCATTTAGTTTACGAGCCTCCGATATAAACATTGTTAATCGCTTAAACAAATTGATCCTCAAGTTGCAATATTTATATCGACCAATTTAACGCTCAATGATGGAAAAATTCTTCATCGATCGGAGGTCATTTGAGTTGATTTTGGTGCCCCGCGTATTTCATCCTCGATTTGGCGCTAAACTTCAAATCATTCATTTGCATGACTCATCTAAATTGAGCACTCTTTATTTGATAGTTTTCATGTTTCAAAGTTAACGCAGTGATCAATTTCATGAACGGTCGTTCAAACATCATCAGCTTTGACTCGATATTGAACACATCGATACCGAGGCTTAATCTATCGACGTTAGATTTTGTAATATTTATATTTCGATCAATTTTAACATTTTGAATGCACCAACGAAGTTCGTTCATCAATCGGAGGTCGTTTCACCATTTTGGATGTCCGCATTTTGAGCTCAATCATGACTGTCACCTCAAGTCCAAATTTATTTGACTTTTACTTATACATATATGGAGGTCAACAAATGCCCCAATAAATGTGATTCACATGGAGCGAGTCAGCTTGTTGAAAATTGGTTGACCATTTGGGCCACCATAGACTTGGATCATTTTAAATTTTGATTTTAATAGCTTATTGTGGATTTGTCATTAATACGCCTTATTGGGGACATGCTAAATGACGGATTGATCGAATCAATTCGGATAGATAAGAGTTCTTACACCATCTACTATCGCTTCAATGATTTTGAAGATCTCTTTTTTATGTCATTGCAGATTTGAGTTTCCTCAATCTAGTTTCATGCTTGTTAGTTTGATGAGGAATTGGTTTATTTATTTTAATGAATGATTCTAGGGAATTGGTTTATCCGTGCTTGGTCGATTTGAAATTCCTTCATATAGCTTTGAGCTTGACGGACTTGATGAAGGAGAATTGATTTGTCCCTATTGACTTGTCGAAGTGTATGCACCATGAATCATGTGTTGTTTTGATGCTGAAGAGTACACATAGATGATGCCCTTCCGCTTATATAGGTCAATGTTGAATTATTAGTCAAGAATGTGCTTTAAAGAGAATAACCACAAAATTCTTTAGTTCGGCCATCGGCTTTGTATGAACTATGGAATTGCTTCATCGGTCCTGTGCTTTCTACTTTGACGGACTTGATGAGGACATTGACTTTGATCTATGCTTTGAGCTTGATCAAATCATTTGAGAATAAATTGAGATATCACCCTGCGGGTAATATATAGATTAATTTGAGGTAGCCTTGAATTGAGAGTTTTCGATTGTCTTGATCTATCGATCAAGTAGAAGATCTCTGATCCTGCTTGTAATCACTAAGTTTGATCTGAGACAACAACTATCATCATTGGACCGACGAAGCAGGGCTCTTTCACTGGGCCTTTTCTTACCTCGTTGAGTGGAGAGTCAACAACTCACCATTTGGCTTGTTGAGTTCGACCTTTAACCTACTCGAGTCTCTTAACTTAGTGGTGGGTTGGTTTGTCATCGAAAGAACGGGGCTCTCTTTCACCGCTGCCTTTCTAGCTTGGAGTGAGAGAGCGAACTCCATTTATGGGCTTGTTGAGTCTGACCTTTAGAACCCATCCATGTCCTAGACTTTAAGATGTAGAGGTTGATGTTTCTCCAACTTAATTGATTGAAGCTAAATCGGAGTTCTTCTAACTTGATCTCCAATTTGGCAAATCTGGGAGATAAATTTTACATTTAGGTTATCTTTCTTACGTAATAATAGATTCTTTTATTCTTGCAAGACTCGCAACTTAACAAGAACAATTATGATATATTTAGAATTTGTAAAGCTCAATGTCAATTGAAAAGAATATATTGAGGATCTCATCTTATAAAGCACATCAACTCAAATAAACTTAATATAAACTAAAAAAATGCCCCATGTATTGTAGGGGGAATTCTAAAGTACATTTAGGATAATTTTCAAGATGAAAATATACAAATACATCAATAATTGAATTGATATACTCTTAGGGGAATTTTAACATACAACATTGATTTCATCTATATAAAAAAAAATCTAAAATGCCCCATGTGTAAGAGAGAAATTTTCACAAAAAAGTTCTTCATCTGGAGTATGTTTATCTAGGGATCTCGGCATGAAGCGATGTCGACCTAAATAGATATACTAAAAAATACCCCATGTCTTGTAGGGGGATTTCTATTATACCTTGATAATGTGGTCGTCAAATATAGTACTTTTTCATCTAATCGCTAATCGATTGGTCTTTCATCCTTTAGGTCGATGAGTGGGTATGCCCCTCCTTGGTATACTTTTTCAATGACAAAAGGGCATTCTCAATTAGGCTTAAATTTGCCACCGAATTTTTGATTGGGGATAATTGGTCTTCTCAGCACCATGGCCAATTCTCCTTTTTGGAATGTTCGAGGCTGCACCATATGGTCAAAAGCCCTGGACATCTTTGCTCGATAGACTCTCAGATTTTGATGAGCTTGCAATCTAACTTCATCGCCGAAGTTCTCCATTCTCATGAGCATTTTGATCTTCGCTAGTTGTATTAGATGGCTACTAAGTGAAGGCAACTCAACTTTGAGTGGAAGAACCGCGCCCAAATACCAATGAATAGAGTAGCTTTAGTCATGTCTTGTAGGTAGTTCAAACACCCATAGTGCCTCTACTAGCTTGGTATGTCATTCTCTTTATTTTTAGTGAGAATCTTCTTGAGGCTTGAAATGTTTGTTGAAAGCTCACAAATCATTTGCTCTTGATTATATATTGAAGAGTATCGCCAATCAATTTTGTGTCGATGAATCTATAAATCTTTGCACTTTTGAAAGTCGTGTCATTATCAAAATTATTACAGACACTCCAAATCTATACCACATGCATAAGAAGTTAATCACTGACAAATAACTTCTTTAAATGGGGTAGCCAACTTAGAGAAATATAATCACGCTAGATGAAGGTGTCCAACTGACGATGGTGGATCAATTGGTCCAATTACATGTACCCCAACATTCGAATAGCCAGGATGCTATTGTTGGGTGTAATGGAGGAGGTTGATGAATGAGATTCCCATGTACTTGACACTCATGACACTTCTTAGCATGATTAATACTGTCTCTCACCATAGATGGCCAATAATAGCCCATCCTTTTGATCTTTACTGCCATCTTGGGACCTGACTGATGTGCACCACAAAGTCCTTCATGAACTTCAACCATCACTTTGCTAGCTTCATCTACATTTAGGCATCGTAGCCACATTTGTTCAAAGGATCTACGATATAGAGTATTGATGAAAGCATATAGCATTCTCTTCGATTTGAGCTGGATTTATTATTTGGTAATTTGACTTCTTTAAAGTAAGTCGATGGGTTGCCTCCAATCACGTGACTCTTCTACAAAAGCTTCACTGCTCGAGGCAATGTCATTCTAGCTCTTCTGGTACAATTTCTTGTTAATTTTGGGAGTATGAGCAACCTGAGTCGCATCCCCGGGTCTTTTGATAATCCTCTACTACGGGATTGATACTTTTCTATCTCTAAGACTCGTCGGGTAAATATGTCGATCATGACATAATCACCATTCATACTTGTCATTTCCTTAGCTAGTTTTTCTAAGCAGTCGGCTTTACTATTCTCGGATCGAGAGACTCGAGTTAGTGTGATATTTGGTATTTGCTTCATAAGCTCAAGAACTCGCTTGTGATAGAAAGCTAACTCAAGCTTGTTGATTCTATAGATGCTAAGTACTTGATTTATAATAAGCTGAGAATCGCCAAAAATATGCAAGTTTTGAATGCCTATGAAAATAACTTCTTCAAGACCTGCCACTAATGCTTCATATTCAGCTTCATTATTAGTTCTTGGCTCGGTCAATCCATATGATCGTCTCATTATCCTCCTTCTGGTGTTATGAAGATGATGTTGATTCTCGCTTGCTCGAAATTTAGGTTTGACTTGTTTGATCGATGAGGCTCCATCAAAGTACATTTTCCAAATTTGTGATTTTTCTCTTTCATGAATGAGCATAATTTGCTCATCGAAAATCATCAAGAGAAGAGTCCGGGATGGGATGTGCCAAAATCGCTAAGACTTGTCCCTTCACTACTGCGGAAACATATGTGATATCAAATTGTAAAAGTAATCGCCCATCTTGAAATGACCACAATGCCGGTCTTATCATCAAGTACTTCGGCGGATCAATCATTGAGATGAGGGTAATCTTGTGAGATAACATATAGTGATGAAGCTTTTGACGCAAAGATCAATGCTAAATGTTTCTATGAGAGTATCTCATTTATGCTCCAATCACCTCGATGATGTAATAAAGAGCATTCTCTTTGCTTTCTTCATTATGTTGTGCCAATAATGCCTGGGACTCTAATGAATGTATAGAATGAGGGCTTCCTGAGTAGGCCGCAAGGATTGGTGGATTTAACAGGTAGCTTTTAATGCTATTGAAGGCTTCTTGGCACTCCTTGTCCCACTTGAATGGAGCGTCCTTCTTCATTAACCTTGCAAACGGTTCAGCGTCCTGATAAATTTGATATAAATCGACGGATGAATGCAAGCTGTCCTTATAAAGAACGAAGTTGACGCAAACTCTTCGGTTGAGGTATCTCCACAATTGCCTTGATCTTGATCGATCAATACCCTCGACGATAATGTAGAAATTTTCAAGATACCTAATGCACATTTTAGAAGATTCATCTTGAGACCATATTTTCTGATTCTCTCTAATACAATTCTCAAGTCTTCAAAGTGATTTTCATGGTTTAAGCTTTTCACCACCAAATCATCGATATAACATTCCACTTTTTGATGAATCAACTCATCAAAAATATGCATCATGGCTCTTTGGTATGTAGTTCTAGCATTTTTTAAGCCAAAGGGTATGATCATGTAGCAATATATATCAATAGTGTCAATGATATGTCTTTCATCTTGCCATCTTGATTTGATTATATCCCAATGATCCATAAATAAAAAAAATATGTCAGTTGGAAGTGTTGTCCACTAGTAGTTCGATATTGGAAGCAAAAGTCATCTTTTGGGCACGCCTAAGCCAATGCAAAGATGGATTTGGCCATTCTTCTTCTAACTGGGATAATATTGCTATCCAATCATACTCTTCTCTAATGAAGCTTGCTTGATTAGCTTTTTTAGTTTCTGCAATTACGTTCTTCTCCAATCTCAGCCTAGGAATTTGCTTAACGTTGCATCTAATTTAATAATTTAGTTTATGAACTACTACATCGGGATAAGCAAATTTTAGAATATGTCCAAAGCAATTGAATTCACAAAGTAGCATTTTAGCTATTCAACTTTCTCATCGTAAAGGGCAAAGTTGGACTGGATCATCCTCACTCCTAGGTTGATTTCTTTAAGTTCATCCATAGTATTTGTCCACCATCTTCGAAGTTCTTCTGTGTTTGGCTTCTACTTCTTCATCATTTTAAGAAGAATTTTATGAGAATCATCTTCTTCATCACTAGTTTCTATCTCGCCTTCTATTATAACATAGCTCTATTTTTGATGAGATTAGATGAACCCTAGACCTTTAGTGATAAACTTATCACTTCTTCTTGATGAGGACTTTTTGGCTCCACATCTTGTTAAAGATTTGAGTCTATGTTTAGTAGTTAATATGAATTCCAAGCTTATGCATCATTCTTAATTTTGTGGATAGTATATTGGTATTCTTGTTGGCACTATCTCATCAAATTTTCATGTTGAGCAGTCAAAATTATGAGTGAGACTCTTCATTTATAAAATAGAGTTCTTGTTCGCCACTCACTCAACCATGACACATAGAATGTTATCAATTCTTCAATATTATGAACCTCCAATAGATGATTTCTTTGAAGCACTGAGGGATGGGTATAATTTTGAGTGAGTCATTCACTGAGCTATCCTTCCCGATGCGACCATTTGAACTCTATTTCCATAAGTAGATTTAAAATCATAAATGAATCATTATTTCATACTTTTCTTGAGAGCTTATAAGTTCCATTAGGTTTGACAGGAATATCTTCTCCTTCTTCTGTGTCACTTCCCAAATGAGGAATTGATTTTCTTGATTTAGGTGCAGAATCAAGTGCTTTAGGGAGCGTCAGCATTGCCTTCTTTCTTCCTCTTTACTTTTGCTCTTTCACTTTATGAAATTACTTTTTAGTTCCTGAAGTGGATGCTACCGCTTCAAGAGGCTCTGCTAGCTTAGGCTCTTTAAGGATGAAATATTTTGCATCTTCATAGATATTTGCTTCATTGACGGAGAATGGTTAGAAAAATTGAATTCTTCTCCATCTTTCGATACTTCATACATTGATGCATAGTGATGGGACCATGCCATACATGCGCCACCACGCCCAAGAGAGCTCTAAATGATGTACATCGACATTACATGAAACTTGGCTTCATATATAAATCCGAACTTGAGTGAGAATAAAAGAACCAGTTTTGTTCCTTTTCATTAAACCATGAACCATCAACTTATCTCTCCAAGATGTTGGATATCAAGTGATAATCCTCTAATACCTTTAAACTCATAAGATTGATAGAAGAACCGGATCAATCAATATTCACCGATCGAGATGCCATCATTCTCTACAGTAACATAAAGAGGACAATTGTGATCCGTTATCCCCAACATAAGATCTTCTTCAAAAAAATATGATTACTGTGAGATCTTGAGTTTGCAATGCTTCAATCATGCATTTTTCAAAGTAAGCTTCATAACTCTCGATCTTTGTATCAAAGTTTCTGAGGTCTTTTGACATCAAGAGAGCCTGCATACACCTCGCTATGTAGATCTTTCTCGATGTGATAAAATATTATAATCTATCTTCTCGCTTTAGGCTTTATTCTAGAATTTTTGTGAATGATATCTTCGTTGACTTCAATTTGTTTGTCTTTGTCTTTATTTGTATTTCCCTTCTTTGACGAAGGTGGTAAGACTTTACCACTTCTCAACTGAACTTGAATCATCTTATCTTACTGCATTCTTCAAGAGGTAGTTTCTTCAAATTTCTTCTTATTTGGAAGATTGGCTAGACTCATTTTTTCAACGCCATATGTTTCATCATGATGATATCGATGAGTCCGAATCTTTCCATCGAAAAAACATAAATCTTCATCTAATTGTCTTGTTGAGTCATTAAATAAAATTCGATGTTAGCTCTCGTGCTCTTCTTGCTTTCTTGACAAGAATTGTGATTGGTCGAAGTCGCTCGACTACCTTGTCATTTTGAATCGATTGAAGAATATCCGATCATGCATGATTTGGTGTGTACTGGACAAGATTCACCATTATCTTCATCCGGTTTAGTAATGCAAGTTTAGGCATAAAGTCCGCAAGCCTAAATATTGTCTTGCCGTCCGGTGATACTCTTCTAAATTGTTAATGATCTTTGAGTTGTAGTTCTCTTCTTGATCTTCTTTTCTTACCAGCCTTCTTTGATTTATGAGGCCAGTAGACGCTTCATGTGATGAAGTATCCTTATCGTAATGCCAGAAGCCCAAATACTTGGTTTAGGCATCTCTCTTAAGTCCAATATAAGTTCAAGTGGTGATTTCCACTTAACACTAGGGGACCTTTTAGCTAGCATTTTCATGTCTTTTGGAGACTACTGTTGCCATTCTTCAGTCTAAACTGATTTCTCCTTCTGCTTGTCTTGCCGATGTGAAGAGGACGTAATCATCCTTTGTAGACTCCTTTTGCTTGACTAGAACATTATTAAATAGTAAATTAACCTCATCGATACTCCTTTCTAGCCAATCTTTGAAGACATAACAATCTTCAATAGATGGATGATCATCATGATGAACAATAATTTGGATTGTTGACTTGATCGCCTTCTTCGTGCCTTTTAATTTCTAGCAGACGCTTTGACCGCTAAAAATAATTGGCCACACCGTCCCTTCTAAAGAATATTCTTATTCATCTTTTCCTTAAGAGATGGTCGCATTCTCATCATCTTGTTTATTTTGACGCTCCCACCACTTGGAAAAGTTTGTCATTGCCTCCTAATACCAATTTTGACTGTGGATTAGAATAAATAGACTTCTTTCCCTTATCATCATTATACATCAGCTGCTTTCCTTTATTCACATTATATATTATCCACTTTTTGCCATTTGAGCTATAGAAGCGCATGAATTTCATTTCTTGAGTTTGAAGGTTTGTTTCTCTTGCTTTATCTCAGATAGACTCACTTGTATTCAACTTTTGAATTTAGCCACCCTATCGAAGTTGAATGTTGCAACGCCATGTATAGAAATGGTGTCATTTTATCATCCATATTGCCCATTAGTTCTTTCTTCTAATTGTTGATCACACTTCATACTTAGCGCCAATGACTTATTTCATCATTGACTTTTTTCCTCCTTTTAAAGGCAAGATCGACAATTTTCTCGTAATTAGCTAACCTCTTCACAAATATTGCCTCTAATTCATCAAAATTTTAACAATCATTTGGCAATTCGCATACCATTGAAAGAGGTACTAATTTAACGAAAAAGCAATGTTCGCTCTCTCCTGTTACTACAAGTAGCTTTAAATTGGGTTAGATGTTGCTTTGGATTACCAAGCTCGAAAATATTAAATAAGTAACCTTTTGAATACACTCATATTCAAATAAGGGGGACCCTTACTCACTAGCTTTTCACTCTTGAGGCTATGATTATCTTTTTTCATTGATTATTATTTCTACCGAGCGGCATCCCTTAGCCAAATTTTGAATTGTCGACTGGAAAGGTAGTGGGTTAACTTTGTTCCTCGTTTCATGCGTAGCATGTACTGTAGGAGCTTGAGGTACCACAGTGGCTGGTGGTATAGAAGTTGCATTATTAGTTGATTAGCGTGACAAAATAGGTGTGATGCACTTGATATATTCTTCCAAACATCTCCATCATGATGGTCATTTGTACCATTATATCATTCATTTTGGTACCAAGTCATGCAATCTCCTTGTCTTTGACCTCCATTTGACGCCGATTTCTGCTCTCTAGCTATGGCATCAATCAAGATGTGCTCTTCTTCTTCTTCTTATATTTCTTATTGTTTTGCTCTTGCTCATTTTCGGGGAGAACTTGATTGTCCTTCTCCTTGTGCATTTAGACAGATATTGGATCTGATTATAAAAGCGTGTACTAAGCTGATTATTTCCTGATTCAACAATATAAGGCCTTCAACACTATGATCTCTTTCTCATTCTGATCTTCTTCTTCTTCATCTTCAAAGAAAGATCAAGATCCATCATCTTCTATTTGCTTGAAGACTCTTCTTCATAAGCATCAAATTGTTCAAATTCCTAGATGCATTTGCCGATGGTGCTGGGAGTTCATCTATATCTCTGACCATATAAACAATTTCCACTTCCATAGTGTCCTCTTCATTATTTTCTTCTTGCACACGAAATTTTGATCGACGTTTCCAGGAATCTGGTTCAATGCGGAACAAATACTTCTATTAAAGGACCACGATCAAAGTCAACCTTCTCTTGTGGGGTGAACTTGATCGATGGGATCCCCTGAGGATTCTCCGTGGTGTCGACCATCATGTCTTTCATCAATGATATCCCTTCTTTTGGGTATCCACCGATGAGTTGATTTTGGAAATTTTTAGTATATGTATCGATGTCACACCTCTTCCATTCTTCTGACTTTCATTATGGGGTATGGCCTCCATATTTGCTTATCCTTTCGCCGATTTTCAAGGATTCTGGACACAAGGGTCCAAGTGTCACGCTCGATGCTCACCATGTGAAGCATACTCATTCGCTAGTTACTAAAGAGATGGAAACTTTCTTGGTGGAGCTTCATTTTCCATCACCACAAGCCTCAAATGTTCTTTCATTAGCCTTGTCCTGCTACTTGAGAACTTTATGTATCGCGAGTGTTTCAAGCTCTCCTCTGGTGGTGGAGCTTGACATGGTTTGTTCTTCCAGAAATACTGCTTTACTTCACTAGTAAATCTATTCCTTTTTACCCACTTTAGGTTGTCAAAATTGTTGTGGGTAGGGATACTCGCGGCAGATATTGTTCATTCAGGTCATTCAAAGAGCCCCTCACCATTGTTTCTCCTTCTTCTCTCTTCATCTAGTTAATTTGCTTCGATGAGGAAGCTTCATGATCATGCTTTGGGTACAAAGATTCAATCGTAGAGCATGTACCACAGACATTAAAGACATAGTTTGTCCATCGACGTTCTTTTCATCATGAGCTTCAAATTGACCTAGCCTTTGAAAACAAGTTCTGGAGAACTCCTTGACAATGGTTAGCTGTTGAACTGGTTGGCACACATGGCTAGTAGGAGCTTCAATAGGACCTTCCATCATGGCCTCAAACCAATGTACCATGGGTACTTGAGTCATGCCACGATAGGAGAAATTCAAGCTACCAAATTGAATGGTAGCCCCGACATCTCCTATGTTGATGAGGGCGTGGCGTGTGCATTCAACACGCTAAATAATGAAAGAAGTGCTTTGTAGATCCATTCAGAAAAAGTGAAAGAAGGGGATTATTAAATTATTATTTCACCTCATACTTTCAAGATCAAGATGACTATAACAAAATAATGGTGTAATAAAGATATATATACTAATGATTCATTCTACAAGTCTCATATTGAATTTATTACACACTTAAATCATCATTTTTTTTTGAATTTTCAAAATTTTATTGCTACTATAGACATATATGACTAAAGAAAAAAAATCATGTCCCCAACTGAGCCAAAATCAAATGGGCTCCAAAAATGCCACCAACCTCTCGAATTTGAATTGAAGAGTGATTTAAAGTGTCATAATTTTGGCAAATGGAATAGTAGATAAGACACTACTTAGATTTCATCCTCATTTGATGAGACTTTAGATCTGTTCCATTTCTATTAAGCTAGTTAATTACCCTTCTCAAAAAAGTGAGAGGACTTTCGATTAAGTCATTAGATCGCTAAATGCATAGATATAAGATTAAGGAGTTTGAATTTAGAATTATGAAATTCATCATTTCGCTTAAACGATGGTGGAATGATGACGCGTCATCTAAATCAATGGTTCACAGGCCGCGTGGTCCCAATCTACAATGGGAGAGTAATCGAACTAAGGATCTTATCATACATGATCATCATCAAGAAATCTTTGTGACTTTGGTGATTCCAAGATAGACTTAAGTCACCTGAGAGTTTTGTCAAGTATACCCCCATGATTCACAACTCAAAGGGTATTGGGGAGCATACGCTGATCGTAATATAATATAGTTTACCCCAAACCACCAATCGATATCTCGAAGCTTCATCTGTTTCCCAAGCCACGCTGGAGGACACGCCAGCCCATGGTTTGAGATTGATTGAAAAACATAGAACACTTGATTTGACATTCCTTGTGAGCTAAGTTTAGTTTGTCCCACAAACTAAGGATGATGAAGTGGATTTAAGTTTTTAATGATAAAATTTCATTTAAGCCGTTTCAAATTGTTACTTAATTTGATTTGAAAATTTGACTAATTTGAATATGTTTAAGAGCTTTAGATCATATAAACTCAAGCTATTAAGGGATCGATCATCTATCACCGATAAGAGATATTTCAGATTTAAAACTCTTATTATAAGTTTTAAGTTTTGTTAACCCAACGTAAGACTAAACCGAGAACCACGAAACATCCTGACACTTAATTTAAGCATTGAGTAAGGTCGAGGCCCAGCGGTGTATTGAGTTTGATTAACGCCTTCATATTGTTACAAGTGCAATGGCTTGATACTTGATATAAGTTAATTTGATTTGAAATTAAAATCAAATTTTGATGAAAATATCCCCTCTCGTTGAAATCACTATTTAACACAAACATCGTGTATTGATTAAATCAAATATATTTGAGAACTTTAGATCCTCATATTAGCTCGACGAGGATCAAATCTATTATCACATGCAATTTTTCTCAAATATTTCAAGTTGAAATTATTGTAATAGATTTTTTATTAACACTACCCAATCAAAGACTAAACCGGAAACAACCCAGATCCTCGATACTTGAGTCTAAACATTCAATAGGTATTGCTGGTGATTAGTAATTTAGTAATTTTATTTCAATGAGATTAATTTATTTTCATTGAATTCCATGCTAAACCTTTTTAGACATTAAAATTTACTTTAAATCTCAGCACATACGATATTTATAGTTTAGTTAATTTCATCTAATTAATGAAAACATTGATTTTAAAAATCATAATTAGAATAAAATTTTTTAATTTTTGATCGAAGGAAGGCTATGATTTTTGTAGATTTTGATTTAGTATCGTCTTGTAGCAAAGAGTTATGTGATTCAGAAGAAAGAAGACATTTTGATTTAAATTGAATTTAAAATATTGCATTTAGTTTACTTGTTGAGTTTTGTAATCCCAACTGATTATGTTCAATTTACTTCACTGATAAGTTAGATTTCATTGTTATTGCTTTTACCATGCTTATTACCAAAGATAAGTAATCACCTCCATATTCATATAAGAGTTATTAAACCCAATTTGGATTCATCCTTAAACTTTAAGTTTATTGCAGTTTGTTATGAGTTTATTTCTCCAAATTCAAAAAAGTTATTTAATTTTGAGAAATTTACAATAAAAGAGAACTCACTCATGATTTGTTTCATGAGAATCATTAGAGTTTGTGAGTTTAATATCTCTCCAAATTTTACTTTATTTTAAATGAGTTATATTCTTTCCAAAATTTTTAAGTTCTCCCTATTTCTCGATTTAACATTTATCTTCATATTTATCATATATTCTTTTGACTTAAGTTTAAGTAATTTCATTTGAATTTGTTTAAAGAATTTTAGTCTAAATTTCAGCCTGACATCATCCAGTCAGATGTTTGCTTACTCTGCCTCGAAGGTATGCGTTTCATGCACCACAGGTTTTTTCCGCTACTGTTGAGCACGACGAGGACTAAAAAAGAAGACAAATGCAATATATTCATTTCTTCCCCTCATTTTTTTTCTAAGAAAATTAAATTAAAATTTCAGGTATTTGACATCTAACAGATGTTGGCTTATACACTCAGAGCGAAGCGATATTTTATGACAATATAACGCTATCTCCCCTCTTGAGCACGATGCCTTCAAACCGCAGAAAGAACACACAAAGATGATATATATATCCATTCACGATCACATATTGACTCATTTTTCTACCGCAAAGACGCAAATAGATTGGATATGCAGGAATGTAATACAATGACGCCGAAGAAGAACCCGCTGACGTGTTGCTTCTCCATGGCGAGAAGAGAAAGGTGATACAAAGGAATCAGCGATGCGAAAATCAAAAAAAGAACCTACCTCGACGGTGTTCTTCCCATCATGCGTAAAGAAGGTGATGCAAGAGATCACGCCGTAAGAAGAAGAACCTACTCTTGACCTTCCTGATCAACAAAATTCTGACGCGGTTGAAGAGGGAAGAAGGCTGCGGAGCGGGTTTGCGGTGGCTGCAGCTGAGGCGAACAGCGGCGGGATGAGGAAGAGGCACGGCGGAGCTCAAACAGAACGGCGGCTCGTGAGCGAGACGCAGGACCTGGGAAGACAGCAGAGCGCGTGTTGCAGGACGGGCCGGCAGAACGGCGGGATGCGGGACGAGCAAGCGGAACGGCGGGATGCAGGACGGGACGCAGAGAGGCGGAGTCGGAAGAGGGAATTACCTGTGTCGAGGGAGGTTGGAGCCTCGGAATGGAGGAATGAACTTTTTTCTTTTGTTTCTTGTAGTTGAAGGAGCACGAATGGGAGAGTGAGCAATTTTTTTTTTGTGCGGTTAAGGGAAGAGTGGAGGGAACGATTTCGAACTAGAGTTTTGAATCGAGAGCGGGATCGGTTCTTCGATTAGGGCTATTTAGGTTTAATTAATTTCTAAATATTTAATTAAATCTCAATTATGAGTTTTATGCCTACAGACTCGTATAGTCAATATATATATATATATATATATATATATATATATATATATATATATATATATATATATATATATATATATATATATATCAATCGAAGATTCCAATTCACTCAATGACATAGTCATTTTGATCGATTTGTCAAATCAAAATATGCCGAACTTGATTCATTAAAATTCGATCATAATCAATGACCATTTGATAGATTGACATTTCCTAACAATCAATCACGAGAATATGCTTGGTTTACCTGACCAATATGCAAACACGTTGACGACCGGCCAACATTGATCGTGTAATATTTATATCGACCAGATGTCAAACGACAACCGCTCATCGATCGGTCATTTGAGTTGATTTGGCGTCTGCGCATTTCATTTATTTGTATGATTCAAATCATTGACATTTGCAAACTCATGGCCGAAATAGCCTCATTTGATAGTTTTGAAGTTTCAATAGGTAATCAATTTACGAATCATTCGACATCGCATAATTTTTTCTCCGATATGCGTGTCGACATTATCGATAGCTCGAAGCATTGATCGTTAGATTAATATTTATATTTCGATCAATTTCAACGATCAAAGTCCGCTCACGATCGGGTCGTTTCAACCATTTTTTTGGACGCCCAGACATTTTGAGCCTCACTATGCATACCTCCTGTCGCGAATTGATTTGTGAGTTTGATTTATGACATATGAAGGTCAACACAGAGATTGTAAAGTGAACGGTTAATTTTTCAAGGGCAGATGCATGAATCCAGTTTCAGGCTTTTTACTGAACAGAATCAATATGAAATGAATTTACAACTGATATATGACTAACTTTTTAGTACCCTGCCAGTAATGCAATCACTACTCTCTCTCTCTCTCTCTCTCTCTCTTTATATATATATATATATATCTATAAAATTTTTATCTTAGTTATACTATTATATCAACACCTTAAATCAAAAGTTTGCAAGAGATTGATGCATTTGAACCTCTTATATTAGTAATGTACAAGGTAAACCTATATCTTTTATCTGTACTTCAATTTTCTCATCCAACTTAACTAAAGTTTTTTCTTTCACATCTCAAATCGAATTCCCTTCCCAACCAGCCACGTTAAAAATGCAAAATCAATATCAACAAATCCTAAAAGAAAATCCTCAACCATATTTTAGCATAAAAAACAATTCACCACGATGATTTTTTCTTATTAAACACAGGCTACATGTGCTCGATATGTAATTTATAAGACTTAAAGCATTTTCTTCTTATCGCATAACACTAATAACAAGAAATTATAATATCATGGATCAATTAATTGTGGAGGGGATTGGAGCCAGTTGGCGCAAATCTCATCTCTTCTCTAAACTTTACCTCTGCTTCCTTCATCTTGGATGCCGCCTCTGATGCCAAACTGAATTCTGCAGTGGTGAAAGTAATTGTAGTCATCTGTGTTTCCACTCCATTTGAACTCCTTTGGATTCTCTTCACTAGATTTGGGAAGTAGTATTCTCACGAATAGTAGGAGAAACATGACCATCATTAATGGCGTTCTGTGCTTCTTCATCCTTTGTTACCCACATCGACATAGGTCTCTTCTTCTTCTTCTTTGCTTTCCTCTTCGCAAAGGATTTTAATCTTATGTAGGCCACAAGGTCCAGTAGGAAGTTAGATCGGAGTATTCTCATTTGCTGCCTTTGTCGGCAGACGAAGAGAGCTAAGCTATAAAAAAAATCTATTTTGTAGCGTGCATAAGCTGACAAAAATCTTACTGTCTTCCTTCTCTTGCTCTTTTCTTTTGAATGTTTGCATTTAGAGCTCAAAAGGCATCGGTACGTAACAAAATGGATATGATAGATCATGTTGATAGAAAGAAAAGATTATTTATTTTAACCTTTAAAGAAATATGTACATATAATCAGAAAAGAATAAAAAATACTAATTTTTTATGTTTAAACCCCATTAAAAAAAAATCTAGAGGGCCTTGCCAAATCAAAAAAAATTTATTAGTGATATCTTGTGTCACAAACTTAAAGATGATACCTCTTTATAAAGCAAAATAAAATATATGTATGACTTACGAGAAGGATCTAAACTAGCATAGTCTACTATATGTCTTGAAGAAAGACATTGATGTGTGTATTGCCTTCTTTATGGAGAGGGACAGATTAATCGATTAAGCAACAATAGAATCCAATTGATGATTGGCTTCAAGTGATAGCAGTTATTGAGCAATGGTAATTATTGAAGGAAGATGAATGTTGGACTATGAGAATTGGATGTTATATGATAATAATAAAAAAAAATTGATGTTTGAGGATATTAGTGGAGAATGTCATTAAATGCAAGATAATGATGAGCGTTAAATGATTGAGAACATCAAATGGCGAGCATAGGATGTTATGCAATGATAGTCTTTAGATGTTACAGGTTCTCAAATAATGAGCATTAGACATCAGATGATAGAGGGGGTCAGATGATAGAGGATATTAGATGATAAGCATTGAATCTTAGGTGATAGCAAGAGTCAAATGATTGTGAATGTCAAATAGTAAGTAATGATTGATGACATACATCAATTGTAACTGCACGTGGAAATGAAGTATTGAAGAATGATGAATGTTTGAGGCTTGTGGACAGCTAAGCATTAGTTGCTAGCAAACATTAAATATCGAGTGAGACAATTCTATTGGAAGTTATGAAATTTGAATAACTAACAACATATGATCAATATACGTCAATTAAGCAAAAAAGCCAAAAAAAAAATAGCAGAATATTTATTTGTGCTTCTAGAATTTGTAAAACCTACAAAATTCTCTATAATTTAGAGTTCAAATAACTCAAAATGAAAAAAAAAAAAAAAAAAGATAATACACAACAACAACAAGTCTTTATCCCACTATGGCATGATGGTACAATGAGGAATTTGTAAATAAAAAATAAATAAAAAGACTGATATATTGACACTAAAATTCTACTAATAAAGACGAATCTTGATAAAAAGATGATCCTAATAAACTAGATCAAGCACTTAAAATATCATTGAAAACTTTGGGATATAAGTTAAATCCCTAAATAGCACTTAAACATAGAGTGCTTATAGTCAAATCGAGCGTCTCGACGAGCTGGATCTAACAAGCCCAAGATCTCATAATTTTGACTTCATTTGAGCATTCAAATACTTAAAATACATCAAATGATCAAAGGAATCATTTTGAGCCATCCGAGGGAGGAGTGTTTGCATGTATTTACAGAAACACCACTCTTCGAATCTATAAATAGCCCCTCATTCTTCACATGAGGAGGCCCAAGAGAGGAGAGAGCTCTAAAGCGAAAATCCTCCAAGCACATCCACCACTCAAGCGAACCACCCCTTGGTTATCAACCACCGCCGGCCACATACTTGCCGCCGTTACCCAGCCGATAGAGCCGTTGTTAATCTCTGCCGATCATCACGCTGACCACTATCGCTGACATATCGCCGGTCATCGTTAACCATCGCCGGCGTATCATCGCGATACCGACGCCGGTCAGGCCGACTATCGCCGGTTATCCACGCTGACGCCGGCTGTTATCCGCTTATCGCTGATCTTGTTGTTAATTATCATCGCTGGTCGCCATGAGATACTGTTGCTGCGCTTCTATCGTCATTATCAACCATCGTTGGCCATCGCTACACCGACGCCAGCCACCGCTGCGATACTATCATCTTTACCAGCCACCTTTCGCAATTCGCTCCCGCCGCCGATTATCTTCATCGGGCACCGCTCGCTCAATCGGTCACCGCCAGCCATTATCGTCGCCACCGCTGCCAACCATCATCGGACACCCTCGCTGGTCACCATCACGACGACCTTCATCAACGCGCCATCGCCGTTCACCATCATCTACTAGAAGCTAATTCTAACCATGACTATATAGTTGTTGTCGATGGATTCTATATTTCTTCATATACTTTGTAATCCCGTTATCGGAAAAATTTTGTACTCTGAAATAGATACAAAGTGGAAGAGTTTTTACTGGGCTAGGCCCCGTGATTTTTCCCTCTTTTCGAGATTTTTCCACGTAAAAATTCTGGAATTTTATCATTAATTCTTCAAACATCTGTGTGTGTGCTGGACTCCGCAACAAAGCTAAGGCATAAACTTTTACTTACCCCAATTGATTTTCTAGCATGCAATAGTTTGGCGTCGTCTGTGGGAACTGATTCCCATTATTTCATCTTGTATGGCAACCAAGTTTCCCAACAAGATCAAAACCACCATCGAGTTGGAGCATTTCAAGCTTTTGGGGAGCGAATAAGAATGAAAATTCATCAAACTTCGCTCCTTCGATTTTGTCAGGAGGCAACTCTAATCTTAAGATCGCCCATGTTAATATGTTAAGCATCTAATCGATTACCATCCCAAGAAACAAGTCAAAGTTGGAGGATATTTCAACATTGAGAAGAGATATAGCTTTGCAAATTATGATTTTTCAATCATATTCATGGAAAAACAAGACCAAGGTTAAGGAGCAACTTTGGCTACAACCACAAACGGACATTTTGATTTGACCTACTCCACACAGGTTAACATCATCGAACAAAGACTCTGACAAATAACCTCGGATAGATCAAAACTTTGCACCTACTCCACACGTTACGAGCAAAGACTCGACAAACAACCTCGGATAGGTCAAAACCAAGACCTACTACACATGTTGCGCCATCGGCAAAGACTCTGACAAACAATCTCGGATAGGTCAAAACTCCGCACCTACTCCACACTGGTAAGAAGTCAAATAACACTTTTGGCTACCTAGGATAGGTCAAAAGGTCTTTGGTGGACTTCCCACGACCTCTTTCATACAAGTTAACGTCATCAAGTAATACTTTGATAAACAACCTCGGATACGTCAAAATCCTGGATCCAATCTCTTCCATACAGTTAACGTCATCAAGTAATACTTTGACAAACAACCTCGATATGTCAAAATCATCGCCGATTCAATTGATCTCTTCCATATATGTTAACGCCATCGAGCAAAGACTCGACAAACAACCTCGGATAGATTAAAACTTTGCACCTACTCCACACAGGTTAACGTCATCGAGCAAAGACTCTGACAAACAACCTCAGATAGGTCAAAACTCCACACCTACTCCACACAGGTAAGAAGTCAAATAACACTTTGGCTACCTAGGATAGTCAAAAGGTCTTTGGTGGACTACGACCTCTTCCATATGTGTTAACGGATCGGTAACACTCGACAAACAATGTCGGATAGGTAAAAATCCTCGCCGATTCAATTCGACCTCTTCCATATAGTTAACGCCATCGGTAACACTTTGACAACCTGGATAGAGTCAAAATCCTCGCCGATTCAATTCGACCTCTTCCATATAGGTTAACGCCATCAAGTAATACTTTGATAAACAACCCTGGATCAAAAATTCTCGTGGATCTAATTCAATCTCTTCCATAAGTTAACGTCATCGAAAAACTCTAACAAACAACCTCGAATAGGTCAAAATCATCGGATTGACCTCTTCCATACAAGTTAACATCATCGAGTAACACTCTACAAACAACCTGGATAGGTCAAAAAATCACGGATCTAATTCAACCTCTTCCATACAGTTAACGCGTCTTGGTAACACTCGACAAAACAACCTGGATAGGTCAAAATCCTCATCACCATTTCACCTCCTCCATAGTTAACGCCATCGAGTAACACTCGACAAACAACCTGGATGGTCAAAAATCTCGCCAGATTAATTCATATCTTCACGTGGTAGTTAATGTCATCAAGTAACACTTTGACAAACAACCTCGGATGGGTCAAAAATCCTCAGCGGATTTGATTCTACCCCTCACATGCAAGTAAACGGCATCAAGTAATATCATGGAGAATGATACTTTGAAATTATCTATTAGACTTTCTAAGTTGCTCGAATGGCCCTTAACGCTTCCCCACCATCTTGTAGTTATCAACTGTTGAAGCATCCATTGAAGTTTCAAGAAATCAAATTTCCTATAAGAAGAAGTAGAACTAACCGTTGCCGTCCTACCGACGGCCATCATCAACCATACGGTACCGCCGGTCATCAACGTCGCCGGTCACAAAATTTCGGTCGTGGTGGGTAAACAAAATTTCGGCCATGGTGTCTCACGACATCCACCCATACATGCCTTTCGGCGGCTCTTCTCTCATGGCAACCTCCATATGCGTGATATTGCTGAAAAATTTTGTTTAAAAAAAAAAAGAGGAAAGATTTATTTTCTTGCAATGTTTAAGCATGTTTATATACAAATGCAAGCTTTAAATTTATTACTATAATTTTACTCATGTTTCTCCAACATGGTAGAAACTTGTTATGCTATGTTAACCCATACACGCCTTTCTTGGTAGTAGTAAATAAATTGATCGGTCTCACGACACCATACACATACCTTTCATGGTGGGAAGACCTAGTCCCAAGTAGCCTTTGAGGGGATGACACGGAGGTCAAAAATTTATAAAAAAAGAAGATAGAAAGAAATGGATGAAATGCTTAAGTTGTCATGTTGGCTTAAAATTTTCTTTATCTCAAATGTGAATGCTTATGCTTCAATTTCTATATCATGCAAGCTATCCTATTTTTGTGGCAAATGTGACATGAGTTGATACTTATGCTTCAATTTCTATAACATGCAAGCTATCTTATTCTATGGCAAATGCAACATGAGTATATGAATTGATCAATGGTTATTTATGTTAAACATGAATGTTTATGTATTGATTTTTACATCATACAAGTTACCCTATTAAGTGGTCATTATGATATGCATTATTTAATGTTCATCCTAAAGCTCTACTTAGCTTGACATGTTACATGTTGGACATGTGCTTAAACATAAAGATTGAAATACATAGAAAATAATATCTATCATATGACATGACATCTATCATGAAGATATCAAAATAAAAAATTGTCAAGTTAGAAAGGGAACTTACAAGTCTATGTGGCACAACTTAACCCTTTTGCAAGATTGAAAGAACTTAAACTTATGGTATAAGGGAGAAAAGTTGAGTAGGAAATGTAGGGATTTTATGAAAGGGAAATCCCCTCTTATTTATAGGCTTCCCTAGCCCTCTCCTCTTATCATCTATTGTTATGGCATCGACACATATGGTGCCTTGTCATAAGTTGCATGCAAGGAAATCATCTAAATTCACGCCATTTGTCATATCACATGCACATGCATGGACATGTGGCATGCCCTTGTGCATCATTATCACTTCCCTTAATATCATAAAAAAAGGGTGGAATGGATTTAAAGGAAAATAAACACTTTTTGTCATATCTTCTTAATAAAATTTAATGGGTACTTGTGCCCCATTTGTCATGAGCTTGCATGTGAAGGAGGTGGATTTTAATTAATCCACTTGTCTCTTAAATGACATATGACATCTACTCATATCTTTATCTTCTCCTCCCCATTATTAAGAGAAATATGGGCTATGGATCATAGTATAATGGGCCTCTAAAATAATTTATTTCAGCCTCTTTCCTTAGCTAATTTATTACATAAGGAGAGGATTTCTAGCCCAAATCAAGTGCCTAAGTTCATTTCAAGCCCATTACTTTATATTTGATCATATAAGCGTCAAAAATGATTTATTTCAGCCCCTTTATATTTGTTGATTTGCCACATAGACAAAGGGTTTTTAGCCTAAATCAAGTGCCTATGTTTATCTTGGATCCATTACTTTACACTTAATCAAATGGGCCCTTAAAGTGTTCAATTTCAACCCCTTTCCCTTGCTGATTTGTGGCATAAAATGGGAGGTTTTGGCCCAAACATTATGCATATCTTATTTTCAATTAAATGCCTAAGTCTATTTTAGGTTCACTACTTCATGATTGATCAAATGGGCCCTCAAAATAATTTATTTCAACATATTTTCCCTTGTTGATTTGTGGCATAAAAGGGGCATTTTGGCCCAAACATTATGCATATCTTATTTTTCAAGATTTTGGCCCAAATGAAGTGCATATCATGTTCTCAATCAAATAATTATGTCTATTTTAGATTCCTCACTTCATTTTTGGCCCAAATGAAGTATCCAATAAATCAAATATCTAGAAAGACATGTGATCCAAATGCAAGATAAATAAACAAAGAACAAATGCTATACTTCCGGTTTGGTCTTCGGACTGGGTCCGGGTTAACAAAACCTAAAAATTTGAAATTATAAGAATTTCAAATGAATAATATCTGAGAAGCTAATTCTATCATGTAATACAAAATATGAATGAAATAGCTTCTGAAATCCAAACCCTCAAGAAGAAAGTCCCAAACCCGATCCTCTATGTACAATCTAGAGTTGACAAGGTTTGGAGAATTATAGATCTTGAAATAATTAATTTAGATCTGATCCTCTGCAAGAAGATAGTCAGAGTTGACAGGGTCTATACTTCCTGGTTTGGTCTTCGGAATTAACCGGGTCCGGGTTAACAAAACTCAAAAAATCAAAATTTGACATATAAACTTCAACTTAGACATCTTAATGTCCATGCAAAATTTTCAAAAGTACAGATACTTACATGCATGTTGAAGTAATTACTAAGTCAAATACAAAATGACATATGCTACACATCCCGATTTGGTCTTCGGACCGGGTCCGGGTTAACAAAACCTAAAAATATCATATCAAGAACTAAACTTGCAAATTGATACTTACATTTCAACTTGACATTTACATGTCCATATAAATTTTTTAAAAGAATAGATACTTATAGGTATGTTGAGGTAATCATCATGTCAAATACAAAAGAACAGATGTTATACATCTCGGTTTGGTCTTTGGACCGGGTCCGGGTTAACAAAACCTAAAAATTTGATATTATAAGAATTTCAAATTAATAATATCTAAGAAACTAATTTTGTCATATAATACAAGATATGAATCAACTGACATAGCTTCTAAAATTCAAATTTTCAAGAAGAAAAGTCTCAAACCCGATCCTCTATGTTCAAACTAGAGTGGATAAGGTTTTGAAGGATTATACTTCTTGAGATAATGAATTTGACGATCCTGAAAATCGACAGTAGGAGTCTATCAATTGATATTAGCCCTATGATTGAGAAGGGTAATTATAATTAAAATTTTAATGATAAATGATCACATATTCAAATCTAAAATCAATCATAAAATGATCAAAATTTAAAGAAAATAACAAAAATATAAATAAAAATGAAATGAATTATTTAAATTAAAACTTAAAAAAATCAATCCACCTCTTATTTGTCTTCTTGGTGACAAATTAAGAAAACTTTTACTCACAAGAGCCAATATCAAATTAAATACATAACTACCTTCACACTCAAATATTCCTAAAGCCCGTAAGGACATGGCCCGTGTCCTCTATCCGAGTGATTTTGCCGCGATAAGGCACCACATAAATGGCGGTTTACACTGAACTCTCGGGTGGTTCGCGATATATGGCACCACTAAATTATGGTCACGGCCCATTATGCTCCCAACGCTTTGCTCTTTGGTATGAAATGTAGAATGTATTTGGTTGGACAAAAGCCCTATGTTAGCTAAGGTTGACTTATATTTGTCCCTTGACAAACTCCACCCAGTCTACACGCGATGTAACATGTGACTTGAGATCCCGGTCGGGTTGGTCGACACCTCCTCGACTAAGTGGACCGGGGATCACACGACAGGATGACGGAACCATGGGATCTAGATCGGGCACTTCATCGTTCCCCCCACAAAAAGTTTTAAATTAAAATAATAAATTTCATAAGTTCTAAACTCTAATCACTGCAATTATATACTCGTTCTTTAACGATTCATTGACTAGCCTTAAGCAAAAGTGCTCTCTTAGTATTGGGAGGGATAATTAACTATAGGGCTTGCTTTAGAAACCAGAGATATAAAAATTCTCTTCAAATGAGAACGAAATCTCAGGTAGTGTTATCTACTATTCATCTGCCTTCTGAAATTATCACCGACACTTAAACAACTCTTTTCCTTTTGTTTTCCAAAAGAGGTCGGTGGCAAATTTTTGGATCCCACATCGACAAGGACAGTTGACGTCTCTTTCAAGGAAAATTGGAGCCTTACCGTATGTACCACGGGCCTTGATCGCCTCAAAGCGTTGTCGACGAGGCGGTTGATGCCTCTTTGAGGAAAATGAACCATGATGTACTGCGCCTTGAGCCTCAAACTCGGTCGACGACGTTGGCACTTCGAGAGAAAATCGAACGGCGTATGCGACGCGATCGCCTCGAAACCGTCGGTCCGGCCGTGCCTCTTCGAGAAAGCGGAACCCGATGTATGCCTGACACGATCACCCGGCCGGTCGGTCAGAAGAGGCCAATTGGCCCTCTTCGAGGGAAAATTGGAACCACGACGTATGTACCGCGGGCCTTGATCGCCTCCAAATGACCTTCTCCTAAGAAGAAGAAGAGCATATGAGTGTGCCTTCTCCACCTCTAACGGGTTTTATAGACCCTATATGGGCAAAAGGTAAAAATTAAAGCTGAGCGGCCAAAATGGGCAAAATGCGTTTGCACCAGCACGCCGGGGCAGCTCACCAGCCCATTGTCCCTCATCGCCGCTCGCTCGCTATGGTTCTCCATCGCCAGCGCCCACACACCGTGCCGCGACAAGCCCCTCTCTTCATGGGCCAGCGTCAGGCCGTGACCGCGTGCGTCAGCGACAACCTGCTCGTTTTAGCGACCCATTTCGACCCATTCGCGAGCTTAGCCCGGCCTCAGCGCCATCATCACAGTGCCGCCTGAGAACCGAGCACCGCGACGCCATGAGCGCCATCGCGGCATGCAGCGCCGCAGTTCGCCGGTGAATGTCCGGATGGGTCCATAACCCAAACCTTGCATGCGTACACACATCCGCTGACCCCACAGCTTTGCGTGATCATAATCTTATGCTCACATGAAGATCTGTTCTCTCAAAATGTATGATTAATGGGCCCACAAATTTCATTGAAGAATTTTCTATTTTAAAGTATTTGACGTATATATTTTTAGATGATTGAGATAATGTCATCCAAAAATAGCAAGCGATCGACACTAAAATTTCTAATTAAACCACGAATCTTGATGTCGAAAGCAAGCTGACCTAAGTTGAAACTAGTCGAGATCAAGCACTTAAAATATCATTGAAAACTTTGGGATGTCAGTTAAATCACTAAATAACACTTAAACATTGAGTGTTTATAGTCAAATCGAGCGTCTCGACGAGCCGGATCTAATAAGCCCAAGATCTCATAATTCTGACTTCATTTGAGCATTCAAATACTTAAAATACATTAAATGATCGAAGGAATCATTTTGAGCTGTCCGATGGAGTGGAGTGGTACGGGTTTTGCATGTATTTACGAAACACTCCCACTCTAATAAATAGCCTCATTCTTCATGAGAGGCCGGCGAAGAGAGGAGAGCTCTAAAGCTTGAAAATCCTCCAAGCACAATCTCGGCATGCGTCGATCACCCGTTGGTTGCCAACCGCTGCCGTGCCGTGTCATTACCGATCCTGGCGCGTCAATCTCGTCTGCCGTTGGTCACCGACCACTATCGCCGACAGCATCGCGGTCATCGTCGTCATATCGTCGTCCGTCAGACTGGCGGCCGGTCCGCCGTGACTATCTTCGCCGGTCTGCTGCGTCGTCGCACGCCGATTCTCTCCATCATCATATCCATCGGCGGTGCGTCGCTACCTGTCATCGTCATTCGGCCATTGTGTTGCTGGTCATCATCGCCAGACCACCGCCGGTCCCGCCGACCATCGTCGGCCACCCTCGCTATCCGTAGGCCCATCTTCGTTGGGCACCACCGTGCAGCCGTCGCGGTCCGCCGTCTGGTCACTTGCCGGCCACCGTCGGCCGATCCCGCACCACCTACTATCGTTGGTCACCCGCATCGTCAACCACCTCGGGGTCACCATCATGGCGACTCATCGTCGGCCGGGCCCCTGTTCACCATCATCTACTAGCAACTATTACACTCTAACCATGGCTATATAGTTGTTGTTGTCTGATTATGGGATTCCTATTCTCAGCCATTCTCATATACAATTCTGTAATCCCATTATCGGGAAAATTTTGTACTCTGAAACAGATATATAGTGGAAGATTTTTTACTGGGCTAGGCCCCGTAGTTTTTCCCTCTTTTCGAGATTTTTCCACGTAAAAATTTTGAAGTTTTATCATTAATTCTTCAAACATCTGTGTGTATGTTGAACTCCGCAACAAAGCTAAGATGTAAACTTTTACTCTACCGCAATTGATTTTCTAGCATGCAACAACAATGAACATAAATTATTTAAAGAATATAAGGGGACATCCTTACATTTATTTAGAATAATACAAAAATTCCTCATTATTTTCAATAATAAATTAAAAAAAATCACACCCTTCCTTAGAAAAAAAATGATCAACTGATCATGTTCTTTGGTCAAGCTAATTTACTTGTCTGGATGGCTATAGAAATAAGTGATCATTGATGAACAAGAGCACTTGTTTAGTGGTGGTACAATGGTGATGATGTTGTAAATTGCAAATAAATATGATTTTCAAAATTTTGGTACTACAAACATTACAGAGTTGATGGATAAAAAAAATTAATGATTAGATTTTCTCAAATAATTACATGAAGTTTTGAAGTTCAAAATAAAACCTATGAAAAAAGATGATAAAAGAGCACACTCTTAATAGAATTTGCTTTCCTTCTTGAGAGCCCCCATGTCTTAAATTATTCATCAATTAAAGTTTTGTATGAGTTAGCAATAATTTCAAGAAAGCATAAGGATCAAATTTAGGATTATAAAAAAGAGAGGGCAAATTTTTTAAACTAAACCTCATTAGTGATTTAATTAGCTAATTAGGCATGATAAAAAAAATTAACAAAATAGGCTATGGTCGTGAGCGGTCTTACTGGGATCTGGGTGTAGATGCCATTCTGCTGGGGCGAAAACGAGAGCAAGCTCTGGGTTTCCATATTTTCTTCATTTTCTTTGCTCGTTCTTAGCCAAATCTACAGCGATCCGACTTGTTGTCGGTAGGATCCACCCCTGGCCAGGGAAGTCGCCGCCCTTCGCCAGAGAATCACGCCGTGAAAATAGCTTGGAAGGTTTATTTTTTAAGCGATTTAGGTATTCTAACCTAAACGAAAAAGAAATGTATTTTTGTATGCGCTTTTGATTTAGGAAAGCTTCATTTTTGTCTTAGTGTTTTTTTTAATTTAGGAAGTGTGTATGTGTAGTTAATTTTAGGGTTTATGAGATCTGATCGATCCAAAAATGTGCTAATTTTATTTAGGAAAGCTTCATTTTTTGAAAGTTATTTTTTTATTTAGGAAATGTGTATGTGTAGTTTAATTTAGGGTTTAGAGATCTGATCGATCTGAAATTGTGCATTTTTATGTAGGAAAACTTCATTTTTTATGCAATGTTTTATTTTTTTATTTAGGAAATGTGTATGTGTAGTTTAATTTAGGGTTTAGGAGATCTGTGATCGATCTGAAATTGTGCACAATTTTTATGTAGGAAAGCTTAATTTTTGTGCAATGTTCTATTTTTTATTTAGGAAATGTGTATGTGTAGTTTAATTTAGGGTTTAGGAGATCTGTGATCGATCTGAAATTGTGCACAATTTTTATGTAGGAAAGCTTAATTTTTGTGCAATGTTCTATTTTTTATTTAGGAAGTATGTATGTGTAGTTTAGGGATGTTTTATTTTTGCTTTCAAAAGAGAATGATTGGATTTGGATTTGTCATATTGCGAAGTTAGATTCTGCTTGTTTTGAAATATTATGATCGAGTGATGGCTTGAATGCGTAAGTATTTCATATATTAATGCAGTGATTTTTTGTGCGTAATAGGTAGCGTCAATACCGGGTTTTCTGTTATTACAAGTCGATGAGTTCGTGATAGTGTATTTATTGTTCTTTTTATGATGGTGAACTGAGTAAGTGATGAGTTCATTCCAACATATATTGGTGGGAGAAATCGCCCAGTCCAAATTTCACGACGGATTAAATTTGAGGAATTACAGAAGAAAGTTATGAGGTCGCTGAAGTTAGATCCATCAAAATTCTAATCTGGGTCATTTTCCTATTAGAACTGGATTTATTGCGACACACATTACTGATGATTAAGTTTGTGAGACTATTATTAATGCAGCATGTTCACAGTCTATTGTGGTGTATGTTGAATTTGAGGAACTCCCACGTGGAGATAGGTTGGTTAGCAACGTAGTCGACCATCAAGTGGTGGAATCGACCGACATTACATAACACCACCTCCTCGATAAGTACTCAAGGGGAGAGAGGCAGGTCGGAAAATGAATAATATTTGCTAGACAAGCTCGCCAAATGGGTGACCCGTGTGACCCACAAGATAATGATGTGAACCCACCATCTGATGTAAATGTTGAATATGAAACTATGTCTAGTAGAGATGAGTTCATTCCAACATATATTGGTGGGAGAAATCGTCCAATCCAAATTTCACGACGGATTAAATTTGAAGAATTACAGAGAAGAGTTATGAGGTCGCTGAAGTTAGATCCATCTACTCTAACTGTGGGTCATTTTCCTATTAGAACTGGATTTATCACACACACACACGATGATTAAGTTTGTGAGACTATTATTAATGCATGTTCACGCCTATTGTGGTGTATGTTGAATTTGAGGAACTCCCAATGGGAGATAGGTTGGTTAGCAACGAGTCGACCATCGTGGTGGAATCAAAGACCGATTACATAACACCACCTCCTCGATAAGTACTCGGGGAGATATATGCGTATGGAAAATTAATATTTTGCTAGCACAAGCTCTGCTCAAATGGGTGACCCAAGTGACCCACAAGATAATGATGTGAACCCACCATCTGATGTAAATGTTGAATATGAAACTATGCCTAGTAGAGATGAGTTCATTCCAACATATATTGGTGGGAGAAATCGTCCAATCCAAATTTCAATGATTAAATTTGAGGAATTACAGAGAGTTATGAGGTGAAGTTAGATCCATCAAAATTCTAATCGGTGGGTCATTTTCCTATTGAACTGGATTTATTGCACACACATTACTGATGATTAAGTTTGTGAGACTATTATTAATGCAAGATGTTCACGCCTTTGTGGTGTGTATGTTGAATTTGAGGAACTCCCACGTGGAGATAGGTTGGTTAGCAACGTAGTCGACCATCGAAGTGGTGGAATCAGCACTGATTACATAACACCACCTCCTCAGATAAGTACTCAAGGGGAGATATATGAGGTCGAGGAAAATGAATATTTTGCTAGCACAAGCTCGCCAAATGGGTGACCCGTGACCCACAAGATAATGATGTGAACCCACCATCCGATGTAAATGTTGAATATGAAACTATGCCTAGGAGATAGTAGTGATGAGGATGATGATGATTATATTGACTCTGAGCGAGATGATTTAAGGGCAGCAGAACCATCCCATATGGTCAGAGATTTGATTGTCGATTACTCAAGGAGAACGAGTCATACTGAGGAGCATTTTATACATAATAATGATTATATGCGCAGTGCTCAAACCACCAGAGAATGGGATGAAGACCTTGCATTTGATGGCCCATCAGATGATTCAATCTTCGAAGACGAGAATTGCATCCCAGATGAATTAGTGGAAGGTATGTGCTTTCATGATAAGAAGCAGTTGCAATTTGCTATTGCTGGGTGGTCGATTATAAATAATGTGTTGAATATGTCATATATGCAAGCAAATCAAGATTTCTTGTCTTTGTGCACCCACCATTGATCCGGTGAGACCATGTTTGTGGCGTTTACATACTGCGATTAAGTTGGGTGGAACTTGGAGAATTGGTTGGTTGGCTCTCTCCGATTGTAGCCATTCAATTCTTAATCTTTGGACCGAGTGATACAGACAATTTATAAGTTATTTCATCAACCCTGCAGTCAGGCGTCAGTTGGATCTCAAACCTAGGGAGATTATAGGCCGTATAGAGTCAAAGTTCAATATATCTGTGTCTTATATGAAGGCTTGGATGCGATGAAAAGCTTAAAATATTTTGGCGGTTGGGAGAATCTTACAGATCATTGGGAAAATTTATAGGCTGTTTTACATCTATGCAGTTCAAATTATAAGAAACACAAATCGAATAGATTCCAATGCATTACGGTCATTTGAGTCAATACATGGTTGGGTGTGTGCCCTTCGTCTTGATGGGACTTTTCTCCGGTAGTACAGAGAACTCTACTTATCTTTGTTGGGATACGCGACAATGGGTTGTTCTCACTTGCCTTGTGATGGTTGAATCGAAAGCATCGAGTCTTGGTTGGTTTTGCAAACTCTTGGGACTTGATCCCAGTGTCTGATGGGTGATCTATGCTTCATCTCGGATAGACATCGAGGTCTTGTGTCAGGTCGTCGAGAAATCTTCCCATGGTCGCTCACCGTTTACATTCGCCATTTTGGAGAACTTCAAGAAGCGGTCACTTCGACTTAGCATGCGATGTCAATTCATGTCGAAAATGTATGCAGAAACAGATGACATCCCAATTTTCAAAAGGCACATGTCAGGCGCGCCGCGCTTTGATAATTTTACTGTGGACTTTTTACGAAATTCTTAGATCTACCGAGCTCGTTTATTATGCATATCGAGCATACATATTTCCATTGGGTCTTTTCTTCCTCGACACTTGTCGGAGGTCCACGTATTTACCATTACCAGAGGATATTCATTCTTTCAAGGGTTTCTCAGTGGGCTCAAGCTGCTTATTATCTTCTGAGAGTTGCATGAGGCAGCAAAAGCGCGCTAGCGGATGTATTCATTTCGCGGTATGGGCACGGAGCACATTCATGTTGGCACTACCTACGTGTTCCCATCCGACATTGATGGTCTTAGTGTTGGATGTCACTGGAATGAAGGATTTGTTCGAGAAATGGCCAGTATCTGGATGAGGTGGATGGACTTCGCAGTGCAGCTTAGCGGTCATTTTTACTTGTTTACTCGTCATGGAATTTTAATTTTAGAGTAACATTTATGTCGCAGTCATCAGCCATATGAACATCAAATCCGCATCGCATAGAGATATATGTTTGTAGGAGAGAGGAGATATGCAGTACCACGATTTGTTGGAAGAGGGTAGAGTGGCATCGCGATCGTGTGATCGGTGCATGCCTCCCATGATTGATGTTGACCCGATAGATCCATCGTTTGTTCGTGTTGATGGACGAGGAAAGGCCGGCGTTGATTGGGTCGTGTTCCACCACTCATACATTACACAGTGGGAGGGGCGATGTGAGTTGGTTGTGGCGTGGATTCCGCAAGGGATGACGAGCCGATCAACGTTACATGAGGTGGTACCGATCTTGGGCTTTTTTATCGAGCCACGATTCACATACTACCCCGTCTGGAGGTGTCGATGGTAAGTCTATGTGAAATTACAATTTGCTTTCCCGCATACGGTGAAACCCGATATAAATTTACTTTCGCGCGTGACATCACGAATCACGAAGATATATTTCCGCTATTTGTGAGAGGGTGACGTAATTTAAATCCATCGGCGATTATGAGCGGCGGTTGTGCGTGGATCGGCGGAACATGCATATATCGGCAGATACAAGGATATGACATTCCGAAGCACGCATCGGAGAGCAGTCACCGTCGATGGATGTGGGTCCATCGCCTCGCGGTGGTAGCGCGATCACTATCCATTCACCACACCCCTTATTCGCGGGGATGCTGAAGATGAACCCATGCATGCAGATCACTTCTATACCAGGTCATTCCACATGACACCGCCATATCACGGGTAATTTTCGTTGCCATCTCGAGCTTGAGATACCACATGTTACGGACTTGGGATGTTATGACAACGTGGGTGTGGCGAGGAGGAGGATCGTCGGCGACATCATTTGCGTGATGACGTGACCACCATCTCATTACACTCACAGTAGCGATCTCGATTCCACCTTGAACATAGTATTTTTTTTTTTACTTTATGTCATGTAGTATCTTTTTTTTTTTTGTTATGTCCACTTATTGATTCGGTGATTGTACAATTATACTTTTGTTTGTTATCAATTTAGTTTTATTTGGTTAACTCACCTATTTAGACTCATAGAAAAATTAATACACTTACAATGTTTAATATTATCAAAAAATCATATGTATTCAACAAGCATTGTGTTAAGATCCACAACGAGTGTTATCGTAATATTTTAAATTTTTTCAACGTCAAATTTTTTACATCTCCAAATATTTTTTTAAAAAAAAATACATTTGCAAAAATTGGGCGAGATCCGTCAAAAGTTATCAACATAAAAGTTGTAAAATTTGTTATTATCTTTCCAACGATGCTAAACACGCCAAAATCCGACAACTAATGAGCCTGATATGGCCATTTGCATCAATATTGTTATTTTTTGCAACTTCACATCTCACATTTGCAAAACTGCGCTCAATGGGCTCGAAAGTCACAACATAAAAGTTGTAGAATTTTTCATTATCTTTCCAACGCACCAACTAGGTCCGACAACTAATGAATCGATATGTTTAAAAATGATCAATTATTTTTTTAAATTATCATGTGCATCAGTCAAGCGATCGCCCGGCCTATTGTAATTTTTTTATCCTGCCTAATTAGCTAATTAAATCAATAATGATGTTTAGTTTAAAAATTATGCCAAAAAGAGAGCTGATAGACTTCCATTTTCAGGCTAAGGGATATGCAACAAACAGCTAGTGAATTGATCGCTTGTAAATGATTGCAAAGGCTTAGGAAAGTTCAAATTTTTTACATATGAATTAAACGGAATTCAATGTGATTACGATTGTATGACGTGATAGCTCCTTGGAGTTAGTGTCCGAAATCACACGCTACATAGTATGTGAGATTAGGGGTGGACACTCCGTTACCAAAAATAAAAAATAAAATAAAAAATAAAATAAAAAA
Organism: Cymbidium sinense; assembly: GCA_021442155.1. Taxonomy (NCBI): domain Eukaryota; kingdom Viridiplantae; phylum Streptophyta; class Magnoliopsida; order Asparagales; family Orchidaceae; genus Cymbidium; species Cymbidium sinense. The sequence continues at coordinate 177,031,087 of CM038215.1, forward strand.
AATAAAAAATCACTTCTATAGCTTAGGTGGTGATGATGGTGGAGGCCAATAGCCATGATGCAGGAATTTATTGTAGACAGAGAGAGATAGAGGTACAAGATGTAAAGATTGAGCTTCAAAGGCTTAGAAAAGTTCAAATTTTTTACATATGAATTAAATGGAATTCAATATGATTCATTGTCATATGATTGTTACTAGTCCAATAATCACTTCTATAGCTTAAGAAATAGTGATAGTGATGATGGCCAATGAAAGACAGAAGTAAAAATATAATAATTGAGCTTCAAGTACAAAATTACTTTTACTAGTTTATTCGGGCTCATCTCATCTCAACTCTAATTTAAAAGTTATTGAAATCAACTTAGCAACATATTATTTTGATTATAAATATCTAAAATTCAAAGATGAGTGATACTATAATTGTTGGAGTCATCTATTTGATGTGCCTTTTTATTTATTTGATAGAAGACTCTTATTATCGATTAATTAGCATAGCAAAATATGTTCTCTACGAAGTAGTAGCCCCTTTGAGACTCCTAATTTGTCTTCTAACATTATAAGTTTTCGAAGATAATTCCAACTTTCCAACTCATATTTTGTTATTTTTTGCTATTAATATGCAACCTGATAATAGTACTTTCAAGTTTGATCACATGGGCTGGCTATACGTCGTCAGTGTTCAAATAGACAAAATAATTGGTTATCCATGTGATGCATTATATGTCCATATTTGATATAAGGTTTAGACAGCAAGCTAACTGTTACGAGTTTGATTTGAAAAGATAGAGAAATCAGCCAGTTGAGCTTTTAGTAAAATGCAGATGCAAAGGATACGGTTGGTATCAGAAGCTTTGTAGCTACTAATTGTGTTATTACGAGTCCAGTAAGCCTTAGATGATGGTTGGCAGAGTGGAAAGACAATGTGAAATACATATGTAGTATGTCTCTGAATTTTGAGTTATAATGTTTTAATACATTGTGACTAAGATATTAAATCAGCTATTAATTAATTTTTCACATATATGATTAAAGATGGTTAATGTTTATGTGCTTTAATCTTTAAATATTTTAAATTTGTGATATAAAATAATTCAGTGTATAAATAGAGATTATAAAAGATTTGTACATCCTCTAGGCTTTCCCCCAAAAAGCCAGAGCATGACTCCGCGAAGCGTAGTCCCACTAAGTCAGACCCTTTCAGCCTATTCATTCATTTTGGCCATGGAAAAGCAGACGAAGAAAATGAGCTTTGGTTGAAATGATGAATTTACAACGCATTATGCAAATGAAGAGAACATTAAAAAAAAATACATTAGCAACTTACTGACAGAAAGATCGAGTTCAAAGACTTAGATCAGCTCAAAGTCAAGCCAGACTAAATAGCTAGCTATGATGAGATTCAGGATTCACAGCTTGTGAAATCATATACATCGACAAAGGAAATGTAACAACACAGCTTCCTGAATCCATCAACCAACTTGTCTTTGGACTACAGCTTATATCATAAATGCATGTTTTAATTTCTAAATCACCTTTTAATACAAACAAATTTGGCGTAGCACAGTCATCATCCTGCATGCTACTGCCAAATACGTATACTGTGTTGGACTATTGGGAGGTCAGAAAAAGTCAGTGTTGCCGAAAACTTTATGTCAGTCGTCAGCGAATAGTGATGAAGCGGAGGAGCTATCCATGATGGAGAACTGCATGCTCTCAGCTGGCTTCCAGTGCCTCTTCCTCTGGTTTATGAACCAGTTGTTTATTTGCTTTTGATCTAGCCCTGTTGTCTCAGCTAGTGCGATCTTGTCTGCTTCCTGCGCGAGGCATATGGTCATAATTATATCACATAATTCCACCTAAAACGAAGTTCTTACAATCAGGATTCAGAACTACTTCGTGTATCACACTACCACTGATTCTATGTTTGCTCATTTGCACACCTCTTAGATAGAATATGTATGAAAAATGATATCAGTTGTTTTGAGGATTTTGAATGTATTTGTGTAGCACAAATTATAGCCAATTCATCAATTTTTTTTTCAAACAAAGATTTTATATTTGATTTAAACTAGCAACCTAAGTTTGCAATGTAGAAATCAGAGCTATAGTTCTGAGTTCATCCTATATAAGCTTATCATATAAATACTTTAAATTCTGTGTTATTTTGTGAAGCCTGATTTCATCATTCAGGCCCCCTGTCCTTTGCCGGTCAAGCACCTTGCAGGGGGACATTAGATCAGGGATAAAAAAAGGCAGCTTCTCAGTGCAAGGAGGCAGCACTAGGACCAGAGCACTGGAGACTAAGAGTCAGCGCCTCACGCTTAAATCCATAAAAAAAATTGCCTTGAGGATAGCAGCGCCAGAGTCGCAATGCTGCAGTGCTACTAGTCAGGAGATTTCGTATTTAGGCAATTTTTTGCAGTTTTTCTATACCTTTCCAAATTGTCATGTGTGAGAGTGAAGTGGAGTACTCTAGAGTGACTGAAGTGTAGAGAAACTCTAGATAAATATAATATATAATAAAATATTTTCTTTCATAATGGATTTCTTGATGGTGTCTTAATGATTTTTTCCCGCTTTCGAGTTTTTCCACATAAACCTATGTGATTGCTCTTATTTTAATTTCATTTGTTTTGCGTATGGTTTCGCACGTACTCTTTGATTTCCCAACATTCTAGTGTAAGATCCAAGCAGTCTGGAGGTTCGAAATTCCATGGGGACACTGATTATTGCACTAATTGAATAATTATATTTTCGAGCACTGATCAATTAGCTGAGGAGATGAGCAATGAACTGTTGATTGCAGAAATACACTTGTCCAAACATGATCTTATAATATAATATATCAGACAAAGCATGGTTGTAAGGAGCAAATTTACATAACAAGAAAATCAAAAGAAAAATGTTTCAGAATTTGTTTCAGATTTCAGAATTTACCAACATGGAGCTACAATATCATAGACTTAGTCATCTGACAAATGGTGAATCATTAGTCTTGCAGTGCTGCTATATACTTTTAAAATCTGAAATAACAAAAAAGAAAAAAACATAAAGTGTTGGCAATAAGACATTGATAAGATCTTACTGTAGGATAGGGCCACTTGTAGTGAGCAGTCCACCAGTCAAAGAGTATCTGTCGTGCTTCTTTGGGGAGCTTCCCTTTCTTCTTTTTCTTTGAAAATTCCTGCTTCAAGCTACTCAAATAACCACTGTATTTTCGGAGGAGCTTCTCTTTTAGATCTCTTTCTTCACCTTCTCCTCCACTGAGTTCCTCTTCCGAAGATCCCACAGCCTCATCTGTTTCGGAGTACAAAAAAGAAAATACGACGTCAACAGCCATAATATGAAATTTAAGCATATTTTTTTTGTTTAGAAAATCATTACTTCGCATTGTTTATGATCTTCCGAACATAAACTATCTTACAAAACAACTTGTATTTCAATATGAGAGTTATATGATTTTTTACTATAACATAAAAAATAAATAAATAAACTGTTGTACTGCTAATAATCATTTTGCCAAAACAGAATCTGTATCAAAAGAAGTTATTACGGCTTGATGGCGTTTTGCAAGCCCGTCATGCAAATACTCATCCATGCATGTATAAACTAGCTACGTTTTCCTTGAAGCAGAAGAGCGGGTTCTTCTTTCGACTTGATCATTTTATCAGCAGTCATCAAGCAAATAAGTGAAGCAAATGTTTACATTGGTAAGGCTACAAATGAGGCAAGTCAAGCAAAGAACCACATTATTCAAGTTCATTCATTTATTTTCATATCAAGTTTAAGCAAAATTTGAACATAATTCATGTTTCAAAAATTTGTTCAAACTTAAGTTTTCTAATCAACTTCAAGTGGAGATCTAGTTTTAATCAAAGCTTAGGAACTAGTTGAAATCATTTTTATTTTTTGTTATCTTTTCAAAATAAAATATATTTGGAGGTTATTATTATTTTTAAAAATACTCAAAACATCTAAAAACTATTTTGAATGTTTTTAAAAATATTATTTATTTTTTAAAATGAAAAATACATTTTAAAAAGAGCATAAAAATAAAAACAAAAAACACAACAAAATTGATCCAAAACATCCCCTTAGGAGTGTTTGGGATCACTTTTATTTTTTTTATTTTTGTTTTATATTCTTGTTTTGTTTCAAAATAAAATATATGTGATGATAATTATTTTTTTAAAAAAACACTCAAAATAACTTTTAGATATTTTGAATATTTTTATAAACAATATTATTTTTTTAAAAATAAAAAATAAAAACATATAAAAAACACATCAATTAAAATAGCATAAAAACAAAAAATAAAACTGATCTCAAATAGCCCCTTAACTAATTATATATTTGATGCTAAAAAAATTAAATATATATATCTTAATTACTAGACATAATTTGATCTATAAAATTTAATAAAAAATAATATAATTAATTAAATACTATTGAAATTGTTTGGTAAAATTTATTTGATATTTTCATCACATATGCATCTAATAATATACATATTTTTTACTTTTTTTAAAGCATATATAATATAGAATAATTGATGCAAAAATATAGAATAAACAATCAAAAGAAAAAAAAAATGAAACAATGGTTGTGTACACTCATGATGTATGGAAATGGAAAAGAAAAATAAAATAAAATAAAATAAGAGCTTATTATTATCTCATTTCTCTCATCCCCTCCATTTATTCTAGTGTGGTTGCATGAAGAAAAGGTGGAGAGAGCGATACGTTTAAAAGTCCAAAGACCTATTGGTTCTACAAACTGGTATTAGAATCAAGTTCAATCAACCACCTCTTCTCTCAAAAAATGATCCTCAATGTATTGCTTTCAAATCTTGAAGGCAAAGAAAAAAAAAACTACAAAAATTGATGCATCAAAAGGAGGGTAATGTCAGGATCCCATGATTGTTAAGACACTACACCGTGTATGTTGAACCAAAATTAGTTGAAGTGCTTAATGCAAAATAACACAAACTATTGAAGGACCAAAGGATGAAGGATTGTAGCGTGCTGTTTCTCATCTACTAAGGATTACATAAAGGAATCTTCAAGATCTCATTGAAGCATAATCCAACAATGAATCCCAGGATAAACGTAGCATCATCTTGAAGTCGAACAGATGTAGCCAATTGACCTTCAAAATCTTAAACTGGAGTTTGAGGGAGGTTAGATGAACAGAATGAAATGTGCTTTGATTATTTTTTCCACCTGTATTTACAGATAATATAAAATGAAATGGTGCAATTATGGAAAATGTGTTGAGGATGTTTCATTTATCTCTAGTAAGGAATGACAGCATCCATGAGGCAAAGGCAGGTGATAAGTTAATGATAAGACATTTCAGAAAAAAAAAAATTACAAGGAAAACTAGAATAAACTCATTGATCCTATCCAAATACCGGAACAACCTCAAGAACTTTATTGAAACAATGAATCAAGACCATAGGGATTCTCCGGAGATATGACCATGAGAGTGGGGGAAAGGAGAACAATCTCAGGTGAGAGAAGCAAAGAAAGGTCACAATCTAGAATGTGAGCGGAAAGCTGAGGTCATACTTGATTGAGGGTTTGAGGCAATGATCGATGTTAGTTTCTTAGGGCTTATGACATGTAATTAAGAGAGAGAAAGATTAGTCAATTCAATGACTTTAGTGACTTGATTGGATTTGACAAGTTAACTAAATGAATACTATGCGAAAAGTAGGATGAAGTAATGATATCTTCTTCTCACACCATTATCTTCATTGGATTGATTGGTAAAATCATAAGTATAAAATTTGTCATATTTATTTATGCATGCCTCGAGGTGGATATATTAGTTGGATGACAAAATCAAATTTTCAGAAACCTTTAAGAAGAAACCAAGTCTAAGTTAATTTTAATTATTGTGTAGCTATGAAAAGAGTTTCACAATTAGGAGATTAGATGTTTTAGATGAGCCTTATGTTAAAAAAGGTAGAGGTAGACCTAAAAAGACTTCGTTAGGATGCATTAAAACATGACCTCAATTTATTAAAGTTAAATGAGAATTTGAGAATTCATGTAGCCCACCCTACATAGTGGAATAAAGGCTTGTTATTGTAACAATGAAAAGAGTATATTATGATAGATTGTTAGCATTTAAACATATGTTATCTTCTTTGTGTCTATATTGATAGATTCAAATTTATAACTTAGAAAGTGTCAAGGGAGAATATTATCAAATCCTATGTATAATAAAAAGATAGAGAACATACTAATGATTATATATGAGTTAATTTTTAGCATGTGATTAATAATTATTTATGCATATTAAAATCAGCTTACTTTGCATAGGAGTGATAGCTCACATAACATTTATAACTTATAATTAATGATTGGATTGATGTTTGGGTTTTCATAAAGATCTTATAACCTTAGTGCTAAAAATATTTTATGATGAAAGTATCAAATAACTAATGATTATTTTAGCTTAATAATGGAATATAAATCAAAGAAATTTTTAGGAATCATAAGTTCTCTTTGCTTTTAATTGTGTACTCATCAACTTTGTATAAGATACCCTCAAAGTAATACATGTGAGGTAATTATTATTGGCGACTTCACAGAATGGAGGTTAATACAACAATGTTAAATTCATAATTGATGATCTTGATGCTAGTGGTAATTATTACAACAGGTTCCAGCATCTACTGAATTGAAATTGAAATGCCACTATTTATTTGGCCCATGATCAAATCATCATTGGTCTATGATGACTTTTGAATGTTGAGTGCTTAAAGTTAAAGCCTAAACAATATTGTATACATATACATTAATATGATTGTTAATGAGTTCTAACAACTTAACCAAAGGCTTATGAGGGAATATCTAAATGGTTATTCTTAGACACCCGGAGTATGTGCAGCTTGAGCAACAATATAATCAAAATCTTTGGCATTCAGCATTTCATAATAAAAGAAAGTGATAAAATGTTGAAGGGATGTCTCATATTCAAAAGGGAGGTTGAAATTTTTTTTCACAAGGCCATTGCACACTACCAAATTATGAGACAAAAATAAATTTGAATTCCAAAAAATTTGTGATGCTCCTTGAAGAGAAGATATATTGAATGACACATTCTTAATGTTATGAAAAATAGTTAGCATTTAACAAAATCACTTATAATAAGAAAGAATAGATTAAAATTAGAGAGTATGATCTTATAATCTACTAGATCCGACTTGCCTTTATAAGCTTGAAGAATAAGCATTCTGAACATCAATTGAGATTAAGCTTTTGTAATCAAAGTAGGTAAGGCAATGGTTGGCTTTATGAAGAATTTTTGGGTTTGCAGGAATGAAGAGGTTTTGCTTTATTTTCTATTCAACTAGATGAAGATCATTCAATATAGCTTAGTAAAGAAAAATAAAATCAAAGTTGATGCGAGCAATCGATAAAATAGCATTCTTGAAGATGATGAGTATGAGAGATTTGGTCGAAAATATTTTGAGAATTCTTTGATCATATATGGCTTAGCTGCCCATTAAGTTACAATTTTGTAGCTCCTCTTGCAAAAAAACTTTATTTCTTGTCTAAATGATCAATTGATGCTTCTTCCAAAAATCATCTATATGCTCATCTCACTTAAAAATATGTGAGATCTGAAGCTATTCATGGTTGTTTCTAGAACCTTACTAACCAACAACAACATATACAGAACAATAGAATAAGAGAGGAAAAAAAAAGAGTTGTGAATGTGAAGCACAAGGATTTTAATATATATTTTTAAAAACATACAAAGATATAAAGATCTATCTTGCAATCCTAAACTAATTCTCACTTCCTATTTATAGGTTTAGGTCATCATACAATGCTATAATAATGATATAAGCTCCAAAATTCACTACCGACCTCTCGCAAATAAAGAAAGTGGTTTAAGATATCGATGTAATTTTCAGAAGTAGATGGAATAGTAGATAAGACACTACCCAGAGATTTCGCCCTCATTTTACAAGAATTTTAGATCTGGTTCCAAGTTTTCTGTAGGCGTCAACACCTATAATTAATTACCCATCTCAATACTGAGAGAGAACTTTCGCTTAAGGCTAGTCATTAGGTTGCTTAATGCGTAACGTATAGTAGCAGCATGTGGAGTTTTAGAACAACATGAGTTTTAGAATTTATGAAATTCATCATTATTAGTTTAAAGCAAATAGTTAGGGGAATGATGACATGTCCGATCTATATCCCATGATTCCATCATCCCAAACTGTCGCGGTCACTGGTCTACTTAGATAGAAGAGGTAGTCGACCCAACATGATCGAAAGATCCTTATTACCAACACATAGATTACGTCGTCCAAAAAAATCTTGTAAACCTGGGGTGATGTTTGTCTAAGAAGACATGTTTAAATCTACCTTAATTGACAGAGAATTTTTTGCCCTATCAAGTGTACCCTATGATTCACAACTCAAAGAGCAGAGCCATTGGAGAGCATATAGGCTATGAACATGATCGTAATATAATGATTCCATTTTAGACCACCCGTCGAGAGAACTTTGATCGTATCATATGTAGCTCTTGGCCAAGTCACGCAGTCAGAGGACACGTGCCACATCCTTACTGACATATTGATTAAGAATGAACATAGTAGAATACTTGATTTGATATTGGCATCTTTGTGAGTTAGATTTTTCTTAATTTGTCACCTTTAACAAACAGTTGCGTAAGGTGGATTGAATGGAATTTGTTTTGAGCTTTTAAAGATTAAATTTCATTTAAGCTGTTTTTAGATTGATACTTAATTTGAGTTAAAATTAGAATCATATTTTGATGGAAGTATCACCCCCGGTTGAAATCATCATTCAACACAACTATCATTTGAGTGAATGTATTATTTAATCATTTAATTTATTATTTCAGATATTATCGACGCTATTAGTTCAATAATAGAGGATCAGATATACTGTCATATGACAAAATTAGCTTCTCAAATGTTTCACTAAATTGAATTTTTTTTAATAATATTATTATTGGATTTTTTAACTTAAATCAAGAACCCAAGCAACTTAAATCTTGTCTTGAATCTATGTATTGTGTCACATGCTGTTTAATAATTCGATAATCTTATGTTTAAATTATGAGATTAATTTTGTATTTTCATTTAATTCTAATTTAATTTCGTAACTTTTACATTAAAATTTCTTTTTATCACATGTAAGCATACTATTTATAATTTAAATAATTTCATATAATTAGTAATTTTGAAAATCATAATTAGAATGAGTTTTCTTAACCGTTAGATTGAAAGAAGCTCCATAATTCATGGAGAATTTAATTTAACATCGTCTTTTCTGCTTAGAAGAATTTGATTGTAATTTAAAATATTATATGCACTTACTTTACTTGTTGAATTTTTCAATTCTCCAAGCTTTTAAATTCATTTATGAGCAGGTTCAAATTCTTTCATATTTAAGAATTTATCATCCAATTAATTTAAAGCAAACTATTAACAGCTCTTATATGAATCTTTTAATCATTCATTAAGGAGGTTTAACTATGCTTATCAACATGTTGCTTAACTTCTTCATAGATCTCTTATAAATTTCATTTGATTTCTCCCTTTTTTATATATATAAACATAGCACTTAACAAATTTCTTATGATTTAATTTTGTATTGAAATACAAATTCAAATAGACTTAGAATATAACATTCATGACTATCAGCAAGCCAACAAGTTATGCTTATGAGTAAACTATAGAATAATATTCTTACACTTATGAGAGTTATCCAATTTAAATATAAAAGCGATCAAACCCAATTTAACTTTATTTTAAATTAAACATAAAAAAAATCAATATACATAAAAAAATAATAAAAAAATAAAAAAATAAAAAAATCAATATACATAACCAAACTTCAAATTTATTGCAAATTTCTTACGTGTTTAGAATTAGCTTCAAACCTCACTTGTAGAATCTTTTTTTTGAAGTTCATTATAATCTCCTCTTTTTTATTTATTTCAATTTAATACATTTAAATTTGATTTTAGATGAATTTTGATTCTTTTAAGTCGAGAATTTAATCCAAAATCTAGCAAAATTTTAGAAATATTCTGACGATGTCCCTGCATAGAGGGCTAGATCGGAACTGCTTTGGTTTACTCAATACGCCATAATGAGCGTAGCAAGCGGTATCTTACGACACCACAGCCGTTTCACACTCACTACACCCTATTGAGCATTAGCGAGGTCTTGAAACCTGCATTGGTGTCCAAACATAAGAATTAGAATAAAACAAAGTCTGACAAAATTTCGGTAATATTTCAACATACGAGAGCAACATTTAACAATTTTTTGGCTTACTCGGTACGCTCTAATAAGCGTAGTGAGCGATATCTTCATGCCATATTTACACTCACTACGCCCTCTTGGGCGTCTTAAACTAGGCTCGAAAATTTGCCACCGACCTCTTCGATGAAAGAATAGTTTAAAGTGTCGGTGTAATTTTTAGAAGGCAAGTTGAATAATAAATAAGACACTACCCCAAAGATTTCATCCTCATTTGATGAGAACTTTAGATCTGGTTCCAGGTTTCCTATAAGCGCAAACCCCTATAGTTAATTATCTCTTTGAATAAATGAGAGAGAACTTTCGAGTAAGGCTCATCATTAGATAGGAGTATAATGAGATGTAGAGTTTTAATTTAAGATATGAAATTCATCATTTTAGCTTAAACCGATGGTTGAGGGAATGATGACGTTCTCGATCCCATGGTTCCGTCATCCGGCATGCGGTCCCAGACACTTAGTTAGAGGTAGTTGACTAACAAGGATCTCATCGATGGGAGTTATCATCCAAAAAATCCTTGTAGACCAAAGGTAATTCTTGTTTAAGGAGACAGGCTTAAATCTACCTTAGTTGACAGAAAGTTATTTGTCTTATCAAGTATACCCTATAATTCACAACTCAAAGAGCTATTGGGGAACATCTTGGTCATTCAACCACCGTCGAGGACTCAGTGAATCGCTTCATTTGTGAAATCGAGAGGACACAGCCCCGTCCTTCGGAAAAAGATTAATTGAGAGTGAACATAGTAGAATACTTGATTTGACATTGGCTCCTTTGTAAGCTAGAATTTTCTTAGTTTGTCACCCCCGACAAACAGTTGCGGAATGTGGATTGACTGAGTTTGGTTTAAATTTTTAGTGATAGAGTTTCATTTGAACAACTTTAAATTACTATTTGATTTAAAAGATTGATTAATTTGAATATGTTTAAAAGCTTTAGACCATGTCATTTCGTTTAGTAACAGGATTAGATCTGTCGATAGAATCAATTTCTCAAATATTTCACTGATTTAAAACTCTTATTATAGATTTTTAGGTTTTGTTAAACCGGACCCAGTCATTTGACTAAACCGGGAAGCAACCGCAATCCTGACATTGAATTTAAGCAGGCACATCGGTGAATTTAAGACTTTTGATAATTTTTATTTCTGAGTTATGAGATTGATTTCAAATTTTAACTTAATTAATTTGAATGTGTTTAAGAGCTTTAGATCCCTTCAACTCTATTTAGCTGCTAATAGAAGATTAGATCTACTGTCACATGACAAAATCAATTTCACAGATATTTCACTGATTTAAAACTCTTATTATAGATTTTTAAGTTTTATTAACACGAACCCAGTCCTAAGACTAAACCGGGAAACAACTCACGCGAAATCCTCAGACACTTGAATTTAGACATTCAGCATAGCGTCGGAGTCCATGCAGGTGTATAGTAATTTTAAATAATTTTTTTTTACTTCTGAGTTATGAGATTGATTTCAGATTGCTACTTAATTTGATTTGAATATATTGAAGAATTTTAGATCATGTCAACTCTGTTTAATTACTAACAGAGGATTAGATCTACTGTCACCGAATAGAATCAGTTTCTCAAATATTTCACTGATTTGAAACTCCTATTATAAATTTTTAAGTTTTGTTAACCCGGACTTAGTCCTAAGACTAAAGAGAAACCGAACTTGAATTTAAGCATTCAACATAATGTCGCGGCACATGCGAGTGTATTTAAGACTTTATGTAGTGTTTGTTTCTTAACTATGAGATTGATTGTGGATTTTTATTAAATTCCAACTTAACCTACAAAACCTTTTTAAACATTAAAATTTAAATATGTTTAAAAACTTTAGATCCTATCAACTCATTTTCTAATAGATTAGATCTTGTCGTAATCAATTTCTCAAATATTTCAATTTGAAACTCTTATTATTTTTAGGTTTTGTTTAACAAAATCCTAAGACTAACTTATCGACACTTGAATTTAAGCATTCAGCATAGTATCGGGGCACATGCGGATATTTTTAATAATTCAGATAATTTTATGTTTGAATTATAAGAATGATTTTGTATTTTCATTTTTTTTCCAATTTTAACCTGTGCAGCCTTTTCAAACATTAAAATTTGCACTTGAAATCTCTAGGTCCGAGCACATGCAAGAATTTATAATTTAGCTAATTTCATCTAATTAATAAAATCACTGTTTTTTAAACATCATAATTAGAATGAAATTTCTCAATTTTTGATCAAAGGAAACTTTATGATTTTTGTAAATTTTAGTTTAATACCGCCTTCTGTCTTCTTGTACAAAGAATTGTAGATTCGAAGAAGACGTTTTGATTTAGATTACAGTTTAACACACTAGTGACACTTAATTTACTTATTAAATTTTTATAATTTTCTCAACTTTATTATGCTCAATTTACATCAGTTTTGATAAGTTATGTCGATTTAGCCCTTCTCATGCTTATTAGCTAGCATAATAATCGTCTCCATATTTGTATAAGAGTTATTAAACCTAATTTGGATTCATCCTTAAATTTTGAGTTCATTGCAAATTTGTTATGGGTTTGGCGTTAATTCCTCTCAAATTTCAATTAAAGCTTGCTTAATTTTGAGAAATTTACAAGAAAAGAGAACTATTTTACCGCTTCAATTTAAGCCATAGAGGATTACAATTAGAATTTGTAAGTTTAATATTAGTCTCTCACAAAATTTGTGAGTTTAATATTAACCTCCCCCAAATTTCACTTAGATTTTAAATGAATATTGCATTCTTTCCAAAATTTGCTTTAAAGGCTCCCCCCGTTTTCTAGTTTTCCGCTTTTTAGTTTAAAATTAACTGCAAGTTTTCTTATTTAACGCTCTTAAGTCAGCTCATTTCAACCTCCCATTTTTTTTAAGTCAAAAGATTTGGCCAATTTCAAGAACCTCATCCGCGTCGAGGTGTTTTGGCTCGTCGCCTCGAGAGTAGCGGCATGCCCCGACGAAGTTTTCATCTCGTCAGCCTCTTGAGCACAACGAGGCCTTCATACCTGAAAGAAGATATACAATACAATATATATTCATCCCTTTTTTTTTCGAAGTATAGATATTAGACAAAATTTTGACAACATTTCATTTAAGGGGATCAACATCTAACAAGTGTTGACTTACTCGGTACGCCCTCTTGAGCGGGTGGTGTCTTGCGACACTACAGCCTGTTTTTTCATCCCGTCGCACCCTCTTGAGCACAACGAGGCCTTCAAACTTGTAAAGAAACACAAACATAAATATATATTCACATTCACATATCTCACATGTTCTGATGCATTTTTGGCGCGCTAGGCAAAGGAACGGGTCTAAGTATGCGATTGGGGATGCAAGGCAAGGAGTGCGACGCCGAAAATCAAAAGAAGAATTCACCTCTTGACATATTCTTCCCCGATTTTGCGGCGAAGCAGAACAAGGAAGGCTAAAGCAAGAAATGCGATGCCGAAAATTGAAAAAAGAATTCGCCTCTTAACGATGTTTTTCCCCCGACGCCAAAAATTAAAAGAAGAATTCACCTCTTGACGATGTTCTTCCCCCGGTTTGCGGAGAAGCGAAAATTTGAAGGGTTACGGGAAGTGCGATGCCGAAAATCGAAGGAAGAAGTCGTCTCTTGACGATGTTCTTCTCCCGATTGCGGTGAAGCAAAAACGGGACGGGAAAATGCGACGTCGGAAATCAAAAGAAGAATTCGACTCTTGAAGATATTTTTCCCTCGATTCGGGCAACGGAATCTAAAGCTAAAGGGGGCGAATGAAGAAAATTACAATGTTCTTCCCAGTGCGTGAAAAAAAAGTTACGCTTGGGGAAGGATTGCGAGAACGAGCAGTTCTGCTAAATTACACATAACGGTTTGCTGGATGGCCTGAAACGGGCGAGAGTGGGGTGGGCTGCAATTTTGTGTCGGAGGAAGGATCTCTGAGCCTTAGGTGGATGATTGAAGGGTGAGGGCTGGAAACAGCCGTGGTTCGGTACGGCCCGTCCTTCTAGAACAGGCAAAATGTGGAAGGCAAAGCGGACGGACCGATGATATGGAAACAGACGGCGTCAGCCTGGTCGAGATCTGTGAAGTTCGCACTGTGGGTCTGGCAGGCGAGTAATTACGTGAGCTATGGCAAGATTAGGAACGCAGCGGATGTTCTGACGCCGGAGGTGTGGATCTATGGTGGATTCGATTTAGTGCAGGTTGTCTGTGTGCATCTGGATGGATTCACCCACGGCGCCGGAGATACCGAGCGAGCGAGGAGGAAAATTTCTTTACCTATGTTCAGAGCGTTTCCGACGAGGGAGAGGAATCAGGAGGGACAAAAGAGTGGGAGAGAATGAGAGGGGAACTACTAGAAATGGGAGGAGTGGTTGCCTTTTTCAATTTTTTTACTTTTTATTTTTTGACAGTTTTTTCATAATACTGAAAATAGGGGGGAAATGAAGGTAATTTGGAAATTTTTAAATAAATTTAAATTTATCAAAAAATTTTGCACTGGTAAATGCACATAATCAATATATATATCGATTCAAGAAAATTATATTGTTCTGAACGCAATGACACAGTCTGTTTCCCGATCGGAGGCTGTTCGGTTAGAGTTGGCATCAAATTGAGTCCATTTCAGCTCAAAATGCACGTCCGCTTTTCGCCTTGATTTTCGCCTGACCTGCAATTGAGTGGGACAAGTCTCACTTGAAATATTTCGGTGTTTCGAAGCCAATGACATGATCAATTTCGCGAACGAAGGTCATTTGATCATCGTCGGCGATCTCGATATGAGTGCGACGCGTTGGCGACTTCGGCGCATCAATTGATCATCAAGTCGCAATATTTATATCCGACTAATTTCGATGTTCAACGCGGCGGTGAAATCCGCTTCGTCGATCGGAGGATCATTTGAGTTTATTTTGGCGTCTTGTACATTTCGATTTGTCATCTTCAAATTCTCATTTCGTATTGATATAGTCATTTGAATAGACTATGAAAATATCATTTTGGTTATGGAGTACTTCGCCCGATATCGTTTACATTAATAGTTTGAGCGCTTAATCAATTGTTCGTTAGATTTTGCAATATTTATATTCTGATCAATTTCGACATTCTGAACGCAACAGTGAAGTACGTTCATCAATCGGAGGTCATTTCGATCATTTTCAATGACATCGATTGCATTTTGAGCCTCAATTTGCGCATTGTCACCTCCAAAGTTCGTCGAATTTGACTTGTGGGCTTGTCTTGACTTATGACACACATATGGAGGTCAACACCTATAAAAAGAAGCACAAACATATATATAATTTCACAAATTCACATTCTCACACATCCACAAATATCATTTACGTGCATCCAAACATTACTTCCTACAATTTTATTTCTCATTCTGGATGAGAGAGAACGATAGGTTGTTGATGGGATTTGGCGAGGATTCAAAGTCATTGAAGCAAGATTCAAATTCGGGTTTAACTTAATTCAAGTCGGGTTTAACTTAAACAGCTTAGTTAAATGATTTACCAAATCCTACTGAAAATTTCTTGGGTTTAGAAAGCAGAAAAGGAGGGTTTTCTTGTGTGAGGGTTCAGAAGAAGGGAGAAAGAAGAGAGTATCATTCAGCTTTAAGGAGGAGACGAACAGAGTAGGTCGTTGGGTTTGAAGGAGACGGACAAAATACCTGAGCGGGATGGAATACTTCGTTCTCTCGGGTAGGATGGGCCTAACGAAGGGAAGTAGGGCGAAGTTTTTGCGGGTTGAGGAAAGAATCAGAGAGGAGACTGCTTGCCATTTTTTAAGTAGGAGACGGACGAGCGGGAGAAGTTGTGCGGAGCGATGGGAAGAGGGGGGAATGGTTTCGATATGAAGGAAATGGGAGAGAGGAGTTCACGGTTTGGAGGAACGAGGGAGAATGGGTTTGTTGTTCCTTACGGTTGAGAGAAAAATAAGAGACGCCAATGCTTGCGGTTGAGGAAACGAAAGTCGAATGAGAGCGGGAAGCGATTTTCGTTGCTTTTGCAACCGTCTGATGCAAAGAGGGCCAACAAATGACTATATATAACATTGATATAACAAGTGCTTATTACAAAATGGGTAAGTCTAGCTAGCTTACGAAGAACTCATGACTAGCTCAAAGCATAGATTTGCTTATAGATGAAGCCATTGGTGAATTCATTTTGAGTATCAAGAAGCATTGGTTGCTTGGGTGGCTCGATAGTTAATTGGTACGCCAAATTCAAATGATTGAGGGGCTAACTATCGAATAGCTAAACTAAATTAAATTGAAACCAAAACTAAACAACAAATAGATGTGTCCAATTCAAATGATCTCAACACCACATGCCAAATAAATGTGTCAACATTGATGGCTTGAATCGATGTGTTCAATAGTTAGCAAGATCATCATACATATTTTAGGCGACTTCAACTTTGTGGCTTTCAAACTCAATTTCTCTTTAGCCAATGAGATTTGATCAAATCAACATAAGCATTAATGATTATACAAATATCATATTTCCTTCAACTTCTACGTAAAAAATTCTTTTCTACGTAATATCAAAATAATAATATAAATTTTTCATTATTTTTTGGATTTTTTTTAACGTTAACAATTTCTTGTTCAGCAAGCATGACTCATAAATAACTGACAAGCAACTTTCACCTACAATGTAATATACCAATGGTTAGACGACACGCAGGAAAGCATTAAACGCTTTTATGCGGGCCATACGCTTAAATAAAAATAAATAAATACTTCACTCTTCTGCCTACGTAGGGCCCTTCAACGTGGCTAGTTTCTGCCAATGTCCGGCCTATTCCTCACGCACCCTCTCACACGTGCGCTCCGCGTAAATGGACTATGGTACGACGGCCCAACGAGACTCCAACGGGTAGATGGGCCAGCCGCGGTAAATGGACCTATGGCAGCGAAGAGCACGTGCCAGATATGAACGGTGGGACCCGCAAAACATGGAGGGCAAGACTTTTGGGATGTTCAGTCCCTTCGCAGCAGAAACGCAGTGCAGTACAGTGCATGCCTTCCTCTCACATCCGAGGTGACTGATGCATGGAAAGTTGCTGGCATTCCTTGTAAAATAGGAAACAGAGGAATAATAGAGGGGAGGGAGAGAGAGAGAGAGAGAGAGAGTCAGTATTTATTCTGCGATGAATGATTGTTTTATCCAAATAAAACTTTCCTTTAATTCAAGATCACTCATTTTATATAAAATGGGACTCATAATACTTTTCTTAAACACAAACTTTTTAAGAAAAAGAATGTCTCTCTCTCTCTCTCTCTCTCTCTCTCTCTCTCTCTATATATATAATTAAATGGAAACAAGCCTAAAAACTAGTTTCTAAGATAATCCTACCACGAAATTTATCCTTCGTCGTTCATTCAGGTCCATAAGTTGTTCTCCAAGGACTAGTGGAGGTGGACATGGAATTAGCTCTTGAATAGATCTATAAATTGATACATGATAAATGTGCACGTTTCTCCATGTTAATATCAACAATCAAGTCTAAATTAACTAGAGATAATACGAGGTAAGGTGTTAACAAGTCGATCACAGCTTGAGCTCATTTAATTAATCGATTTCAAGAGCTTCAACTTAACTCTACAATTTGCAGCCAACTCACAACCAAGTTCATTTATTAAAAAAGAGAATGATCTTTTTATTCAAGAAATGCTATAATAAAAAAAAGGAAATAATGAAAAATCATTTGATATGAAAAATTACAATAATTTTTAAATATTTTAATAATTTTATATTAAGCACTTGAATTTTGATATATTTTAAATGTATTTTATATTAATATATTTTGAATAGACTAGCTCATTAGTTAATGAATCAAGCTGGAGTTGCCAAGTATTTGGCTCATTAGCTAATCAATCTAGACTCATGTGCAATTTATTGATCCTAACATGAGCTAACATGTTGGTCAACTTGATTCGATTATACCTCATATACAAATTACACAAAATAGATATATTAGTAGCAACCGAGCCTAAGCACTCATGTTGACAATAAAAGTAGTCAACTAAACCATGTCATGGTGAATGGCATTAGAGCTAACCAAAGGAAAAAAAAAAAAGTTGTCTCATGCAATAGAGAACAATTATTAAAGTTGAAAAAGTGGAAGCATCAAGTCAATGACATGATTTTTTTTGGAAAGTTGATCCCCAATGATAACTATGTTAAAAATTAGTAAAATTAGTGATTAGACTATACTTTGAACCTAAGTCTCTTAATTTTAGATGAAGCACTTGGAACTTAATCTCTTAATTGGAGAGAAAACACTATTAATTCCTCCAAAGGCCAAGCAAATGACAATTGATAGAAGAACTAAGAACAAATATTGATCATTTTTTGGTGTCATATGATGCGGCCATATAGCAATAATAATTGATGTGGAATGGATTCAAACTCAAGTTCATTAGCAATAACTATGGAAGGTTATGATTCAAACTTTCATATGGGCTCAATCACTAGAGTAATTTCAAAGTGATTTTATTATCATGTATCATCAATTTATATATTTTAATCTTTTGGGATTGAGATGATCCCTTGTTTATAGGTCATCTACACTTGCACTTTGAGATTGAAGGACATGCAATGCAAGATTACAAACAAGGTTAAAAATATGATATTAATGCAACTGAAAGATTGATTATCATCATAAAAATACACCAATTCTAAGACAAGGGTAGTGTGAAGAATATACAAAACAATCATTATAATAATCAGATCTAAAAGATTCTTAAATAGGTCAAGTAATGATAACATTTATGCTAATCATGATGACAAAATGATGACCAAGGAGATTGAACACAAAAATTATTTTAGTGATCAGAATTATAAGACTTGTCTTCACAATGAAGCTACTCATGTGAAGAAGGAAACAACCTATAACCACATTTCTTAGATATCATTTAAGCCTACAATCATCGCATCCCCACTGAAAAATGTTAGATCCTTCTATGCACTTCAATATGTATAAATGTCAATCAATTACTTTTTTTGTTAACAAAGTTCTTCGACATATTAAGAAAAAAAGAACTTCACGTCTATTTGAGACAGCTATGTTGTATGGAAAATTAGCGGCGGAGCTGATGCCGAAGAAACTGTTATCTAAGAAGTTGTGAAGGATCCTACAAGTTTTTTTAGTATTCAAAAAGCTAAATAATAACTTTCTAGCCTTTACCGTTGTGTGCAAGATCAAGATGGAAAATGCTAAATTCTGGCAACAAATTCTTCAAAACATGAGTCTACTGCAGCTTGCCAAATATAACTGTGGTGCAGTATGACAATACTGCTGTGAGGATGCCTCCCCAAATGACGCCTTTATTGTTAGTTGTGTAAATGAATAAAAATGGATGAGATGTACATTCGAATTAAGGTTATCGAGTATGACCATGGCATGAAATATAGGCCTGCTGCAAAACATTGTGGATAGGACCATCAATGGATATATCGTGGGTAAATCAACAATAACATCAGAGATTAATTAAGAGTTTAATCGTGAGCACTGCTACGATTAGCTTAAGTTAAGAAGGCAAGCTCAAGCTCAAGCATCAAGTGCATTTTGCCAGGTGCTCATTGGGTAGTAAAAAAGCAAGGTGTACTAATAATTGAGTCATGAATGCTTGTTATGTGAGCAATGAATCATTGAGAAGAGGCTTGTATGTTGACTGCTAAATGAGTACAACTAGGTTGAAAGTATTCAAGTGCAAAAGGGATTGTAATTCATATTTGTTGACACATTTACTAGGTGGGGCAAAAGTTGATTTTTGCAATCAAGGTTAAGGCATGGAGCAATGGATCATCCGGCTATGGAAGATGCACACAATTGCATGGGGCTCCAAGGGTTGTGTAGCAAGAGGTAGAACAATGGATCACTCGGCTATAAAAGACACACATGAGGGCTCCAAGGGTTATGTGTAGCAAGAGGAAAAGGAATTGGTTCTAACTATCAAGGAGGGCACAAGATTGTGAAGGTAAAGTGCAAAATAGATTGAAGTTTGTAGTATAAAGGGAAAATAGGTGATTCATGTTAGAACTATAAAATAAATTGATAATATTAAATTAATAAACAAAGTTAACATAATTTAAACAAATAATAAAAAATAATGAGATTCAAATAACCTTGAAAGAGAAGAGTGCTAATGACACTATCCTTAAAATGAATTAAATCTTAAGTATACCAATTTGTAGCTTCCTCTTCTACTCATGAGAGACAGCTCATCCTCTTGACTTGATCGTATTTCAACAAAACTTTGAACTAATCATGCTTCTAATTTCCCAAAAAATGAAATGACATAATGACAAGAAGAAAAATTGATGGAGAAAATAAGATAGTACTTAGAATCTTGGATTCTTATATATTTACAAAGTGAAAGTTGAAAGCAAAATATTATAGCCATTAATGCTTATTATTTCAATTTATAAATTTATTAACTTTATTTGTATTTACTTTATAAGTTATAACATCAAAATTATTAACATTATAACATTATTATTATAATAATGTTATACCAATAATATATTTTTTAAATCAATTGTAACAATCGACAACTAGCATAATGGATCCATTTTTGAGAGGTGAAGAAGCAATTGGTAACAAATGGTTTGTGTGAGCATAAGGATGTGGCATAGTATGTTAATATGAGATGAACATGGGTGCTAGGTAAGGATTCAAAAAGAGCATAAGGGAATGGCTTTATAAATATGAAAGATATTGGATGAAGGTCAAAAAGAGCATATCAATAAGAAGCAATGATGTGAATGCAATTTTGATACATTATGTCTAGAAGTTGGACATGCAGGTATTGATGGTCATCAT
The DNA here is from genome assembly GCA_021442155.1 of Cymbidium sinense. Taxonomy (NCBI): domain Eukaryota; kingdom Viridiplantae; phylum Streptophyta; class Magnoliopsida; order Asparagales; family Orchidaceae; genus Cymbidium; species Cymbidium sinense. The sequence continues at coordinate 177,052,256 of CM038215.1, forward strand.
AAAATATAAGAAATTATGCCATTTTAGAGTCTATGCACGACCCTACAAACTATTTTTAACCAAAAGTGCACTTATGAAAGTCCTTATTAAATCACCCTAAGAGTAAGCCCTCGATTCAAACAAATCTTAATTCTCCTCAAGAAGCTTTGAATACAACTGCCATATCAAATTATTGGAGAACCTCAACAACCCCAATAATTTGATGACCTTTACCCAAATAATCAATAATTTTACACAAAAGATGACAAAATTGCAAATATTAAACATTGTTAAAATGTTTTGACAATCTTTTGATCTGAAGTCCTCATTTCTTGTCATCACTCAATCACTCCAATGACATTAGTGCAATCACTCTCAATCAATCATCAATATTAAAGCCCACTCACGACTACAAAAATTGTCAAAACTAACATAAAACTCTCATAAGTGAAGATAATCTCTCAACAAAACCCTCAAAGTTCAATTGACTTCTCTCATTTATTCTACTTTCGCAAGTAGACGAGCTAACATCTCCCAAATGCACGATTAGTAAAGGGAAGGCCATAATGAGCTTGTGTTCAATAAGTCTCATGGTAGGCGACAAATGAAGGAGGTCTATGGGGTTTACAACAATAGATTGGGTTAGACAATTGCATTTTTGACCTATAAATGTTAATAAAAATATTATTTTTATCAAAAACACTAATCTTCTTTTTCTCTCATGCATCAAACACTAAGCATAACACATAATAAAAAAGTTACTTTTTATTTTAAAAAAAATTACTCCAACTTAGTTTCATGGGTGGTGGAATTATTATTATTCATCCCAATCATCAAATTCAGCTTGAATGGGTGACATGTGTAAAGCCAAAAGGTCGCAATAAGCTGAGCCTATCTTTTTTATGAAATGGATGTAAATAGACCGGCGGGAACTACGGGAGCCACAAGAAGGCACAGCCAAATTTCAGTTTCCAATGACTGCTAGCTGTTCTACCCCACCACTTATTATTTATGAGAAAAGAGGCCTAATAAAACAGCCACAAATGGAGTTACAAAATTTTATTTCATAACACTATTAAGGAATATTTGATTAATGAATATACTTTTTTATTTTTATAAAATCGATGAAACGAAAATTAAATTTCATTAATAATTTTAAATATATAATCGATAAAATTCATGATTTATTGATAACAAACGATAGAAAAATTATGATGATTATTGTTTATTCTAGATGCTTAAATTATAAATCTTTACAAATCTTATATAATATTTTTCTTAATACATATCATTTAAGGTCAAAATATCTAGATTCATGGTTAAAATTGCTTATATTTTGATTCATTTAAAATCAAACTGAACAAAATCAAACTAAAATTCAATTTTATTTATTTCAATTTAAAAATAATTTTATTTATTTGATTTTTTTGTTGGATTTTATAAAAACAAACAATAAATATACATTAATTCAAAAAAAAATACTTCTATTTTAAATGAGAACAGAAACAATTATATGATTATCTTGTTTTCCTAAAATTTAAAGGCTAATAAGTGAAAGCGTTTTAACCAAGAAATAACTTGTTTCCAACACATCAATTAAGAAAAACAAAAATATACATGCAAATAAATTTCTATTTTAGAAAGAGAATAACAACTAACAAAACTAAAACAAATAGAAAATAAAAGAATTAAAAGACAAAAAAAAAACCTCATTCAAGCACAAGCTACTCTAGATGTGGTCCTGCATGCAATAACTGCGACCAAAATATTGCCACAGTAAATGCATGCTAAGCCTAATTATAGATCTGTCAGAACATTATCTTACTCTAAAAAGGACTGTTCAACATGAAGCCAATAATTACCAAAGCCCCACCTCACAAAGTTACGTTTGAAGAAGTCAAAAAGACAAATATATATAAGCAGAAATAGATAACACATGAATACTTAACTAACGGAGTCAGACTTGTCTGCCAGTTGATGATAAGTAAAGCTTTGTTTTTCCTAGTACAGTGATTGAGTGCTAATGCTTTCAATGAAGAGGTCCTAGGTTTAAAGTCTTATATGTGTTGTGCATGAATTTATCATTGGCACAAATGTCCCAGAAAATAAAGCTTTTTTTAATATAATTTGTACTGCTAAGGCTGGGAAATTGACAACAAAGAAGGATACTGAGGGTGAAAAAACGTTAATTTCTTTTGCTTCTTCAATCCTTTCAGATTAAGGCGATTACAACTTCTAGGGTTGTTGAAAAGAATGGCATCATTCAGATTTTCAGACAAAAACAGGCAAACATATTGCAATGATGGCCAAAGAGAGCGCCTAAGACTCCAAGAGCAATTTGCTCCTATTTTAAGTCAAGCAACAATGCGCAATGATCTACACGAATGAGCATGAAAATACCAATGCAAGAATGCAATATTAATCTTTGCGAATGACCACAGGCAACTAGGCTTTATCAATGAAACATTGACAATATCATGTTGTTATAAGGGCGATAAAAGAGTAGAAGTATCATCAGATGTGAGGATGATAAATCACAAATTAAACAAAAGAAAAAAAAATGCAACGCAAAAATTAAACAAACAAAATCCACAAATATGGCTGCCTTTTAGCAGCTCTTTCAAAGTTCAAACAAAATCATATACAACTAGAAAATGCACAAGAGAAATTTCAAATACAAAATGCTCATTACCACTCAAGAAAATGACCACCAAAACAAAGTCAGCCATAACCCTTGTCGATGTTGATTGTTAGTTGTTAAATTAATGACCCAAATTCTTTTTTAAGTTCCACTCATCTTAATAGAAAAATACAATCACATAGATTAAAAGCCTCTATTGTTAGATTGATTTGTTTATAACATTCAGATAGTAATCTGTGTGCTCTTGTTTAGTTAAAAAATATAAACACATGGATTGAGGGCCTTTATCATTGAATTAATTTTATTATGACCTTTAAATTACAATCTGTGTGTTATTACTTTATTGGTCCTTTTGTAAGTAAGGTGTCTTGCAAAGTCTATAAATACTACCTCAATTTATACAAGGGACTTAACCCATTCTTTTGTGAGATCTTTAGTGACTCAAAACTCTTCACTTGTAATTCTTTTTTTTTTTGATATAATGAATTCTACAACTCTGCTTATAATTTTTTCCTATATTGGGTTTTCATGTAAAGCTTGTGCTCTCTGTGTGATTTGGGTGTGCTTTACTATGAATATCTTCATTATTATTCTACTCCAATTAATAACAAGTGATATCATAGTCAAATTCATTGTTTGCCGAGTCATTTTGAAAGATGATGGCCATTAAGTATGACATCTCTTCTGAATCGCAACATAAGATTCTCCGTATGGCACTGAAGTCTGAAGATGGATGGGGTGGTCCTCGTCCAAATGGTTCTCGATGATGCATTGCTGGGTTTTGACAAGATGTCCTAGTTGGTCGTCAGAGGAGAAGCAACAAAAGGATATGAAAGCTTTATCTCAAATCCACCTCCATCTATCAAATCAAATTCTTCAAAATGTGTTGAAGAAGAAAACTTTACTGCTCTTTGTGCGAGATTATAGCAATTATACATGATAAAGAGACTAACAAGTTACATCTTAAACAAAGACTTTATTCACATCGCTTGTTTGAAGGTGAAACTCTAGAGGATCACTTAACTACCTTTAAAGAAATTGTCTCAAATCTTGAGACGATGGTGGTCAAGTATGATGAAGAACTTGCGTTAATTTTATTGAGCTCTCCACCTTCTTCGTATTCGACTTTAAATATACTTTTCCCTATAGTCAGAATACTCTTGCTCTAAATGAAGTCTATTCTCTAAAAAAAATGAAGCATCTAGTGGTTGGCTCAAACTCACAAGCTAAGGGTCTCTTGATTTGTGGAAGAGCTCCAGAGAGGAGTTCTAATGCTAAGAGGAAGATCTAATTCCAATAACAAAGAAAAAGTATATATATTGTAAAAAAAAGGACACATCAAAGTTGAGTGTTTTAAATTACAAAATAAGAAGAAAGTTGTTGCTAATCAAAATAGAAAATTGCCCTAAATATCTGGTGAAGTAAATATCACTGAAAATCACAATGCAAGAGAGCTGCTTGTTGCATCTATATGTGACTCAAATCCTAATCAAGAATAAATTCTTGATTCCGAGTGCACATCTCATATATCCTTATCGGGACTAGTTTTCAACACATAAAATTGTATGTTAGAGAGATGCTTAAAAGAAAGAATGCATCTTGTAAGGTGGTCGATATTTGCATAGTAGGAATTATGATGTTTGATGGGGTTGTCAGAACATTTGATGACATAAGATATAATCTTAAGTTTAAAGAAAAATCTTATCTTCTAAAGTACGCTAGACTTAAAAGGGAATAAAGGAGCTTCAATAGTTATGAAGGGCAATGTAAGTCTGCCAAGCTTTATGTTATGCATAATCAGACTGCTATTGGAGAAGTAGCTTTGGCAAGCCCCACACTTTCTGATGAAGATGTTACTTGCTTATTATAGATGGGTCTAGAGTATATGAGTGAAAACGGGTTAGTAGAGCATAGCAAAAGAGGGCTTCTCAGTGGATAGAATATGGGCAAGCTCGAGTTCTATGAGGATTGCATTTTTGGGAAGTAAAAAACAAGTCAAATTTACTAAAGGCACTCACAGTTCTAAAAGAAATTTGGACTACATATATCTAGATCTTTGAGAGCCATCTAGAGTCTCTTCAATTGAAGGTGCAAATTACATGCCAATCATCATTGATTACTTCTCTAAAAAGGTACTTTCTTATGCAAAATTCAATGCACTAAGTTGAAGCAGACTGGGAGGCAAGTTAAATGCCTCCACACAGATAATAATTAGGAGTTTTATTCTAGTGAGTTCAAAAGTTTTTGTAGATCTGAAGGGATTGTGAGGCATCTCACAGTTCATCATACTCCACAATAGAGACGATGAATAGAACAATTCTGGAGAAAGTTCGTTGTATGCTTTCTGATTCCAAATCAAAATATTTTTGGGTTGAAGCCACTTCAATTGCTTGCTACTTGATCAATCACTCATCATTTACCACTATTGAGAACAAGACTCCATAAAAGATGTGGTCAAGTGCTCCAGTGGACTATAGTGATCTTAGGGTGTTTTGGTATACTTTGAGTTGATGCTAGCAAGCTTGAGCTCAAATCAATGAAATGCATCATTATAAGCTATAAATCTAGGGTCAAGTGATACAAGTTAAGTTTGTCCTGAAATCAAGAAAGTTATCATTAGTAGAGATGTTATGTTTGATAAAACTACTATGCTACAAAATCCTATTGATGTAGATTCTCATGAAGTAGATCATCAACAACCCAACACTCAAGTGGAGTTATAGATAAGATCTACATCAACACCTCTGCCTATGTCGATTGTACAAGATGATATTACTAATTCATCACCTCAATACTCTATTACTAAGGATAAGCCTAGAAGGGAGATTTGCCTTCCACACAAGTATGGGGAAGCTAATTTAGTAGCTTGTGCTCTAAATATGGTTGAAAGCATTAACTATGGTGAGGAACCCTCAACCTATTTTGAAGCAGCAAGCCCTAGTAATTTTGCCAAATGAATGATTGTGATTGAAGAGGAGATGGAATCTTTCGCAAGAGCAGCACTTGGAAGTTAGTGTCATCGCCAAAATGCAAGAAAGCAATACATTGTAAGTGGTTGTCAAAGAAAAAACCATCCTCAGATGGTGAAGAACCTAGATATAAGGCACAACTGGTTGCTAAGGGCTTCAGTTAGATTCCAAGTGTTGATTTCACCAATGTATTCTCTCTAGTGGAAAATCATATAGATGTATTCATGTTTCGATTGGCATCATTGTTGTATGAGAAATTGAGCTAAAGCATATAGATGTGAAGACCAATTTTTGGCAAGGAGAGTTAGAGGACATCCACATATAGCAACATGAAGGTTTCATAGACCTAGAGAAAAAGACTATGTACATTACTTGAAATATTTATAAGGCCTGAAGTCGTCTTCCAAGCAATGGTATAAAAGATTTGATTCTTTTATAACCTCGTACCAATTTAAAAGGAGCAATTTTGACAGTTATGTTTACTTCAAAGAATGTGGAGACAAGTCTTTTATATATCTCCTTCAATATGTTGAGGATATGCTTATTGTTGCAAAAGATAAAAGAGAAATTAGAGAAGTCAAGGACCAGCTTAGCAGGGAATTCAAAATGAAGGACTTGGACGGTAAAAAGGATATTAGGCATAGAGATCCAAAGGGACAGAAGAGCCAGCATTCTTTATCTCATCAAAAAGGGTGCATTGACAAGATTTTACATAGATTCATGCATAAATCAAAGCCTAAATCAAAGCCTGTAAATACTTCTTTTGCAACACACTTTAAGCTTTCATATACCAAATCTTTATAGTCCATGGACAAGGTTGCCTATATGACACAAGTGCCACATTCCAATGTAATTGACTCTCTGATGTATGTGATGGTGTGCTCATGTCTAGATCTTTCACACGTTGTTAGCATGGTGAGCAGATATATGACAAATCTTGGGAAGGAGCATTAGAAGGCTGTGTAATGGATTCTTCGATACTCACAAGGAACCACTGACACTCACATTGAAAGGTTGTGCAATGGAATTCAAGGATTTGTTGATATAGATAATGTTGGTGATCTTGATAGGAGATCTCTTACATGATACATATTTATCATCAAGTTGTGCTATCAACTAGAAAACTACTATGCAAAGTACAGTGACATTGTCTACTATAGAGGCTGAGTATGTGACCATCACTTAAGCATGTAGAGAGGCTATCTGGCATAAAGGACTATTTGGAGAATTCAACAAGGACATGAAAATCACTACAGTGTTTTGTAAAAGTCAAAATACTATATTTCTCACAAAGGATAAGATGTTTCAAGAGAGGACAAAGCACATTAAGGCCTGTCATTACTTTAGATTTATTTGATCTTGAAAATATTGTTATTTGAAATATGAGCACACATAATAATCCAACAGATAAGATTATATAGCCACTTCCTATTTCCAAATTCAAACACTGCTTGAATTTGGTTGACATTTATTGCTGACTTGAGTTCTTCAAAGAAGGTGGATAATGTTTATTGAAGATTTATTCTATCTTTTGAGAAATTTATGTCCACATACAAATTGTTAAATTAGTAACCCAAGTTTTTGTAAGCCCCACTCGGCTACAATTGTAAAGTGCAAGCACAAGAATTAAAGGTCTCTACTATTGGATTGATTTGCTTATAACCTTCAAGTAATAATCTGTGTGCTCTTATTTTTGTTGAAAGTATAAACACACGGATTGAGAAACTATTGGATTAATTTTATTATGACCATTAGAATATAATCCGTGTGATTTTACTTTATAAGTCCCTTTTTTTAAGAAAAAGGTCTTGCAAAATCTATAAATACTTCCAAAAGTTGTACAAAGAACTTAACCCATTCTTTTGTAAGGTCTTTAGTGACTCAAAACTTTCCATTGGCAATTCTTTATTTTTTGATATAGTGAATTCTCCTCATTTGCACGTGACTTTTTCCCATATTGGATTTTTCATGTAAATCTTTTGTTATCTATGTGATTTGTGTGCGCGCTTTATTGGTGAATCTCTTTATTATTTTTCTACTCCGATTAATAACATTAATGTTACAATTATATAACCATGTTGCTAATAAATCAAGAATTTTAGATTTTTTTAAACAAAACAAAATAATTATCATTAATGATAATGATGATTATAAAAAGAGGCCAAAAGCCAAGCATAAAAAAAAACACAAAGAAAAAAGGTGATGCACATCTAGCCATGTATAATTTCTCATTCAGCTACATCATAGAGTGAAAATGATTTGGAGGTTGATATAATAGAATGAGGGCATTAAACATAAACTTTCTTTTTACCCTAACTATACCACTTGATAATATTTCCATAGTAAAAAATTTGATTTTCTTTCCCCGATAGTATCCTCATTATATATTATAATTAATGTGGTAAAAGAGAGTTGATCTTTATTATGATGAGATAGTTGGTTGCAATATAGATAGAGCTAGTAAAACATGAATGAGCTTAGTCTATCTTTAGTGCTAACAAACACATTGGCACAAGTGATAATAGAAGTATCCTTCAGATGCTAAGAAAGAGAGAGATCTATTTTCAAAGGAGAAATTAAAAGTTAGAGATAAATCTTAAATGATGGGAGGACTTACTGACTTTGTTGAGTAAGAATATCTTTAAGAGTAGGATTCTTATTAATAGAATAACATCAAGTAAATGAGAGTCATGAGTCACTCACGAATGGAAGACTAGAAACTATAATGGTAATCAAATCCAATTTTTGATGTTAGGTTGCTTGTCGAAGATTGTGAAGTGAGCAAAATTCATCCTGCATACAATTCTTTGCATTTTTTATGTGAAGAGATAAATAAGTAATTGATTAGAAGTCTTAGAAGAAGTTGATAAAGAAGTATTAGTATTAATTTAGCTTAGGAATTATCATTTACCTACAATATAATAGAATTTATAGGAATAACATTAGTAAATTATTGAAGATGTGATCTCTCCTTGAAATACTTATGTAGATTTGAATGTTTAATGTTGTGTCCAAGTAAATGATATGAGAGTAAAAACTCAATCTTTATTTATAACTCTTTGCCAGAAATCTTTCTCTATAGCACTAATCGATAAATTTTGAGTAATATATATTTCCACGAAGACTTTAGCTATTTCTATGTTTGAGAATCACATAAGGGTTTGGCAAAAATAGATCCCAATGAAAAAAAGAATGGACTTTGCCAAAATAAGTGAACCCTAAGTGAGGAAATGCTATCCAAACTAGAATAAAGGTGATTCATTCAAGTTTTCAAATCCAAAGATCATTTAAATAATATCATAACTAAACTATTGATCATTAGATTTTTGAGAAAGAGAGCATCATAGTTGTCCTTAATCCAAAAAAAAAAAATTAAGAGAAAATGTTTGGAATTTAGCGAAGAGATCGACCCTTTCCCAAAATAGTCAAAAGATTGAAGGGAAGACTTAGTGTTATTTAGATGAAGTGAGTAAACAAAATGAGTAATTACAAATGAATTCAATACTTGATTGTTTGGTTATGTAAAAAATACAAAACTATATTTCGTTTTTGAGCATATGTAAAATAAAGTAATCAGTATTGTAAATATTTGGTTGGATGAATGTAAATATTTGATTACTTTTATTATATGTAAATTAATTATGGAATTTATTCACTAATTAAAGTATTCAATTAAAAATAAATATTATCAAATAAAATATAGATAAATCATAAATAAAATTTTTTTTTCTTGACTAAAAAAATAAATAAAATCAAATACAAATAAAATTTATTTTGAATATTTAATTTTTAGTAATTAATTTACAAATTTTCTAAAATATTAAAATAAAATTAAATACAAATAAAATTTATTTCTAATATTTAATTATTAGTAATTAATTTACAAATTTTCTAAGATATTAATTATTAGTATTATAAATAAATAAAATTTGAATATTATCATTTTATATTAACATGACCCAAATTTAATATATATATATATATATATATATATATATATATATATATATATATATAATTTTATTACTATATTAAATATTAATTAATTAATAAGAATTTTATTAAATAAATTAATGTCAAGATTTAATATTTATTTATTAAATAATTTCTTTAATAAATAATTTATGCTTTAATTATTTTTTTACTAAATAAATAAAATTTAATTATTATTTTATTTTATTTTATTAATCGTGAATTATTTATCTTTAATTTGAATAAATATAATTATATTTATTAAATCTTAATTAAGTTATAATATTTAATTACCAATTCAATGATTCAAAAAAAAAATTAAAAAAAATTTTCCAGTACCCTCCAAAATGAAAAAAAAAAATTCCTATTCAAAGTATTTCATTCAGCAAAATAATCTTTCGTTAAATATTTTACATAAAAGAGGACCAAAACTAAATCAAATTTTACAGGAATTACATTACAAAAAAAAAAAAGAGAAAATGTTTGTATTTAGATTACTTTCCCAAAAGTCAACCAAAGCCTTAATAGTTTTTAGAGGTAGCCAATCTAGTAAAAATTTTTCACCAAAGCATATTTCTAAAGATCTAGAAGCATGGTAAACAAACCATGAAGAATCAAAATTACAAGTTTACCTTGAACTACAAAAGGTGGAATGAACTTTTGGTTGGAAAAGAAAAAAGTTAAGGAAGTTCGAAACTGATTGAAGTGAAACTTAATCAACCACAAACCAAATGAACAAAATTCACCTAAAACAAAAAAAGGAGTGCCCCCTTGGTAAGGGTTGGCCCTAAAGGGTGACTAGAAAAGGCATAATAGATAAGAAAAACATATGGACACTAACACCTCTGTCGGCACCAAAAGATGTCAATGACCAAAACAATCATGGAGCTTATGATTGAAAGGTGAAGACGGAAAGGGCCAATGATAGTTGATTTAGATCAAATAAGAGAATGGTCGTGATGCTTGATAGCTAGATCAAAAAGATGAGACAATGACTAGCACCAAGAGATTCTAGATGATGCTTCTTTAATCTCCACTTATTTTTGTTTAGATGGGACAATTGGCACTAGAATTGAAGGGGTGGTGGCAACTAAATCCAAAAGCTTCTGAGGTTCATAGGTGATGTAGTTTAGGGAAGATGTGAATGTTAAAACTAAGAGATCTTCAAATCAAGGAACTCCAGATATTAGTGTATACCTAATTACTTCTTTAAAGTTTTTGTAAATTCTAATCCATGAGTATTTTATGGAAAACTCCACCTATGAGTCAACAAATCCTAGAAGATGGATCATTACATATAATTGCACAACACTTCTAATAAAGGAACTCATCACAAGATTTTTGCCTAATTTACATGGATAAGTATTTCACACTCTTGTCCATTTGATTCAATTTAATTATAAAAAGGAATATTCTAGGTGGCTCTTCTAAATATTTAGTGATAATTAACAATTCTCTGCCTTCAACTTAATACTATGAGAAAATTAATCTCCTCTCCAAATTGAGCACATTAAGCCCTAAATCTCAAAGGATATACATCAAGTCCTAATGAAGTCTAGCTAAGTTGAATTATGATTGGAAACCTTCAAAGCATGTGTTCCACAAAAAAATTAATCAATCAATACTAAAAAAAGTATTTTTCATAATATTCACATCTCTGTAAGGGTCAACCCTCACCATTAATGTTGTAATGGTATGACCAATCACAAATTAAAAAAAACTATGCACTAAAAACATAATTTGTTTGATCATCTAAAATCTACCCATCACCTTATACATGAACATATTTCAAAACCACTCATGAAACTAGAAGCTAGGTTTTTTAAGCTTCTCTTAGATGTGATACTCTAATACAAATCAGAGTAACTTATCTCAAATGTATTTTCAAAGACTTCTAACAAACATAATTAAAGCACTAAGAGAATCTGAATTCTCATAGGTACAAACCATAAAACTTCCCGGTTTAAAACTTTATCACCATCAATCTCCAAAACCCTACTTTAAAACTAATTTGATGTAACAAGTGCATCAACAACATAAAATGAAAGAATCACTAAGATCAGGAATGATGCAAAACAGAAAAAAATAAAGAAAATTACAACAAAAAGGGCACCAAGATTTATGTTATTCAACTTTAATTAAGCATACATCTATAGAGAGAGAACTCAATTCACAAAAAATACACAAAAGCTACAAACATTGTGTGGAAAATGAAAAAAACTCTCACCATCCCATTTTAAATTCCAACTAAGCCCACATATAATAAAGAAGATAAGAAACTCTCAAATATAAGATGGTTATTACTCACTAAGATATCAAACACAAAGACTAAACTCAAGGATGGATCTACATTGAACTTAGGGTGGGTCATATACAACCCTAATTTTTTTTTTATTAAAAGTAAATGTTATTTTTGCTATAATAAATACTTTTTTTTATTTGTTGACCGACTAATAAAGAATAAAAGCTAAAATGCTTTTTTTTTGTATTTAACGTGTTATGATTTATGAGGTTCAAAGAATTTGTGCATAGATTTTTTACTTTCATAATATCATTTCTACATTTTTTGTTGAATTTCTTTACTAAAAAGGTTTTTTATTTTTAATATATAACTAAAATAATAGAAAAATCTATAGTTTATGATGGAGAAGCTTGATTTTTCTACTTTTAGTTACGCATATATTAAGTTATTTGTTGTACTTTATCTTCATGAAATAATGGTTTTCGTAGTATAAAGATTGATTAAGTATATATTAAGCATTTGATGTACTTTGTTTTCTCTTGAAGCAACTTTAGTAAGCAATGTAAATAGTTTTTCTCAAGGACATATTTTTGGTAGTATAAGTAAATTTTTAATGATAATTTGTTATAATAAATTTATCCACCCTCAAAATAGAGGTTAATTCCACTCCTAACCAAACCACCTATAACCCTCATAGATGCCACCTACAATGATTATAAAAAATCAATGATACTACATAAAAACCAAAAATGAAAGATCATTAATCAAAGGAAGCCTTACCATGAAGGTATGTCACACTTCTTCACAAGAAACACTAATATAAGAGGGTTTATTGTATAAGCCTCCAAGAATAATGCAAGAAACCCTAAAAATTACTAATATATATATATGCACATACATACACATGTGCACACTAACACACAAAAAGATCGGCAAAGAAAAATGCAAATCACACAATCCATTCCTGCTTACCTAAATCAATATGTTGGTCACAAACTTTATACTATTTCCATCTATTTATAAATAGTATTCTTAAAAATAGCTATCTTAATTATTGTGTCAAAATTATCACATAACAAAGAATAAAACCAATAAAGGGTGGGTTTATATACCTAGAGAACTAGATTTCCACCATTTGAGAGTCTTAAGGATGGTTTTCACGTACCAAGCATGGAGGATGCTTTAATGAAATTCAACCTAATGCGCCACAATCATAATAGAGATAACTTAAGCTTGCTCCATGCCAACCTTCCAAGTCAAAACAATGAAGGGGCACTTCTACAGGATAGCTATATAGAGTGACATCACGTCAGCTATCACAAATTTATCCAATCTAACAATCAATAGCAAAAGCTATTTTAAGGTACTTGTAAGAACAGTTCAACTTTATGAAAGCTGATAAATGACTTCCTAAGAATGGCGATTTAGGTGATTTCCCAAAAAAATGTTTTCATGAACTTTAACAATTCTATTCCACAATAAATAAAAGTACTTTTTTTTATTAATTATGTATTCTTTATAATTAATTTATTATATTATAATAACATTTTATTCAATTATTTAGTCATTCATCATTTCTGCAACAATTTTTTTTACTAAACAGTTATAACACTTCAACATTTTGACAACCATCTTGCCAAAATAATTAATTGTTTTACTACTCAACACCAACTCAACACAACACAACACAACACAAAATAGCATAATGCAACAAAGCATACCATCGCCAATAAATCGTCTGTTCGTAAGTGGCAATTTAATTATGTAAACTTGATTCAAACTGCAGCAGGTTCTCTGTGTACTTTTTTTTTTTTTAATATTTGACCTGAATGTGTTTTTTGTTAGTCCACATATATTGTATTTTTTTAGTCAATTAGCAACAAAAACTGTGTGTGTCAATATTACTTAGTAATCAAGCCACATGTTATTGCTAATACTACAAACATGATTATATGTGAAAGCTGGAACAAATACTGTAACAACATAATATAGCTTACATATTCATCTGACACAAATGCTCTCGTTGGCTTTACATGAGAAATTTTCTTATATCATGCGCAAAAAATTTTCTACTCATGAAGACATCATAAGGCAAAGAGATCAATATTGGAGGAAATGCAGATAAATTTTACATCTAAGACTGACAATAATTAGTTTATGATTATATCTACAGATCAAACATATGCTAAAAAAGGGACTGGAACAAGCCAAACAAAGTTTCAGAGAAATAGCTGTAGGTAGAAGTAACTAATTATTTTAAAATTTCTAGTAATCAGATTGCTTCATGCCAGGTAGATTTACTATGGATGCTATACATTTGTTAAGAGGTTTGATGGAGAAGCATAGAGAAAATAAGAAGGATCTACATTTGTATTTATTGATTTAGAGAAAACTTATGATAAAGTCTCAAGAGATGTTCTTTGAAGAGTTCTAGAACAGAAAGAAGTTAATATTAGTTATATTCAAGTCATTAAGGATATGTATACTAGAGCTGTTACTTGTGTCCAAATACAAGGAGGATTGACAAAATATTTTCCTATTTCAGTTGGATTACATCAAGGATCAACATTAAGCCCTTATCTTTTTACTTTAGTTATGGATGTTCTTAGGACATTTACAAGAAGATGTACCTTGGTGTATGCTTTTGTCTGATTACATTCTTCTTGTTGATAAGACTAGAGAGGAGTCCAATGTAAATTTGAATTATGGAGGACAACTTTAGAGTTTAAAGGTTTTCGTTTAAGTAGATCTAAAACTGAATATATGGAGTGTAATTTTAGTTGTAGAAGTTTTAGTGGTAGTGTTGTGACTTTAGGTAACTAAGTCATTAATAAGAGTATTGATATTTAGGCTCTATTGTTCAAAATGATGTGAAATAGATGGAGATGTTATTAGTAGAATTCAAGTTGGATGGTTGAAGTGGAGGAATGCATCTGGCCTATTATGTGATAGAAAAGTTTCACTTAAACTTAAGAAAAAATTTTATAAGATGGTGGTAAGACTTGCAATGACTTATAGTGCAAAATGTTGGTCAATAAAAGAGAAACATAAGACTAAGTTAAGTGTTACAAAGATGAGGATGCTCAGGATGAGTGGCTTTACCCTTAGAGATAGAATGCAAAATGAGTATGTTCGAAAAGTTGGAGTAGCTCCAATGGTTGATAAGACTGAGAGTTGCCTTAGATGGTTTGGCCACATAAAGCCGACGATGACCCGATTGGAGAGTAGATGCATTAGATCTTTATGTTAAGAAAGGTAGAGTAGACCTAAAAAGACTTGGTTAAGATGTATAAAAAATGATCTTAGTATACTTGAATTAAATGAGAATTTGACACATAATAGGACACAATGGAGACGAAAGATTCATGTAGCCGGCCCCACCTAGTGGGATTAAGGCTTGTTGTTGTTGTTGTTGTTGTTGTAATCAGATTGCTTCAATCGCATTGTTTCTATACATGAGGGAAGATGCAAGGAGCAAGATTAAGAAATGGTTCAATATATATCTAGCAGGTACACGAGAGAAAATAAAAAAGCAGACAAAGACTTCACCAAATTAGAAGATGCAGAAGACCAAGTTAAACACTTGATCTGAATAGAAAAAAATAGCAAGCATTGGATGGCTATTCCACAATTACATTTTCAAATGAGTGATACTATGTGCTATACAATTCTCTTTATATAATATATCATAAAAGGATTAATCTTGGCTGATCATCTTGTGATATACAGAAATATTTTTATTTACAAGATGCTAGTTAGAAAATGTGTCAAAACTTGAAACAGTCTTTAACACTGAGGGCCTGAAAAGCATTGTTCAAAACATAAATTTCAAAAACTTGAAAACGGGGCGTCCAAGTTACAGCAGCAAGTTAAAGTAACTTGTGTGATAATAAATAAGCAGACAAGGTCGGGTAAAAAGGAAAGCATTTCATGTGCAAAATAACTCACAAGATAGCAAACAGTGACTGAACTTGATGCGATATCACACAATTCTCGTGTTGCCATTAAGGAAAAAAAAAAAGAATTACGAATGAAATCTAAGATCTAAGTACAAAATTTTACAGAGAAGTAATTTTATATCGTCTTAAATTGCCTTTTTCCCACTGTATGAGCTACTCAGGCACAAATGCTACACAACAGAGAAATATTTTCGTTATCAAAAGTTAAAATGCAAAAAGAATAAAAAAATAGTATAACTAAAAACGAAACAAAAAACAGAAGATCAATATATATATATATATATATCTCTCTCTGTAGTGTCAAGTATCTGAAGTTACTATACAAATATAAGCTCATAAAATCATATAAAAAGGTTACACTGACGATATACCATTTTTAATATTTTCAAATGCAGTAGTTTTTCACATAAATCAAATATATAATACGTTGGTACAAGACACAAATGAAAAATATTAATAAATGCAACCCCAGATAGTTGATCCTTTTACCCAATCTCTCTCATCTTTAACCTCCTTATATTCTATTATTCTCGGAACTTTAGTTAAAGATGACCTCCTGTACAATTAAATACTACATTGAACAAAAAAACCTTTAAGTGAAATACTCAATGGCTTTGAAAATTTTTTTAAAGCTATAAATTAAGAAACAAAACATTTTTCAATGCAAGGAAACAAGTACACCGTGCCACAACGATTCAAGTTCCTGTGCTAAAGCACAGATCCACAGCTACATAATGATGTCAAGTATCTGAAAGCTGAAGCTCGCAGGATATTCTCACTTAGATTTAACATAATAGACTAAATACAAAGAATAAATACATAAAATTAGATTTTTAAATAAAAACGGAAAACATAATTTTATTTAATAGAAGATTTAACCATACTTGGGTTCTACATTTTATTTAAAATATATGAAAATATTCTGTTAAAATTTTCACCTAAACCTTAGGTGCTGAAGGACTGTTATTAAAAATGAGCTGATAATAAATAGATTAATTTGTCAATACATAAAGGAAAAAAAATCCTCAAGATATTCTTACAATCTTACTAGTTTATTTTTTAAATAAATCATAAAATCATTGAATTTATTTTATAGTAAATAAATATAATTTAATTAATCAATCATATATTATACTCATCTCAAAATATATCAAACAGCATTAAGGCATCTTAACACAAAAATTCTAAATTTATTATCAATAAATACAAAAAAAAAAAATGCACGTCAACATGCCGAAAGACATCTCACATTTTCGAGTTTACAGATTTAATCTGCTCCAAAAACAAAACCACAGAAGCTAAATATTGTGACAGCGGGGGAAATGGCAATCAGCGAAACAGACGGAAAAAAGGCACTAACAAGACAAGAAAAGAATAACTCTGCCAGCGACAAGTAGTGATGAAACCTCAGAGAGAGAGAGAGAGAGAGAGAGGTTTATTTTCAGTGCATGTTCGAAGAGATCTACCATTAACGACAACATTCTCATGATTCAGTCTCTCTCCACAATAAAAAGAAAGCAAAAATATTAAGACCGAAATAGTATTCCTCGATAGATAGATAATAGAAAGAGATAGAACAGTTTGCTTACCGGAGACGTAAGGACCGAGCGCCGCTCTACAAGTAGGCTTACATAGATCAGACAGCTGAATCTCCATAGTGTTCAGGAAAGCAGTAGCCTCATCGAATGGTCGCTCCAAATCCCTTCGATACTTCACCAATACATCACAGTACATGTCCTGCAGACCACCACAACTCAACGGCCCAAACAATAATTACCTTTCAAAAAGCCATTAAAAAACAAACAAACCATGAACTCGTCCAGCTCAGGATCCGAACCAATTATAAGGCTCGACGCTGCACCCCTCCCGCCGCCGGCGTTCTCCCGCCGAATATCTTCGAGCAGCGATGCTATGTCCGGTGGGGCACCCACCTTCAGCACTTAAAATAAAGGGCGTAAAAATATATAATTGAATCGTTTTTTTGGGTGGAGTAGGGAAACTGGATATAAGATTTGACCTTTTGGCAATCGATGTAGGCTTCGAGAAGGTGCGGATAACGTGGATGCGAAGCAATCCGAGCTTTCATCTCCTCCTCTGCGGCCGCCGCAGCCGCAGCGGCACCGTAGCCGGCAGCAGCAATCAATCCATGCAGGTCTTCCGCCGCCGTGAAATTAGAGCCCGGCGGGAGACCATACATCTCATCCATCGTTGGTTTGGCGGCGATCACGGAGAAAGAGGAGGAACAACGAGCGAGTGATGCTGTTCGAGAGACTGAGAACCGTGGGTCTGTTGTTATTGCCCTTTAAATCGGACATTATGGTGACAATGATGCAAAATTATTCGCACTCATTCCTCTGCTCTCTCTGTTCACGAGTTGACCATGAAATTAAAAATATCATGATGTTCTATAAATTAATACTTGAACCTGTGCCGTATCTCTGTGGTAAATTTTTATATTATATAAGAATGAGAATGATAGTACTATATTTTTTTTTCTTCTGCATGATTGTTTCTAAATCAAAACTTCTATTTCGAGTGCAGTAATTTTATGTTTCATAAAGTCTTATACCTAAATTAAATATTTATATTTGAGCAAAATATTTTACATTCGTTTTTTTAATATCGATTTCCAAATTTAATTTAAGTTATAAGGAGCACAAATTTATTATCTTAGTTTTAAAAATGATTGACACATGATAAATAAAAAATAGAATATAATTTGTGAGAGATATGAAATCATTTATTCCTATAGAATAGCCTAAAATTGGTAGAAGAATAAAACCTGAAACAATTCCTCTATATGTAATAAATGTTTCTTAAAAGAAGTTATTAAAATTTTTTTATTAAGTGTATTTTGAGGAAAAAAAATAGAGTAAAGCATTTTATTTTGAAGAATTTAAAATTCAAAGTAAATTTTCATACATTTTAAATTAATCTTATAGTTCAAATTTGATATATTCAAACTTCCATCAAATTTAGATGAATTTTAAAAATATATAGTTCCATATAAATTGAGGTGAATTCCGCGCTATCACTCAGCTAGTAATCCACCATGACTATCGCCACCAAGAATATTTTACTTTGAATATTTTACTTTGTATTACATGATTTTACCAAGCAAGAAAAATAAGATCATGCATTTTTAGTATTTTCAACTAAACAACTTAAAAATAATACAAATATATTATTTTTACTTTACATTATATTTTAAATTTAACTAACACAATACCCTCATAGTGTATTTGAAATTTGCTGAATTTAGGTAAATTTTAAATTCATGGTATACGTAAAAGTTAATTTAGCCAACTTAGCCATCAACTGTTATTGCTAGCCCCGATCAACATTAGTCACTCATCCCTATCATTATCACTTGTGCCATAATTATTGTCTGATAATATCACCCACATCATCATCAATCATATTTTACTCTATATTACTTTAATTAAATAAAAAAATTATATTTATAATATTTACAATCAAAAATTTAAGAGCTATTTTAAATATAACATTTTCTCTTTACACTATCTCTTTTTTAGCTAACCAAATATATCCTAAGAAACTTGAGTTATTGAGACACCCATCTTTTATTTCAAATAAATAGATATCATAATAAATAAAATTATGGCTCATTTTTATTTATATATTTAACTCTTAAATTTTCATATTTATATAAAAAAAATACTTAGATTTTTAATATTATATCACAAATAATACTATCATCAATTTATTTAAAGTGAAATGTATTTTTTATGCATAGAAAAATTGTTTTATTTATAAATATAAATATATAAATACATAAAAACTGTATGCTATATATATACATTTTTCTAAAATTATATGTTTATATGTTACTATAGATGTTGATATGGTAAAACTTAAGGTGATGTAATTTATATCTATTGCAATGCATAAATGTCCGAAAAATATAAAACATAACTCGCTTAATACGTAATACTATCATCATATAAACAATCAAGAAAATACTTTTAGCGAATAATTTATAGGTCGCAATAAACACTATAATGGCATTTTATTACTTCTCTATTTTTCCCGGAGCTTATCTAGGATTCATTTAATAATTTTTATATCATAATTTTGAAAAGGATTCAAAAAACTTTCACGACACTATCATTCATAATGAAATCACCCTAATACAATAATATTTCATCACCTTTTAATTTTTTTTCCTACATATATATATATATATATATATATATATATATATATATATATATATATAAAATTTCAAAGATTTTAATTGATTAAAATAAAGATAAAATATGTACAATTTAAATTTTTAGTATATTAAACATAATATTAGATCACGGTATTAGTGATTACAATTCTTAAGAAATCTCAAAGTAATTGCCCCCCTCAATTATATCTGGGTCTCTGCGCCTGACTAGTTATAAAGCTAAATAATTCTAAATAAATTAAATGATTTGAATGATAAATAATATTTATAACACGGAGCAAAAGATTGTATTTTTAAATTTATATACTTATATTTTGTTAGTTATAACAAATGTTTATTCTCATTCATTTGTAATTTATTCATGGGATTTTTATATACACAATCATCATATTCTTCTATATTTACAAATTAACCTCATTCAATCTTAATTTTTTAAATTGACTTTGAAATATTGTAATTCATAACAAAAGCCCAACCTATATTTTTCATTTTGCAAAATTTTCAATAATTTGATTGTAACACATGCAAATACATGAATTCGATTATTCAAAAAAAAAAAAAATAGAAATGATATTTAAATTATAAATACATATGTATTGGATGTTTGATTTGTAAATATCCTTTATTCTTATAACTTATTGGTCGACCCATTGGCCTTATCCTATTAAGCCATAATTAATTTAGTGGATTATTTGACCTTTGATTTTAAGTCTTATTTCTAGTTGAACCTAGAGACCTACCCTAGTTTGCATAAGATTAAATCAAGCAAACCTTATTATGCCTCCTATGATAATTTTATTTTTAAAGACAATCTTATAAATATTTTTGTCTAGCCTTTTTAGCTTATAATCTTATAAATCATGCAATCTATATTATGACTCATATCTTAAACGCCAATATGAATTCTTGTCATACTAATCTATAGCTATTTTGGTAGACTTGACCCTAATTTTTCCTATATAGACTAATGGTCATACCTCAATATGAATTTAAAATTCCTAAGCAAATTATCATTCTTTGTCAAACCATAATTGATCCAGTGGACTTTGAAATTCATATATCACTTGCAAACAAATTATAAATGATTATTGTTTCTTGAGTTTATCACGTATAATTTTAGGTTTAATGGGCTTCTTTTCTTTATAAACTCTTCTACCATATCATAATTAATCTAGGGAGTTTTTAAAGTAGGATAAAAGAGTTGGTATAAAAATTAGATATTTACAAGCTAAAATAAATTTATTAGTTTGATAAGATTTCTTTGCGTCTTATAGATGGAATCATTATTAATCAACACCAATTTATAAAAAAAATTCTTAATTTAAAAATTAGTGCCAGCATATTATCATTATGAAAAAAGATTATTCATTATAATTATCTTGAAAAGAAATCAATTGCAATTTTATATATTATATTTGTTGCGTGCTAGAAAATCAGTTGCGGTAGAGTAAAAGTTTTCGTCTTAGCTTCATTGAGAAATCCAGTACACACACAGGTATTTAAAGAGTGAACAATAAAACTCAATTTTAAGTGGAAAACCTCAAAAGAAAAACCACGGGTCTAGCCCAAGAAAAGCTTCCACTATGACTGTTTGAGTACAAGATCTTCCGACACGGATTACAGAATTGTATGAGAAAGGGACGAATAGTGCGACAATGTTGACGACGATGTTCGACAATGTTGTCGACGATGTAATAGTGGTGATGATGACCGCAATGCTGGTCGACGACGGCGATCACGGCGGTGGCCGATGGCGGCGACAGGTGGTTGACAACCGTCGAGTGGTTGCACAATGGTGCTTGGAGGATCTTTAGAGCTCTCTCCTCTCTCTTGCTTGGCCTCTCTTCTCCTTCACTTCGCCTACTTCATATGAGCAATGAGGGGCTATTTATAGATTGGAGGAGTGGCGTCTCTGTAAATACATGCAAAATCCGAACCACTCCTCTCCATCGGACGGCTCATGATGATTCCCTTGATCATATGAGGTATTTTGTGTATTTGAATGCTCAAATGGTGTCAATTATGAGATCTTGGGCTTGTTTGATTGCTCGTTAAGACGCTGATTGACTATAAACACTCCATGTTTGAAAGCTATTTAGGGATTTAACCGATATCCCAAAATTTCCAAGAATATTTTAAGTGCTTGATCTCACCGCTTTAAACTTGGACGGCTTACTTTTAGCATCAAGATCGCGTCGACTAGTAGAGTTTTAGGGTCATATCGTTGCTCTATTTTGGATGATATTATCTCAATCATCAAAAAATATATGTGCCAAGTACTTCAAAATAGTAAATTCTTCAACGAAATCTGCATGTCCATTAACCACATATTTTGAGAGAACAGATCTTCATGTAAGATTATGACGAAAAGATGGACACAAATGCGTAAGTATGCGCGCGAGATTTGAGGTTACTGACCCATCCCGCATGAACTAAGCCACGGGCTCCTGCGCGTAAGGCCAATGGCGCGCGCGCCGCGATAAGAACATGCATGGCAGGCCGCGATTTGGTCAGGGTCGCGCTGGCATCAGCAGCGATGCGCTGAATGGCCAGCGCTGAACGGATGCGAATCACGGCGAATGGGTCTGACGCTGAAGCGGGTCGCGAAGCGGTGAACGACGCCAAGTCGGTCGCTGCTGGAGACGCCCAATCGGGTCAGGGTGCACGCTGAGGCGAATGGGATGAACTGCCTGATGCGGTCGCGCTTGCCGATCACGGCAGGTCGGAATGCGAGAGGGTCTGGGTCGAGCGACGAGTCACATGGATGGTCGAACGCTGGTCGGTGGGTCGCGGGCGACGCCGGGCTTCGAGGTTACGCGTGACGGCATGCTGGATCACGTGGACGAAGCGCTCGGAGCACGCATGGACGGCGGCCGCTGGAGGGCGGTTCCCGGGTCGGCGGCATGTGTACAAGGGTCTGGCGGCACGGCCCGAATGACGTTTTGACGGTGCGGTTTCAAATTGTAGGCGATTTTTATCCTTGCCCAAGAAGAGTCTATAAAAACCCCCATAGGGCTAAGGGAGAAGGCACCTTCTCTTCTTCGAGAAGGTCGTTGAGGCGCCAAGGCCCGTAGCTTCATACTGCTCGTTTTCCCTCGAAGAGGGCTGACCGTCCTTGTGACCGATCGAGTGGAGCATCAAGACCCATAGTTCATACAGCCCGGTTTTCCTCGAAAGAGGCGTTGCCGCCTTGTCGGACCGGCGTGGTTTGAGGCGATCAAGACCCGTAGTTCATACGGCGAGGCTCCGGTTTTACCTCGAAGGAGACGTTGACTGCCCTTGTCGGACCGACCGGGTTTGGAGGAGATCAAGACCCGTAGTTCATACGGCGAGCTCCGGTTTTCCCTCGAAAGAGCGTTGCCTGTCGGACCGACCGGTTTCGGACGATCAAGACCCGTAGTTCATCTGGCGAGGCTGCTTTCCCTCGAAAGAGGTGTCGACCCGCCGGATAACCGGTTCGGAGGCGATCACCGGAGACGGTGGTTGACAAAGATCGACGATGGTGGGACGTAGTGGCGGGCCGACGGGATGGTCGGATGCGAGGATGGTCGGCGGCATAACGACCAGAATATCAGCGACCGACGACCGCATTGGAGGTGACCGCTACAGCTGACTGACGATGCGGCAGCGAACCCAGCATGATGACGTGGCGACAGCCTGGTAGCGGGATGACCGGCGACGGCGGTGGTGACCGGCAAAGTTTGCAGTAGCGACCGCACGCTGTTACGGCAGACCGACGACGGGTCGCAAACCGACGGGTTGATAAGCAACCGCATGGTTTCCGGTGGTAATCGACCGGTAATGAAGTGATAATCCGACGATGATAAAAGATTGCCAATGGTCAAGGACCACGACAGCCGGGCATGGTGACCGCGATGGTGGCGGGCCGACGGGTGGTCGGCAACAATGCACCAGTCGACGGTAATGACGGGCCAGTAATGGTGATGACCGGGCGATGATAGTCGACTGTGGCACGACGGGTGTGGCGAACGGCAACCGGAGATCGAGAATGTGCGGGCGACCGCATCAGAAGTGAAGATTGCCGATGATGGTAGAGGCGACCGATAGGTAGTTGCGCGCGGACCGACTTTGACCTATCCGAGGTTGTTTGTCAGAGTGTTTGCTCAAGATGTTAACATGATGACATTAAGCTGTGTGGAAGAGGTTGAATTAAATCTGCTGAGGATTTTGACTCATCCAAGGTTGTTTGTTAGAGTGTTACTCAATGACGTTAACTTGTGTGGAAGAGATTGAATTGAATCCGCTGAGAATTTTGACCCATCCGGGGTTGTTTATCAGAGTGTTACCCAATGACGTTAACCTGTGTGGAAGAGGTTGAATTGAATCCACTGAGAATTTTGACCCATCCGAGGTTGTTTGTCAGAGTGTTACCCAATGACGTTAACCTGTGTGGAAGAGGTTGAATTGAATCCGCTGAGAATTTTGACCCATCCGAGGTTGTTTGTCAGAGTGTTACCCAATGACGCTTGTGTGAAAGAAGTTGAATCAATACCGAGAATTTTGACCAATCCGAGGTTGTTTGTCAGAGTATTACCCAATGACGTTAACCTGTGTGGAAGAGGTTGAATTGAATCTGCTGAGGATTTTGACTCATCGGAGGTTGTTTGTCAGAGTGTTACCCAATAACGTTAACATGTATGGAAGAGGTCAAATTGAATCCGCTGAGGATTTTTGACATATCAGAGATTATTTGTCAGGGTGTTATCCGATGACGTTACCCTATATGGAAGAGGCCGTGGGAAGTCCACCAAGGACCTTTTGACCTATCCTAGGTTGTTTGTCAAAGTGTTTGCTCAATGATGTTAACACGATGACGTTAGGCTGTATGGAAGAGGTCGTAGGAAGTCCACAAAGGACCTTTTAACCTATCCTAGGTTGTTTGTCAGAGTGTTACCCAATTTAACGTTGTATGGAAGATGTCAATTGATCGAGGATTTTGACCTATCCGAGGTTGTTTGTCAGAGTGTTACCCGATGACGTTAACCTGTATGGAAGAGGTCATGGGAAGTCCACCAAGGACCTTTTGACCTATCCTAGGTTGTTTATCAGAGTCTTTGCTCGATGACGTTAACCTGTATGGAAGAGGTCGAATTAAAATATCCATTTGTGATTGTAGCCAAAGTTGCTCCTTAACCCTGGTCTCATTTTTTCATGAGTATGAGTGGAAAAACATAATTTGCAAAACTATATCTCTTCTCAATGTTGAAATATCCTCCAACTTTAACTTGTTTCTTGGGATGATAATCGATTAAATGCTTAACATGGGTGATCTTTTGAGATTAAGAGTTGCCCCCCAGTTTTCAACAGAATCTGAAGGAACTAAGTTTGATGAATCTTCATTCTTCGCTTGCTCTCCTTAAAAGCTTGAAATGCTACATCTCGATGGTAGTTTTGATCTTGTTAGGAAAACTCGTCATACAAGATGATATAATGGGAATCCGATCCCACGAATTAAACGTTATGTGCTAAAACCAGGTAGAGTAAAAGACTTATTTGAAATCCACACACGGTATTTAAAGAGTGAACAATAAAACTCTAGAATTTTTATGTGGAAAACCTCAAAAAGAGGGAAAAACCACGAGGCCTAGCCCAGTAAAAAGCTTCCACTATGTATCTGTTTCAGAGTACAAGATCTTCCCGAGCATCGGATTATATATGAGAAAGGGACAAGTAGTAATGACAATGTTGACGACGATGTTGACGATAATGTTGTCGACGATGTTGATGATGATGTCAACGATAGATGATGACCTACAACGGGTCGGCGATGGGATCCGGGCGGTTGATGGCGGCGGCGGCGTGGTTGACAACCGAAAGTGGTGGCACGATTGTGCTTGGAGGATCTTTAGAGCTCTCTCCTATCTCTTGCTTGGCCTCCATTCTCTTTCACTTTGCCTCCTTCATATGAGGAATGAGGGACTATTTATAGATTGGAGGAGTGACATCTCTGTAAATACATGCAAAATCCGAACCACTCCTCTCCATCGGACGGCTCATGATGATTCCCTTGATCATATAAAGTATTTTGTGTATTTGAATGCTCAAATGGTGTCAGAATTATGAGATCTTGGGCTTGTTTGATTTGGCTCGTCAAGACGCTCGATTTGACTATAAACACTCCATGTTTGAAAGCTATTTAAGGATTTAACTGATATCCCAAAGTTTCCAAGAATATTTTAAGTGCTTGATCTCGACCAGTTTCAACTTCGGATCGGCTTACTTTTAGCATCAAGATTCGTGCGTCGACTAGTAGAGTTTTCAGGGTCATATCAATATTATATTATATATATATATATATATATATATATGATAAAATAATATTTTTTAAAAGAAATTATTTCATAACTAGCTTTAATTAAGGATGGAGTAGTAAGAAAATGATCATTATAAACATATTTAAAGAGAACTGTTTCTTTAATGCAGTGAATGAATAAAATTTTAATCAAGGAATCATATATGGGATGTCCTCATCTCTTTTTTTTTTTGGAAAATTTTGAGGGCTAAGCCCAATGTATTCCAAAGTGTAAGTAACAAATACAAGATGAGATCCGTGACAAAAGAGACGCTTTAGAAATTAAAACAAAATACACGAATAAGTGGACCCATATCTATGCATCAAAACGAAAAAAAAAAATAATGGACTCAGAGATTAGGACCAGAGCAAGAGTGAAGATCGCCTGTGTTCATAGGCCAAAAGCACAGCCCTCGGTTGACTCCTTCTGCCATCCAAGGGATCGCAGACCAAAACCCGAATATAAAGGGGAGGTACCCCACAGCAAAAATCGGTTGCAGATACAGCCCTCCTGGAGGAGTGCTCAGCTGCAACAGGTATAAGAACTAGCAGCTTCATTCTCATCATAGTCCATTCCAAAAATAGTCTCCCATATATAAAACCAATGAAGAAGGCCGCCTTTACTATCAAATGCGTGATAACCTCCTCCAACAAAACCATGCTCCTCAAATCATCCAAAAACAATAACACCCACTTTCCAATGTAAAACCAATCGACATTGGAACCATGCCATCACCAGAAAAACAAGAAAGACCCCCGAAAAAAATATCGCAAAAAAAACTTCCCCTGTGTACCATGAATATCAAGAACACCCATGCCACATCGATAAGGTAAAAACAAGACCGAAAAGAAACCGAAGTGTGATAGGTTCTGCCAAAAAGACAGTCAGCATATGAGAATGTTATTAAGGTGGCTTCAGTTGACCCCACCGATTCATCAATTCTTGCAAGAACATAGCCCATGAATCCTTATGTTTCCATCTTTTGAGTTTTGCAACAACTCTGTCTTGAATCAGAGAAGCAACAGAGAAGAAGGAAGAGTTAGAAGAAGAGAAGAGACGGTTATTCCGCTCTCTCCAAATGGAATAAACCGTTATAGCAGTGATCAGGTAGTGTAATCTGGTAAGAAATTTGTTAGTGAGGTCCTCCACATTCCCTAGGACCTGTTGGAGAGTAGACTGCAGAAGGAAAAACTGTCCATGAGGTAGTACCACTCTAATTAAACTCATAGAGAAAGGGCATTCAAAAAAAAAGATGAGCATGTGTTTCAGTAGAGGAATTACAAAAACAACAAGTAGATGAAAGTCCTAGCCTCCCTCGGCAAGGACATCGATGTTTTCAAACCTCCCATATGCGCTAACCAACAGAGTGTGATTTATGGCATATCCCTTGAACCAAATTTCTTTGCTCCAACCCATATCGGAGATGTTCAAATATACTTTAAAATCTTTATTAAGGAGAAGGTGTATTCTATTTGCACCACAAGATATCATCATCTCCTCCCTTAATCAAGAGGGAGTAAATCCTATTCGAAAGAGTAGAATTAGCATTGGTGAGATAAGAAGGAAGATGCCAGTGCCCGTTGACGATTATGGATTCCAACTTAGATCCGACCAGAGGAGCTAATAAGTATCTCCCTTGAGAACCTAACAAATCCGAAAGAGAGGCTCCTTCAATCCAGGGGTCTTGAAAAAGAAAGAAGTCCTTACCATTGCCATCCTGATAGGAGAGTTTGCTCTTAAATCTAGTGGCAGTGGCCTTAATGGTTTTCCATAAAGGAGAAGCTTTAAGAGAGGAATTCCACAAAGATCCGTATTTTGACTTACACCATTTAGCAAAGATAGAGTCTCCTTTGCAAATTTTCCATAAAATTTTTAGCTTACTCATTAGATTAAGAGGATGCGATAAGAGGCCTATACCCCTTATCTCTCGGGAAGGAATGTACGTGATCATGAGATAGTATGTAGCTTTTTGGCCTCTCCCGAGTGATAGAAAAATTTAGCAGTAAAGGAACATATCCTCTTTATAATTCCAACCGGGATAGTAATAGACCGAAACCAATAAGAGAGGTAATTGTTCATTGAAGAACGGAGAAGCTGAAGCCTTCCACCCATAGATAAGAACTTACATTTCCAGCCAGCTAACCATGATTGTAGTTTATCAAAAAGAGGATTGAAGTAAGCTGATTTTAGAGGACCCTTTACCAGGTAGGCCAAGGTACTTAAGAGGGAAGGATCTCGATTAATACCAAGTAAGGGAACTAAATCCTCCAACTTTTATAGTTTTAGAAAAGACAATAGAAGATTTATCTTAATTTCAGTCAAGGTAAGCTTGAAGAGAACCAAGAGAGGACTTAAGGGAACAAATGGTAGCAGAAGATGCTTCTCCAATAGCTAGTAAGTCATCGACAAATAGAAGATGTGAGATGTGACAATCACCATGAGAAAGTGGGTTGTATAGATGCAGATTAACCTCCCTGTCCAGAATACACGAGAGAGTGTCCATAGCAAAGGTGAATAGGAATGGAGATAGGGGGCAGCCCTGTCTAAGCCCATTTGATGAAGAAAAGAAACCTTTAATATTGCCATTTAATACAATAGAGAATGGTACATCCATAATACAAGCTTCCACCCAATTAACAAACCTATCATTAAAACCTTTCCTTCGAAGACGATGTAAAAGAGATTGCCTATTGATTTTATCAAAAGCCTTTCTTAGATCAAATTTTGCTAAAAAGAGGTTGTTGCCATTTGGGGAAGAGAACTCATTACAAATTTTATATGCCAAGGACAAATTATCGGAAATGTCCCTACCATGAATAAAGGCTGATTGAGCATAGTTAATAAGATGAGGTAGGGTCTTCTTCAATCTAGATGCTAGAACCTTTGCAATGACCTTATATATTATGTTACAAAGGAAAATAGGCCTATAATCCACAATCAAATTAGAATGTTTGATCTTAGGGATAAAGGTGAGGAGAGAATGGTTGAACCGAATGGGAAGCTTGGAGGTTTTGAAAAAGTATTGGACAGCATTGATAACAACTTTTCCAGTGCATTCCCAAGTGGCTGTGAAAAATTTAGAGTTAAAGCCATCGGGCCCCAGAGACTTATTCTCACTAATGCTATAAAGTGCATTCTTAATCTCCTGATCCGAGATATCCATGGCCGTCAGGCTTTGTCAAAAGAAAGGCATTCACCCATTGGGAAATCACGAGAAGGGAGTATAAAGGATAGCTTTGGTTGAAGAGAAGAGTACTTACAAAATTCTCGCAATAGAATTATGAGAAACTATCCCATTCGGTTTGTATTTCTCTAATGAGGTTGGCATTCTTCCTCTCTTTAATAGAGCAATATAGGAATTTAATATCATCGTCAGATTGTGTAAGCCAGTGAGACTTTGCCCTCTACTTGATCCATAAGCTTTCTTTCAAAGAGAGCTCCATATATTTTCCTTTGATTTCTTTCGCATCCAGAAGTAATGAGGAGTTGCAAGGATCTTTATCTAGTAGATCCATAACCCTCTTTTGATCAATTAACACAGCTTCCAATTGCAGCTTAATAGAATCAGGGTTCCAAGTCCTGCTCTTTAATGCAATTTTCACTTGCTTGACTACAAGAAAGCACATAGAGGGGATCCCCCTGAAAATAACTTCCCCAAGCAGCAGCAACAATTCCCTGAAAAACGGGCTCCATAGTCCAAAAATTTTTGAAGAGAAACCGATGAGGGGGAATATGGGAAAACTGGGGAAAAGTTACAATAGGTGAATGGTCTGAAGAAAGAGGGGGGAGGACTTTATAGAAGGAGGAAGGAAAGTGGTCCAGCCAATAAGTGTTGCACAGGACACGGTCGAGCTTGGAAGAGATGGGATTGTGAATCTGTTGATTGGACCAAGTGAAGAACAAGCCAGAACTTGGAAGTTCCAAAAGCTCACAGTCGTTTAAACAATTTTTGAAATCTAGAGAGTTGTTAAGGGAGATGGGGTTTCCACCAACTTTTTCTTGACTAGTAAGAATACAGTTAAAATCACCCATAAGGATCCAAGGGGAGTTAGTAGAACTAGCAATATTCCTGAGTGAATCCCACAGAAAGACTCTATTTCGAGCATCATTATCTGCATAAATACAAGTCAGAAGAAAAGAAGGATTACCGGGGACCTTTACCCAACCATGAATCAGTTGATGGTTCTTGGAGATAGGATCAAAATGCATTCTGTCAGAGTTCTACTTAATCCATATTCGACCACTCGCCGAACAATCGAAGTTGGAGAAACTTGCTTCGGGTTGAAACAGTGTGAAGTTCTTAAGAAGAGGGGATGAGTACAACGACTCACTATGGAGCTTAGTCTCCAAGAGGCACAACAAGTCAAGATGGGAACTTTTTATGATTTGCAAACAGTCTAACTTCCTACCTACCGTAGAAAGTCCTCGAACATTCCAACAACCCAAGGTAGGCTGTGTCATTGGGAGGAAGAAGTGGCGGGCTTCCTGCCCTTTTTTTATTTCCTTTTTGTGTTGTTGGCGACGGATTGAATGAAGATTTGGAATGATCCCCTTCCATTAGATTTTTACTCGGGGTTTTAATACCTTTGTCTGTGGAATTGCTGATATTTCCACGATTGGGTGAGACTGCAGCAGATCGTGTAATAACCCCCACATGAGCTGAACCAGGTGCGGTTTCTGCAAGGGTTGGTTCAGTATGCTCCATAGGGTCCAAGGTCACTTCCTCTATGTCTATCGGGTCATCCATGGATGGTGAAAGGATCGGAGATTGATTAAGATCATTAATGGCGATCGAGGCAGGTGAAGGTAAAGTGTTGTTCTCCACGGGAATATCCTGGTTGTTTGCCGGAGGCAATTGATCATTGTTGAAGGGGAATTGAGCATCCTCTTGATGTGTAATGTTATCAGACCGAGAAAGCCTCTCCCTCGGGACATTTGCTTGTCGAGTCGCTCGAGCACCGGCTCGACTTCTGCTACGACCACGGTTCGGGTTAGTGGGAGGTGGGTTAAGAGGACAGTTGAGGTCACCGTGTGAGAAGTTACATCATTTGGAACACACCGAGGGTTTCCAATCGTATATAACATCTTGAATAAACTCCTTGCCATTAAGATTGATGGGGATAGAATCAGGGAAACAGGAAGAAGTATTCACTTGCACACAGATTCTCACGAATGTAATACGCGCTTTTGAAGCGGTGAGATTATCCACAACAAGGGGAATACCTATCCTGCTAGCCACTTTACAGAAACCGATTTCATTCCACAGACAGAGAGGAAAATTAGGTAATTTAATCCAAATAGGCAGCTCGGTTATTAGCTCCTTGGAGGGTCGGAAATCTCACGTCCACTTCTGAAACACAAAGGGACGCCCGTTGAGGAAGCAAAGACCTGAATCCCACACTAGATTAAAGTCCTCCGAGGATGTAAATTTGAATAAGAAGTAGTCCCCTTCTAGTGTAAGAAGATCAAGACTCCCCCGAAACTTCCACTTCTTCCTAACCGCAGCGAGCAGCGAGCCATAGTAAGGGCGTTTGCCTATAGCGTGACCAATCAATGAGAGGTTCCACTCCTTTTGTCCCTCTGCTAGTTCTTCGGCCGAGAAGGAGATAGCCGGAGAGTCAGATGGAATAAAAGAAAGGGGCAGCGATTGGCTTTTGTCATTTTGAGCCAATAAGAGATCTTTCCAAACACTAGGGCTATTTGCATGTTTGATCTGGTAACCAGATGTGGACGAAGAGAGATGGGAAGTCGGAAGAGGGGGAAATGATGTTTGCATAGAGAGTTCCATCATACCAAAAAGGGGCTAACCCCCGGCCGAAGCCGGAGGTCAGAAGGGGGGGAGAAGGGAGAGAGACAAACTAAGGAGAGGGAGAGGGGGGTGGCAGGGAAGATCGAGTGGAGGAGGAAAAAAGGGGGAGACGAGGACTTACCGGTGAAAACCCTAGCCGCATCGCGTTCTTTCTTCGCAGCCTCGCTGCAGTATTGGCCTGATCGCGATTCCTCTCACTTGTCTGTTCCCCTTGCTTCTTTTCTCATATGTCCTCATCTCTCTCTTCTCCTTCCTTTCGTGTTTCAAAAACTAAAAGGAATGATACACTATAATAAAAAAAATCTCTTTTGTTATTCAATATCACATCAACTATAAAAATTATTAAAATTTTAAAATAATTTTTCTCCATAAAATTTTGTAATAATATAAATTCTAGCACTTAAAAATATGAAGTGAGTTATATTAATAAATTATATTGGGCTATAATAATATAACACATTGGATGGATTCCTCTTAATAAATATACAGGTAGTTCCTTAGAAATATTATTTATATGTTTTTACATTAATTTCCTCCTATAAAAGTTAATATATCTTCAATATTTTTTTATATTGTCATGAATATCCCATTTTCTATTTTGTTAGTTCTCAATGAATGGAGTAAGATTCTAATTTAAAAATCTCTTTAAAAATTCACAATAATTATTATTTTTTACTTTCTTTCTCAATGATGCTAAAGATATGTCATTTAATCTTTAGATGAAGTACTCTTCCTTTATAAAATTTGAAATAACAATATTAGCTCATTAATAACTTACATGGAAATCATCTACAATAATAAATTGCTAATCTCTAAAATTCATACTATAATAATATAAATCTAGTTAAAGAGATATCTAATTAAATTAACATATAATAGATGATATGAGAAACACATATTCATGCCTCATGAAAAGTATGATAAAATATTATTTGGAACAAGGCCATGTCAATCCTATGTTAAATGTACATAATTTGTTTGCTAATCTCATATTTTATTGGGCCCATTCATAGTTAATAGTTTTGATTTTACAAATATAGTTTTATCTTAGGAAGCCATACATATGGGATGTAATGAATGAAGGAACAATATGGTGGAGCTCTAAACCATGTTTATGTTAAAGCTTGAAAATCCATAATGATTATTTTATTTTTATATATAGATTCAGGTTGGAATATTTTAAGATGTAACCAGTCTTTTACTAGATTTTATTCATTAAAAAATAATTAATTTATCTTGAGCGTTAGGCTCTAAATTATATATGTTTTTAGATATATTAATTTTATAGAAAAAGTTTATAATTTTTAAGCATTTACATATCTAAAATTAACATTTTAATATTACAAATATAAATTTTTTTTTTTAAGGATGTATTCCATTTTTTTAAAAAAAATTAATAATGATATTATTTTTTAAAAAAATTAAGCTATTTAAAATAGGTGGACACATTCTATCTTGAATATAGATCTCACAAGGGGAGAAACCCCATAAAATTGAATTTACTTTTTAATAATGAAGATAATTAAAATTAGTTTGCAGATAAAAAATAATTTTTTATTAGTTTATTGATAGAATATATAAAAATATTAAAAAAAATTACAACTTTTAATAGTTGATGATTTATGTGTGAGTATAATTTATGAGGTCTAATCATAATCTCTATATTAAAAAAAATTATTTATTTCATAGTTATTCTTATTTTTGTATCTAATTTTTTATATTTATTTATATTGTTTAGAAAATTTAACTTCTAATTTATATTGTTTTAATTAATTTATAATTTCATCCCCCTCTTGAAATCTTGATTTCACCAATGATCTTAATAACATCTCTCTAAAATTACTTTTAATATAATTAAACACAGTGCATCTCTTTTTTAATAACTAATAAATAAATGTATTGTCTCACATAATTTCTCCTTAATATCCTCAAACTCAGCATTAATCTATAATGTTATCTTTATGTGGAGTTAGTATGACTCCAACACAACATTGGATTCTTATAGAGATTACAGTTCCAACTCGAAACCATCGTTCAAAATTCAGATGTAAAGGCATAATTTTTTGTATTAATCATTAATTTTTAATAGATAATTTTTAAATCATATAATTTAAATTTTCATTCACATAATATTTAAATGTTATATATATAAATATTAAAAGTTAATATTATATATATATATATATTAGTAATAATTATGATCAATGCTTAAAAAAACCGGTCGATCTAATGTTATCCAATAAAAATGAGCCATTTGTATTTATTTTATTTACTTTTTTATGCAAATATAATTATTGTTTCTTACGGCAAATGTGACTGATGGGATTGATTGATTGACGGGGAACAGAAAAGATGGGGCGGTGGTCGAAGCTAAGGCCTAAAGTGTGAGAGATAAGAGGTATTCTACTTAGCCCTTTGTTTTAACTTTATTTTCATCGAAGGCCACAGCGCAGTCCTTCTCCTTTGTAGCGACTTAGCGGATCAGTGGCATCATAAAGCTAAAATAATACTTCGAGGGTATTGATGATATTTCAAGTGCGGCACAGGAGACGGTACACTTAAATATTTGGTGGGATCTGCCCGTATCTTTGGCTCGGTCCATTTGTTGGATTCCAAGTCACATCATTAGTTGTTGATGAACGGCTGAGATCTATTCTTTTGTTGGTCAAGTTATTGTCGTAGCCATACAGTATGGGCGACTTTATTGAAATATGAACTATTTTTGTATCGACCTACTAAAACTATTATACTTTTGTTAAGTTGATTAATGAATGAACAACTTAAAAAAATATGTATGATACTCCATAATATTGCAATGATATGATTTTTTAATATTATTATTTTATTATTTTTCCAAAAATTTACACGCACATTACATAATGTATGTATATTTATATATCTAAAATTTAAATTTAAATATTTATATTCTTATATTTTTTATATTCATTGTGAGTCGTTGATGGACAGCTAAATTTAGGATAAAATTTTAAAATAAATATAATTTAAAATATAATTAATTATTTAAGAATCCTAAAAAATTTTTTAGATATAAGTATAATCGCTCATTTAAGGAATGACTAGTTTGTCATGTAAGCTCCGATGTGATAAAGCACTCGGCTCATTTGGGAAATAATTCATGGGTTTACTAGAACGCCTACGACTACTGCCTCTTAACGACTAACTATACCAAAGTAGATATGTAACATATTGAATTTAACAGAATATTTATGTTAATACTTACATATCTACGCTCTACATGTGCTCTAGGATAGTAAGTAGTGAGAGGATATATCGAGGCGGCCAGTAAATAGAGAAAAGCCTCAGATCTGAACTAGCACATATACTGATTGATAGCTATTAGTCTATCCTCATCTTCGTCCAAGCCCTTAACTATATAATCCTTCCGCCTCTCCGAAGCGGCAATGTGCACCTGATGATAATCAACCCAGTCTACATCTGTTTTATCTCGATTATCGACCCTTTTGAAATTAGGTTTATAGGTGTCACATCAACTCTAGGTATGAGTCCAAACTATCTTAACACTCGATCAGGTAAGTGTCACTTTACCCTCTTTGATGGGCAGGACTCGTGCGAACCATATATCGGTGCCTACTGAGCATGTACCTGATAGGCGTTACGTGATCTCACCTGCACATATTAAAAATTATATTAAATTGATATACATATTATAGAAAAATAAACTGAATAACTACTCTACAAGTCATACTTGTGTATGCAGCAAACCGTCAACTTATTCATATATAATGACACGCCATTGGTATCCGACGAACATATCGCTCGTTCCACCTGTGCACACAACACATTAGAAACAAACATATAATAAAAATTTTGAAATTACAAAAATTAAATATACCTCAATCCAATACTGAGCCCGTCGAGATCACTCGAATATGACACATACAGGGTCGGCCTCCCCACATGAAGATACTCTCAATATCACATGTGCAAAATGTGTCATACCATATTGGCCCCACTTGGCCTAGACTCATACAACTCCCCGTGGTAGGTGCGTAACTACTTCCCCATAGGCATCAATGTTCCAGGTCCTCAAGTAGTGGAAGATACTGCATATGAACCTCATATCCTGACGTGTCTAATAGTAGGAAGCACCCAATAAGAAATAAAATATAGGCATGCGGTGCTGAACTCCTCGACGCTTAGATGGGCATAAGACTCTCTGTAGAAAGACTACCTAAGCCACCTCAACGGCATGGACGTCTAAGCCTGTGCCTGACCATCCTGAATGTCGATATGATGTGTAGGATGATTGGGTAATGTACACCGCATCTGGGAGGGGGTGTCAATCCAACAACTCATCGCAACAGTCTGGCCAGCTAAGCCACCTCTTCCCCTCACCAACCATAATTGGGCCAATAATAGGCGGCCCATCAATGCATAAATCCATAACCATTTTTGAAGCGTCGCTATCATCTCACCTACGACCAAGTAGAAGGTATTTATCTGTAGAGATCATATCTCAACTTGAGCAGTAAATATATGATGATATGAATGAAACATAGTTGACTAGCACACTGTAGGGCTACTGCATGTAAGGCAGAGACGAATCTCCTTTAAGTGATGTGCTACTCCTTCAACATAAGCAAGTCAGAAGCAACCTCTAGAACAGTGCTCTGCAATAAAAAAGGGATTAAGCATTAGCCAAACTAGTACTCCTGTGCAGGTGTAACGTAGAAATTGAAATTAAAATTACACTTACAATATTGGGATGGACGGCTCTGTGCCGACCACGTAAGGATGTTATGCTAGGGTGGACCTTTGGAGGAGCACCACGACCATCGTACATGTTGAAAGAAACATATGTAGTAGTCAGTGTCAAGCAATTATAAATTTTAAATGAAAAACTGTAGCGTAAAGTAAGCTAAAAAAGAGTACTGCAACCTATCTAAAAATTATAGTAAGGAGTATCGTACATATAAACGCGTAGCTATTGTAACTACAACATATCTTCTACTATTGACATTATATGAGGCACGATGACCTGTAGTGGCCAACTATCTTGCATAGACTACAGGATATGCTATTGCTAGCTTTATTTTCATCCATTGTATTTCTGAACGTACTGGTGCATGGTTTACTTGACCTTCTACGAAAATTAGCTGGCAATAATTCGATAATACCTTGCTTAGTATTATAAGCTAGCCAATCAGAGCGGCCAAGTAATATATGAAACTCAGCTGAATATGTGAGCTTATACAAATGTAAAGTGTAATATTGTGAAACACCCGTCAGGTGATTCAATCTTCTAAACCCCAATGTGGCAACAACATGAGGGCATGACAAATGATATATAACTATCTTATTGCAACTACAGCTACATTGACCATTATCTCATAAATCAACTCTAAATGATCAGCTTAACCTATCAAACACTTGCAGCTCCCTAGGGTTGATGTTGACCGGTTCAAGGAAACATCTAGCTTCCCTTTCATAACTCTATAATATAGTTGATACCGTGAACATAGATAAATTGGCTTCATGTTGCTGAGTTGCAGTGACAAATCTTCTCATAAATAGTGTAACTAAATTGTAATAAATAGCAGTGATTAACGCCTGAATTGACAAACCACGTACACGTTTGAGAACACTATTGAAATATTTAGATGCATTTGTCGTCATAGTACCATAACACATTCCACAATTATGAACTAGTGACTATCTAGTCGGGTCTCGCTCCACTACCTATTTGTGGGCTTCTTCTTTCACACTTTTTATATTTGTCATATAGTGATTGAATTTGTGCATGTCATCAGTGTTTTCAACCATATACATTTTTTTGCAAAAAAAATCCACATCACAAATTCCTAATATACGTATAACATTTTTGAAATTATAACGCAGATATCGCAAGCAATGCATGTGACCGGCCCAAGAAAAAATGTCTCTGTACCCATGCAACAAGCCAGCATGTTTATCAGATATTATGCACAAATCACGTCTAGCTGACACCACATATAATATCTCATGTAAACACATTAAGAACCACAGTCAGAAATCATTCAACTTAGACTCAATGACAACAAAGGCAAGAGAAAATAAAATGCTTTTTCCATCTATTCCAACTACGGATCTGCCATCTGCTACTTGTCCGAAAAAATGTACCATCTAACATGTAGAATCGCCCAACCCAAAATAGAAGGACCAAATGCCCATAAAAGTCTCTGGAATCGCTGTCTACTTCTAAACTCTATTTTGTATAATGTACCAGGTAAAATAGAAGAAACTGCTTCCATGAAGAGGTTGGGAGTCCTATAAGACTCTTCCCAACTATTAAAAATTACTTTTATTGCCTTATGCCTAGTATCTCAGACCTTCATGTAAGATATTTTTATATTAAACTTTGATTTCATTCTAGATAATCTCCTTAGGTTTCAGATCAATTTGATGTCTTATTACATCTATAATGAAGTAAGCTATGAATTTAGAATTGTATTGCCGATCACTGTATTGATACATCTGTGGTCATCCCCAACTCTCGAGATTCTCCAAGCACCCTCTAGACTCTACTGGTGCTACAATGCATACGCCAATTACATGCTCTGTTAGAACTATCGTAATGTACATATATCACAGTATAGTTCTTCTGATTTGATGTGAGTGTTTGGAATTGAACATTATTAATTATACACCATCCAATAACAATAAAATGAATACTCCTTTTACTTGTGAAACACATTCCTTCAACAAAATCACCTGAGATTTCAACATCATCTGTTGGGATATTTTCATCAGATGGACCATCGAAGTAAATATCGTTGTCTCATTCTCTGGTGGTTTGACACATCTAGATGTACTCATTATTAGTAAATATTTCACATTCACTCTCAATATTCCGGAATGAATGATTCTTTAATAGATCTTGACTAGCTACATTACCAACCGTAGCTTCTAACCCAAGTGCACAATCATCATCACTGATATCTTGCTCAGAGTCACTACTTGAGCCACTGCTCATAGTTTCGGACATATCATCACCTGCAGTACTCTGAGACACATATGGTTCATTTGATTGATAAATAACATTATCACAAGATCTATAATTCCACAACATACATCAGTAATGACACACATCACCATGAAAAATTAACAATGTAAGTTGGGAAAGATAAGTAAAGTATTACCAGTGAATCATTTCGTCAAAGTTGCTCTGTGTCATCAAAGGAGCAGGTGTGAAGAAATCTAATGTATGGGTCAATGATATATCGACTGGCCTCAACATTGGATCAGTTGATATGGATGCAACATTAGCATCTTCGACTCTCACATACAACACTAATGTATGACGAGAAGCTTCGTCTAATACAACGTCACAAATTTCATCATCACAAATAACAAACGCTATAAATCCGTTACCCACCGAATAGCGACATGTCAGACTAACTATGTGACGCTCTGAATCAATGTGTAGTGATCTCATAATTCTTTGTATCAAATCCAATAAAGTGCTGTGTCTCAGAACATTAATTGGACGATTTCGACCACCAATATAACTTGGAATGAACTGGTCATCGGCACTTAGTTCGCCTCCGTAGAATAAGATTAACAAAACTAACTCTCTACTCATTCTTGATAAGATGAGTTGAGGTGAATTAAATATCTAAAATATAATCAACCACATTAGGATTATGTAAATTTAAAAATAGCTTGCATAAATAAATATTTTCACAAATATATTCATTTTGCATTTTATCTATAAGACTTAAGCCAATCATTCACCTAAGCAATATGCCAAATACTATTGTAGTTGAATTTTTTTTTGAATGCAATAGGACTAATGCATTCATTCACTTCAACCAACCAACTTGAATCCTCCTAATATCATCCCAAATTATTTCACAATCATTTTGAACAATAGACCCAACATATCTTAAACGTTCACACTTTTTAATGACGTGATCACACAAAATTATAACACAAATCTCTAAATTACAAGCCCAATTCCTAAACTAAAACCCTAAACAAAATTCTAACAATGCAACCTAATCAATTAGAAATTAAAAAATTAGAGATTTACAGAGGCATTGATCGGCATTGTGAACCAAAAAAATAGCCAAAACTCAAAAGCAACGAGTCAGGAGCGCCACCGAAACTTTCCTAAAGAAAATGAGCCACCGAAGCGTTGTGGCTAATGTTGGGTTCCTCCGCCTGAGAAGGAAGGGGATGCAACATTCCAAATAAGCGGAAGGGAGTCACGCTGGGAGCTTGGTTGTCCGGCAATGGCCGATGATCAGAGCTTCAGCGGAGGGCGGGAAGGCCGGTTGGAGTGTCCGGAGGGTGGGAATGGCTCATGCGAAATCGGACGGAGGGAAGACCGCTTGGTTGCTTGGATGGACAAAATCCTGTGTAGAATGGCTCATACGAATGGGGTTGATCCGTTCGATCGACCCCTTTTCATAACCTAAGTTAGTCGCCCATTTAACGGGTGATTAGCTCTTGAGATAGTATAAAGTGTCTAATTCTATCGTCGGCTTCTAGCCACGCCGGAGCTCACGTGGCTTAGTCACCCCTTAAATGGACGATTATACCTATATCTAAATTTTTTTTAAAGATACTTAAATTACTAATTACATTTTAAATCATACTTATTTTAAAATTTTTGCCTAAAATCTATGGGCTATTCAAATAAAATTAATTTATTTATATCTTTTTCATTTTCTAATATTTCACCAAATTTAGTAAAAAACAGACAAATATACATATAAAATTTTAAACCTAAAAATTATTAATTGAAAATCTATGCTCACCCTGAACCAATATCTCTTATAGTTTTATATATATCTAGTAAAATTATTTTATTTTTGTTAAGTTAATTTTATGAATGAACAAATAAAAATATTTAAAATCTATTTTAATAATGCTCCAAACATTATAATAAATTTTCTTTTATTATTATTATTTTACTATCATTAAAAAGATTTATATACATATCTCATAATACACATATTTTACATATCAATACTTAAAATTTAATAATTATATTTTTAATACTTTAATTATTCATAAAAAAATGTATTCATTTTAAAATAATAATAATAACTTTTTATGTAATATTTAAGATTTAAGTATTGCAAATAAATATTAAAATATAGATGTGATATATATATAATGTTCTACAGGTGAAAGTCCGATCGTCCTACCCATATGTTCAAATGGAGTAATGAATTGTGAGTAAAATCATTAATGTGAGGTTCCATTTTCTTCTCCAAGTTTATTTTTAACTCCTTTTTATTTTCATTTTTATTTTCTCTTTTTTTTTTGTTTTTGTTTTTCTCTTTTTTTTTTCTTTAATTTTAAACTTTGACTAAATTGACGAGAATAGAGTTATTGATTTTGAATGAGGTAGTATATAAATATTTTATTATTATAATACATCACAAATATATTTTTTAGACTCATTTAATATATAATATTTAAGCAAATATATTTTTTAAAATTTAACATAACAAGTTCGTCACATGATACGTTTAACTGCTCTAATGGATGATTTTGAATCCACGTCAATCATTATTTTGAGAGCGTTTCATTAAAATCTAAAACCATTTAAGAAATGCACATAAGTAACTCCTTTAAATTAAATTAATTTATATATCATATTTTTTATAATTATTATATTATTATTTTGATTAATAAAAATAATTAAAAAGCATCTCTTGTCATTATAAGATTTTAACAATTTATAAGTAATATTAAATAGTTAATGGAAAAAAGAAAAGTTTATATTTATATTCAAAATGTAAAGGAAGTGCTCCATAATAAAATTGGACAATTTTTAATTTATTTAATCTAGATGTATATAAAAAAATTAATTTATATACTTCATCGTACTTTCATTTATTTAATTTTCCAAGCTTTATTTATATAGAACTAATGTAAAATATAGTTTTTCTTATCATTTTTAATTTATAATAAATGTGATTTTACATACAGGTCAAATTGTAAATCAATTGTTACAGATTTAAATCTTATGGAGCTACCATAAGTAACATATTATTTAAAATTATTTTTTATACTTAATTATTATAACTTATCATATTATCAAAATCACATTATAATAAATTAGCTTTTCTTTTAGTTTGGATTTGGATTTTTAGAGTTAACATGGAAAGAAACCAACAATAAATTAAAAGGGATTACTTATTATTAAGACTACTGTATAGCTCATAAGCATTTTTTATTTTTTTGGGTACTGTGTTGAAGAGGGAGAATTTAGTGTCTTTATAGGCTAAATAAATGCGTCTATTGCAAAGAAGAAAACTTTAAAATGAACAAAAATAATATGTAGAATCTACATATTTATCATGAGAATTAATAAGAAAATGAAAAATTCTTGACCATATTAAGTACTTAGTAACATTATATTTTATAGTGGTACTAATAGTAAATAATATTTCATTTCAATAAGAAGAGAGATAAAAGCTGTAACATTGATTGCTAACCAACGAGATATACGTGCATTTGGAGGGTTTAAGAGATTAAAAAAATGTTAATATTACGTTAACTCATCAACCAATGATTGTAGGTAAACAATTAGAATTTTTTTAATTGTGAAATCTATGAATATTGCTCATGATAAATATATAAAAGGGGTGGCAATATTTAATTATGACTGATCAGTATAAATAAGGTGAAATAGATGATTATAAATGTGAATTCATTAGCTCATAATTCAAAGCTAATACTTCAAGGATCAAAATTGAACTAAGGTGTGTGTGGTCGAAGTGCTTTTTTGATTTTATCATTTGATGGATTATTCATAATGTTTAATTTACTTATTATCTTATGATGTCACCTTCTATATTTAATAGAACACATTAATATGCATGTAATTTTTGTTAGCGCATAATTTGAGAGATAAATAAAATGATCTTTTATATGTTATATATCCTTTTGGATGCATTGTTTTATATTCTATGATTTGATTCTAATTACTCCATAAAATTTCCATTCACCCCATTGCTTCATCCATATAATACAACATATACTA
The DNA here is from genome assembly GCA_021442155.1 of Cymbidium sinense. Classification (NCBI taxonomy): domain Eukaryota; kingdom Viridiplantae; phylum Streptophyta; class Magnoliopsida; order Asparagales; family Orchidaceae; genus Cymbidium; species Cymbidium sinense. Next base: position 177,095,359 of record CM038215.1, read on the forward strand.
TTGACACAACAATATATTTTTTGTGCATTCAATAGACCTAATTTAGAAACTAATTTTCTTAGTTTTACATAGATCTTTAGAGAGGGGCAGAATCAGCCTTAATTCTCAGGATGGATAAATTTGTATATTAAGACAAAAGTAAAGGACAAAAAAATTTTTTAGGAGGAGCAAATGACTAATTTGAAATCTCAGATAAGAAAAATAATGAGTTAGTGAGATTAAGGCTTGTTGTTGTTGTATTCTTACTACAACTAACAAGTAGGAACTAAGAGTGATTGGTGCAACCATCTTATATGAGTTATTGGGCAATACCTAATAAATCATAAAATCACTTGGCTTCATTGTTAAAAGAATCTTTTCAACTTTTGTAAATTATGAGTTAGTAACATCAAGTTTCATATCTTTATATCCTGCAATTTATTCTTTATTTATTGGTGCAAAACTTATAAAAGCACTCTCACATAAATTGACTAATGACTTGCATTAATTATTTTACAACAAAATCTAATAATTGGAAAGACATCCTCTTTGAGTAATTTTCGTCCATTTTTGAGGGCATTGCGGATGAAAATTTTGGCAAGAAAAGAAAATTCGTTGGTATTTTCATTACTAATAGGCTCTTATCTTGAAGTAAGCAAAACGCTTGCTAGGGCATGGGTCAGGAAATAATCTGGTAACGAACAAGGGTAATCATGCATTGTAAAGCAAGAGAGTGAGTTAGCAATTGGCATAAAAGAGTGAGTGAAAGCTGGCTAGTCTCCAACCTTAGTCACCATTGACATTCATCATTTGATTCTTTATAACAACAGGTAAAGATGCCACCATGGAGGCCTAAAGTGCTAGTTCTCTAGCTACATAGACCTGGAGCATGTCCCAACCTTAGTCACCATTGACATGCTACCAATCATTTGTGATAATTGAAAAATTAGTTAGATATTTTATAAATTGCAATGACCATCATACCCATCATTAAACATCATTTATTTGAAAATGCTCATTTATTCGTTTTGCTCAGGAAATTTTGTTTTGGATAGCTGTAATGATTGAGTTAGCATAATAATCTAGGTGACGATACTCCCCTCCCTAAAACTTTCCGATCTATTTGAAGCTCCGCACCATAAACCCTAGTAATCACATGGTGCTTCCTCAGCTTAATTAAATACTACTCTTGTTGTCAATATCAAATTTTGTTTGATCTTGATTGAATGAAGATGCCATAGTTTTCCCTCAGGAGCATAACAAACCACCCATAAAATCTTGATTTTATCCATTCGAACTCTAATTATCTTCATATATGCAAAGCAACTCCTTAGTTTCTTGGCCAGTTTTATTCGTTTTTACTTCTCAGGACAAACCTAAAGTACTTCAGAGCTGACGACTTGATTATCTCTAGATACCAACTATGGCCATGGATGAGGTCATGTGGACTGTATATGCAAGACTACAGGGGGCACAATAACTTCAATGATCCCTTCTAGTGATTTAATTATTAATACTACAAAAAGCGACATTTAGATGGTCTCGACATCAAGATTTCTCACTGTTCCACCTGTGCTTAAAATTACATTAATTTTATCACTGATCACATATTCAAGGGTCATTGATTTAAAAAAAAGCCTCAGCAGATAACTTTGAGGTTATCAGCATACCAGGTTATGGCTGAGCTCTAAGAAGAGATACTTCTCAATTCATGTAGTGGGTAGGCTCAATGATTCAACGCACCTTTCTCATCATGGTTATCCATTTGACTTATCCTAATTCGCTGGCCACTGTTCAAGAATACACACCATGATACCATGGGCCCAGTGAAATGTTCTTTACCAGGCATCCTCTATAGCAGTAAGTTTTTTTATATTTTATATTACTTGAAAGTTTTAAAGTAATATATATATATATATGTCAAATGGCTATGAATCAAGATCATGAAAACCAAATGAAAGATTCAATTAGATCAGATGTGTGAAAGGATATGTTGCCGACTTGTTAGAGGAAAAAAATATTTCTTCAAGTTTAAAGATTCAAATCAAGTGCTTCACTACACTATTTATTGCTTTTCATTTAAAATATAAAATATATAGAATGAGACCATCTCACTCTCATGTAATTTTTGTATTCAAATAAATATAAAAAACACAACATATACTAAATAATGATGAATATTTTCTTATAAAACTTTCTGAGAAATTTCTATCAAAATATTTGAATTCTAGCTCCATAATCTTGTAGCGATTTTAAAACTGATGAAATATATACATTCTTTGATAGCAATTTTAATCACAGCTATATTTATATTTTTTTATAAAATATATAAGAATAATTTTAACCAACGTAATTTTGCAAAAAAATTAGAGCAATTGCTAAAGTTAAAAAAATATGCTACTCAATATTTGATACTAAAATTTATCAAATTAAGCATGAATATAGAGTCAATAAATATATTTAATTTTATAAAATTAATTTAAAAACAATTTGAATTTGAATTTTCATAAATTTATAATCAAATTAATCGTCTTAATATGACAAGTTCACTAGCACTAAAAATTGGTTGATTCGAGTCGAAATGAGCTTAAATCAAGCTAAAGAAATATACTTAAAAAATTTGAGAAATTAATTGGATTGTCAAATATTCTCCAAATTTAGAGTGTCAATAGTCAAATCGAGCGGCTCGACGAGACAAATCCAATGAGCCAAGATCATTCAAATTAGAGGTTGTTTGGATGGTCAAATCATCCAAAAACTATCTATAATTAAGGAAATCGATATAAACTGTCCGATGGAATGCTTTAATATTTTGGCTACAATTATCAAAATGCTCATTTCATAATTTTATAAATGGAACTCCATTCTTGTCATAAAAAAAGAAGTTTAAATACAACTTAAGAGAAAGCTATGACATAACTAAAGAAGATGCTCGAAACTTGAAGTCCGTCATAACAAGCACCGCTGACTGCCACCGATTATTATCGTTGTCTGCCGACAATAATTATTACATCTTAACTATCATTGCATTGTTGTTGTAACCTGATTATAGAACTCCCATCCTCTTAATTTTTTAAATATAGTATTGTAATCTCGTTATGGAGAAAGTTGGAACTTTATAACTTAGAATATATATAGTAGAGCATTTTAACTGTAGTAGATCCTGTGATTTTTTTTCACTTTTTCTAAGATTTTTTCATATAAAAAACTTGATATTTTTTAATTTTTTTTCAACTATTTATATGTGTGTTAGATTTTCATATAAAACTAAAGTGTGAAGTTTTATTTTATCACTATGAATTCTCTGACATGCAACACTACTAATCTTCTTAATTTAAATTGCAACAGTTTTAATCGCATATATTTGTTGTAGTGATTTACTTAACTATTACTGCGAGTCTGCGATTTTCATGTAAGTTCACTAAACCGAGCCAACGGCCCCTTCTTCTCCTTTCTCTTTGCTCTCAGTTCAAAACTTTGCAGAGCCTGCAACCCCGAATTCTCTCATTTGAATCTTGCCATCGGTAACCTCTCTGAAATCATTTATTATCTACATTTTAATTTTGTATTGACATACTATTTGACAATTGCCTAATGATATAATCTACAAACTAAATAGGAATGAGCTACGTGTATAATCTGGTCTCTCGATTCATTCTTCAAGTACGTCAATTATTTCTCTTGAACAACATAATAAAATTAGCAATGATAATTACGTTCGTTCTTGGATATCCCTTAACTACAGCCAAAAAGTATTTGCTATATCAATTTCTATCAGTGTTGACATATACAGTGATATATTATAATCTTTTTGATCTAAAGTTTTAAGTTGCCATACTTTTTTAAATAGAAATGATTCTAGTTGCTTTTCTAAATTTAATACACTTAACAATTCTAAAATTTAAGTGTCACTTAATTATTTTGTTTATAAGATATTATAACCTAATAATTAAGAAAAAATAATATAAAAAATCACACAACTTCGTGAGAGTTTGATCTAACTAGATTTGGGAAGCAACTTTTTAGGGAAAAACCATTTTATCAAAGTAATGCTACAGTCTGAATTCAAGCTCACAGTCACTGGCTCATATCTAACAAAAATATATCACTGTTCTCTTAAATTACAACTCTATCGCCCTCAAGTCCCAACCATTAGAATTGGACTGTAAAGTAACAATCTTATTGAAAAAAAAAAATCATAAGAATAAAGTTTGCACCTAGATAATGCTTTTCCGCTACATCTGTTCAGCTTTCCTTTACAAAAACAAATGTAGTATGATAACAACAAGAAAGTTATCAATTCTAGATGCGGTTAGATTCTGTAATTTGAATTCTCTCCAGAAAATTTAATTACGAATTCTCATTTGCTGGGATCAGATTCTTCAGCTTTTGATCTTCTCATTATCCTTAAATTCTTGCATGGTGCAATGAACATCCTGTGAAATTTTTAATGAAGTTATATACATTCAATAATCATCTACTTTTCTTGTGAAAATTTTGATACAGTAGAGATACATGCTACTACATGCCATTTATGCCTAGTGTACGCCATATTTGATTCAAGTACAACGAGGCATTAAAAAAAAAAGAGATTTATCTCTTATGAAGATTTCATGAATTTCATGTCCATAATTGATCAAGGACATAATAAGGTCTAGTTTTTGATGTCTTCCATTAGTTGTTATTTATGGGTTTACACATGATAAATGTATAAAATATATGTGAGAAAAGTCTTCACTCAACCTCAAGATATATCAATCTATATTTTCTGGATAATGTAAAAACAGTTTAGTGATATGCCATTAAATAAGTAGGAGAGTACTATATCACTATTTATGATCGATATATTTGTAAAATAATTAAGTATTATTGGCATAGAATTATGTCCATGATAAGAGAAATAGTCAAAATCATAATTGTTGTGTGCTAGAAAATCAGTTCGTAGAGTAAAAGTTTACACCTTAGCTTTGTTGTAAAATCCAGCACGCACACAGGTATTTAAAGAGTGAACAAGAAAACTCCAAAAATTTTTACGTGGAAAACCTCGAAAAGAGGGAAAAAACCACGGGGCCTAGCCCAGTAAAAAGCTTTCACTATGTATCTGTTTCAGAGTACAAAATCTTCCCGATAACGGGATTACAGAATTATATATGAGAAAGGAACAATGACTATGTAGTCACGTTCATGTGGTAACAATTGCTAGTAGTAGCAGATGATGGCAAACAACGGCGGCGATGAAGAAGGTAGTGGAGGCAGAGGTTGTGGCAATCGGCGGCGGCGGCGGCCGGCAGCGGTGGTTGACGACCGTCGAGTGGTGGCACGATTGTGCTTGGAGGATCTTCAAGCTTTAGGGCTCTCTCCTCTCTCCTACTTGGGCCTCCTCTCATATGAGGAATGAGGGGCTATTTATAGATTGGAGGAGTGACGTCTCTGTAAATACATGCAAAATCCGAACCACTCCTCTCCATCGGACGGTTTATGATGATTCTTTTGATCATATGATGTATTTTGTGTATTTGAATGCTCAAATGAAGTCAGAATTATGAGATCTTGGGCTTGTTGGATCCGGCTCGTCGAGATGCTTGATTTGACTATAAACACTCCATATTTGAGAGATTTTTAGAAATTTAACTGATGTCCCAAAGTTTCCAATGATATTTTAAGTGCTTGATCTCGACCAGTTTCAATTTCGGGTCAGCTTGCTTTCGGCATCAAGATTCGTGTTTCAACTAGTGGAATTTTCAGGGTCATATCAGTTTCCCCCTATTTTTGGATGATATTATCTCAACCATCCAAAAATATATATGCCGAATATTTGAAAATAGCAGATTCTTCAATGAAATTTGCGGTTCCATTAACCATACATTTTGAAAGAACAGATCTTCATGGGAACACAAGATTATCACTACTGCGGATCACGAGCCCGCGGATGTGTGTAGGTATGCATGCGATTTTGAGGTTACACCCATCACGATCGAGCAGTGCTTTCGGGTACGCGGTAGCCAGAAACCTTGATAGCGGGCCGTGGTTCGAGCGGTCGGCGGGTCCGCGTGGGCAGCCGATAAATTCGGCAGTCCTCAGTTCGGCATACGGTCGGAATAAACGCGGGAGCGGAGTCAGTCTGTGGCGGGCGGTGGGCGGGCGGGGCGGAGCCGCGTCTGTGAAGTCGATCTTGTCGTTATGAGTCGGTTCGCGCGCATGCCGGGCAAAACGTCCGTTCACCGTTTTGGCCCGTTTCCGTCTGTTTTGAGCGGTTTTCGGCAGTTTTTGGCAGTTTTTGACCTTTTTACCTCTATAAGGGTTCTATAAAAATCCCCTTAGGGCCAAGGGAGAAGACACCTTCTCTTCTTCTTGAGAGAAGGTCGTTCGGAGTCGATCAAGGCCTGCGGTACTTACGTCGCTGTTCCGGTTTTCCCTTGAAAGAGGCGTCAACCGGCCTCGTCGGACCGTCCGGGTTTGGAGGCAATCAAGGCCTGCAGTTCATACGTCGTGTTTACAGTTTTCCCTCGAAAGAGGCTTTAACTGTACTCGTCGGACCGTCCGGTCTGGAGGCGATTAAAACTGCGCACATCGTCGTGTTCTGATTTTCTCGAAAGAGGCATCAAGTACTCGGACCGTCCGGGTTTGGAAGCGATCATTGGCGATAACCGGAAGAGGTTGTGGCGATGCCGGCAGTAGTGGTGGCGGATGATAGCACGATGGTGACCGGCAAAGATTGCCGGTGATGGATAGCGGTGGCCGGCAGCGTTTAGCGGCCGGCAGGGTGGTCGGCAACAACGGCTGTCGGCATGCGATTGGCGTCGATGTCAGCGGGATGAGCGGCGATGGTGGTGGCAGCGATGTCAGCGATAGTTGGCAGCGGTGACCAGTGACCGGCGGCATAAAAATGACGGAGATGTAGCGATAATGGAGGATCTGCAGCTATGATGTAGTAGAGTGGTCAACAGCGGAAGATCGGAATGAACTAGCGTTAGATCAGAATAGTAGCGTTAAGTAATCAACGAGATGACTGAGACGTTAATTGGTAATCGGCGATGCCGGCGATATAGCCAGCAGTGACCGGACCAGTGTGGTAAAGCGGTAGAGACGATACCGGCAACAGTAATCGGTAATGCGGAGATGGGCCATAAGCGCATGGCCGAGCATGATTAGCCAGCGGGTGTGGCAACAATAGCGGCAATGCAACAGTGGAAGCCCAATCGATGTCACCTGAATGGCTGACGTTAGTGGTACCGGCAAAATCAGATGCGTGGCAGCAGCGGTAACCGGCAGCAGTTACGCGATAGTTAAGCGGTAGCCGACCAGCAGTAATCAGAATAGCCCTCTGATGGTTGCGTCAGCGAGATGTCAGCCTGAAGCCAGCGAAGCAATGAGCGCAGCGTCAGTATCAGCGAGATGACAACGATGATGGTAGACCGGAGAAAATTGCAGCGATGGTCGGTGTGACCGCCGATGTGTAGTGGTAGCCGACCGGTGTTAGCGCCGCAGATGGTCGATAATAGCAATGCAACAGTAGATTAACAGTAACCAGAGCGTCAGTATCAGTGGTAACCGGCAGCACAGCCGTTAGCGGCCCGGCGAGATGGTTAGCGCGCAGCGATGAAAGTAGTCAGCGGTGGCATGACATCAGAATCAGCGATGACCACACGATAATGGTAACCGGCGAAAATTGCGGCGATGGTTGCGGCGGAAGGTCTTTATCGAGGTTGTTTGTCGAGTGTGACTTCGATAGCGTTATGTATGGAAGAGGTCAAATTGAATCGATTGAGGATTTTTTATCCAGGTTGTTTGTGAGAGTGTTACTGATACGACACCATGGAAGAGGTTGAATTGAATCCGAGATCTTCCATCCGGGTTGTTTGTCAAAGTGTTACGATGGCGTTAACCTATGTGGAAGAGGCGTAGGAAGTCCACCAAAGACCTTTTGATCTATCTAGGTTATTTGTCGAGTGTTTTCACGACGGCTTAACTATGGAAGAGGTTGAATTGAATCCGTTGAGAATTTTTGACCCATCCGAGGTTGTTTGTCAGAGTGTTACCCGATGACGTTAACCTGTATGGAAGAGGTCGAATTGAATCCGTTGAAGATTTTTGATCCATCCGAGGTTGTTTGTCAGAGTGTTACCCGATGATGTTAACCTGCATGGAAGAGGTCGAATTGAATCCGTTGAGAATTTTTGATTTGTCCGAGGTTGTTTGTCAGGGTGTTACCCGATGACGTTAACTTGTATGGAAGAGGTTGAATTGAATCCGTTGAGGATTTTTGACCCATCCAAGGTTGTTTTTCAGAGTTTTACCCGATGACGTTAACCTGTATGGAAGAGGTCGAATTGAATCCGTTGAGAATTTTTGACCCATTCGAGGTTGTTTGTCAGAGTGTTACCCGATGATGTTAACCTATATGGAAGAGGTCTTGAATGTTGAGATTTTTGACCCATCCGAGGTTGTTTGTCGGTATTACGATGGCGTTAACTGTATGGAAGAGGTTGAATTGAATCCGCTGAGGATTTTTGACCTATCCGAGGTTGTTTGTCAGAGTCTTTGCTCAATGACGTTAACCTGTATGGAAGAGGTTGAATTGAATCCGTTGAGGATTTTTGACCCATACGAGGTTGTTTGCCAGAGTGTTACCCGATGACATTAACCTGTGTGGAATAGGTCGTGGGAAGTCCACCAAAGACCTATTAACCTATCCTAGGTTGTTTGTCAGAGTCTTTGCTCGATGACGTTAACCTGTATGGAAGAGGTCGAATCAAAACATTCATTTGTGGTTGTAGCCAAAGTTGCTCCTTAACCTTGGTCTCGTTTTTCCATTAGTATGATTGGAAAATCATAATTTGTAAAGTTATATTTCTTCTGAATGTTGAAATATCCTCCAACTTTGACATGTTTCTTGGGATGATAATCCATTAGATGCTTAACATATTAACATGGACGATCTTCTGAGATTAAGAGTTGTCCCCCAATTTTCGACAAAATCTGAAGGAACGAAGTTTGATGAATCTTTATTCTTCGCTTGCACTCTTTAAAAGCTTGAAATGCTCCACCTCGATGGTGGTTTTGATCTTGTTGGGAAACTTGGTCGCCATATAAGATGAAATAATGGAATCGGTTCTCACTGAGCATGCCAAAGCACTGCGGTTCGGTAGAGTAAAGTTACGCTTTTATTTGTGAAATCCAGCACACACACACAGGTATTTAAAGAGTGAACAAGAAAACTCTAAAAATTTTCACGTGAAAAACCTCGAAAAGAGGGAAAAAAATCATGGGGCCTAGCCTAGTAAAAAGCTTCAACTATGTATCTGTTTCAGAGTACAAAATCTTCATGATAACGGGATTACAGAATTGTATATGAGAAAGGAACAACGACTATGTAGTCATGTTCAGGTGGTAACAATTGCTAGTGGTAGATGATGGCGAACAGAACGGCGGTGGCGATGAAGGTCATAATGATGGAGACCGGAGAGGTTGGCCGACGGCGGCGGCCCGGTGGCGGCGGTGATGGTTGGCGATCGTCAGTGGTGGAATGATTGTCTTGGAGGATCTTCAAGCTATAGGGCTCTCTCCTCTGCTGCCTCCCCTCATGAGGAATGAGGCTATTTATAGATTGGAGGAGTCTCGTAAATACATGCAAAATCCAACTCCTCTCCATCCGGACGACTGATGATTCCTTTGATCATATGATGTATTTTGTGTATTTGAATGCTCAAATGAAGTCGAATTATGAGATCTTGGGCTTGTTGGATCGGCTCGTCGAGGCAGCATTTGACTATAAACACTTTATATTTGAGAAATTTTTAGGAATTTAACTAATGTCCCAAAGTTTTCAATGATATTTTAAGTGCTTGATCTCGACCAGTTTCAATTTCGGATCAGCTTGCTTTCAGCATCAAGATTTGTGCTTCGACTAGTGAAATTTTCAGGGTCACATCAATAATAAATATGTCAATAATTTTTTCTTTGTTGACCTCCTCATATGTGTCATAAATCAAGACAAGCCCCCAAGTTAAATTCAACGGACTTCGGAAGTGACAGTGCGCATATCGGGGCTCAAAATGCACTAGACATCACCGAAAATGATCAAAACGATATCCGATCGATGAACAGACTTCACCGTCACGTTCAGAACGTCGAAATTGATTAGAATATAAATATTGCAAATTCTAACGAGTAATTGATTAAGCGCTCGAGCTATCAAAGTGTCGACGCGCATATCAGAGTCGGGAAGCTGCAATAATGTCCGAACGACATCCGATCACAAAATTGATCGCGCCGTTAGACTCGAAACATAAAAAACCTTTCAAATGAGACAATTCGTGCTCAATTCAGATGAGTTTACGTGAATGTCAAACGGTCAGAAGTAATAATGCGTATTTTGAGGCGAAAGTGAGATTGACGTTACTCCGGCCCCGCCTTGCGGCTCGTAAACGATCGGAATTCGAAGAACATCAAATTTGACTAAAGTTATCGCACTTTTTGTCGAAATTAGAATATATTTCGTGATAAATCTATTTAATTATCTCATAATTGCAATTAGTCATTGCCTCGGAAATTCGCAGCCGTACATTTCCGTACTTTTGCCACCTTTTATAGCTGATTGCCACGTCACTTTTCTTTGACAAAGAGCAGCCATTTTTTGTTTTGTTATCTGGTCTCACGCCTGAAGAATAAGGATCAGCCGCTGCTCTTCAAAAAAAATTGGAAGGCTTCTTTCGGCTCGGTCCGCTCTCATTTTCTCTCAGATGGGAAGTTGACACAGCGCGGCAAGCCTCCTTGCTCTTGCTCCGGCGTCCTCAACTCCTATGCCCGTCGGGCCACCCACACTGATGCTCTCTCTCTCTACCCTTTCGTTCAGAACGAGCTTGTAGCCAAACGCGAGGTCCAACACCTCACATTAATTCCTCTCCGATCCCAAACTAAACGATGCCTAGCTTCGGTCCTCTCTTTCTCCGAGCGGCCGCGATGGAGCGGTCTTGCTTCAACGGCGACAATGTGGAGGTGGAGATGGAGCTGGCTACAATCGAGTGGTGAACAACGTATCTTGGGGCCCCTCTGGCCTGGTCGCTTACGGTGCTCAAAACACCGTCGGCGTCTTCTGCACCAAGAGTGCTCAAATTTTGACAACGCTTCCTAGTCATAAGGTTGTCGTCAATTGCACACTTTTGTTTCCATCTATCAAAGACGCGCACAAAGTTCAACATGCAATAAAGCAGTATCTTCTCTCAGCAAGTGCAGATGGTGGAATTATGCTTTGGGAATTTCATACCATAGAAAGCAAGTGGAGACATGCCTTACAAATTCCAGAAATGCACGAGAAAGGTGTCACTTGCCTTACAGAAATATTGTTGTCTGAAAATGTTGGAATATTTGCTTCCACCTCTTCATATAAGAGTATTACTGTGTGGGAAATTGTTCTTCCTATAGGTATAAATGGTTTTGAGATTGATGACCATACTGGAAGTCAAATGAGTGATAATGATGTGCTTCGAGCTCATTATCTCCGTCTTCAAGCTTTTCAGCTTTTAGCATTCAAACAAGTACCAAAGCTACGAGACTTTGCATTGTGCAAACTTATATTGTGTTATGCAGGTGTTTGAAGACCTCGTTATGCTCAGTAAAGCTGACGAGTTTGAATACCACGGCGGTAGTGTCACAAGACACTGACCGTTATGCTCAGTAGAGCTGATAGGAAGGTCGAATAGACTCCCGATGTAGCCACTTATGTGGGGAAGACGCCGGGAGTCTGCCGAAATGCGGATTGATAGAGTGCTTAATTAATTTAACACAAAATGAACTATAAACTTAAAATTAAAATCTGAATTGAAATTGCATGTGTTTGAAGACCATCTATACTCGGTAAGTTAGAAGATTGCAGTAGTGTATGAAGATCGACCGTTATGCTCGATAGAGGCGGAAGGTTGAATAGACTCCGTCAGCCAATGAGGGGGCACGGAGGCTGTCAATTTGAACGACTAGAGACTTAAACTAGAACAAATTAAAGTGTTTATGAGCTTAAATTAAACTTATTTGAAAATGATAAGTTAAAAAAATAAACCTACATATATGCTCTTTTTATGCAGGTGTTTAAAGACCCCATTATGCTCAGTAGAGCTAACGGGTAGAAGATCATGGCCATAGTGTCAACAAGACACTGACCGTTATGCTTAGTATAGTTAGCGGGAAGGCTGAATAGACTCAGTAGCCTATCGGGAAGACGGAGGTCAGAAATTGACGAAAGGACTTAATTAATTTAATAAAAAATAAACTCAAAGCTCAAAATTAAAATATGAATTGAAATTGTAGGTGTTTGACGACCCTGTCATGCTCAGTAGAGCTGACATGTTAGAAGATCACGGCTGTAGTGTCACAAAAAAATGACTATCATGCTCAGTAGAGCTGACGGGAAGGCCAAATAGACTTCTGCACATTATCGGGGCGATCGAGGCAATTATTGATTGGAGATTTAAACAAGAAAAAAATAAAAGTGTTGATGAGCTTAAATTGAGCTTTGTTTGAAAATGATAAATTAAAGAACAAATCTACATATATGCTCTTTTTATACAGGTGTTTGAGGACCCCGTTATGCTCAGTAGACCTAACGGGTAGAAGATCACCATCATAGTGTCGCAAGACACTGACCGTTATGCTCAGTAGAGCTGATGGGAAAGCTGAATAGCCCCGGATGTAGCCCTCTATGTGGGGACGACGCCGAGAGGCTATCAAAATTCAGATTGACAGGAGACTTAAACATGGTCAAATAAATGTATTAATCAGCTCAAAATAAACTTAGATAGGAAAATAAATCAAAATGAAACCAACATATAAAATTCTAAAAGTCTTTAAATAAGAATGATCTTACAGGGGACTCGATGACTTGTTGATGATCATAAATAAGACTTTTAATGAACTCGAGGGTTTGTCTCCTAACAAGAATAAAATTCAAGTAAAGCTTCATGTGATCTTGATAGTTGCCTATGAGCTTCTCAATGATCACGAGCTAAGCTTCATTAAAACTTAAAGAGCTCAATAAGCTATGAGTTATATGCAAATAATAAAATATTAATCTAAATAATTGAATAAGATCTGAAATGCCAAATGCCACCAGATTTGCAACATATCATACAAGCGAACAAAAGGCGTTAATTAAGGCATTCTTAGATACACCTGAATGTGCTCGGACATAAATATTTAAAGTACAAATTTTAATCAAAAGTGTCGAAAGAAATTGGAATCAATTAAATATTAATCTGAAAAATTTAATAAGATATTAGATCAATCTATAACATCTTCTACGCCACCGGATTCGCAACATATTATACAAGTGAACATAATATGTTAATTAAGGCATTCTTAGATACACCTGCATGTGCTCGGACATAAAGATTTAAAGTGCAAATTTTAATATCTGAAATGGCTGCGCAAGATAAATTGGAATCAATTAAATATTAATCTGAAAATTCTAATAAGATATTAGATCCAATTAAATATTAATCTGAAAATTCTAATAAGATATTAGATCAATCTATAACATCTTGCATGCCATCAATTACAACATATTATGCAACATAAGGCGTTAATTAAGGCATTCTTAGATACAGCTACATGTGCTCGGACATAATGATTTAAAGTGCAAATTATAATGTCTGAAAAGACTGCACAGGCTAAATTGGAATTAATTAAATATTAATCTGAAAATTCTAATAAGATATTAGATCAATCTATAACATCTTCTATGTCACCGATTCACAACATATTGTACAAGCGAACAGAAGGCATTAGTTAAGGCTTCAATTGAACTCTTGCATTCATTATAAAACATGATTAAAATTCAAATTAAATACCTTAAAATTATACAAGCAATCTAAAATACACTGCACCCAACTTTATGCTGAATGCCTAAATTTAGTGTCTAAGGATGCTGCGCGGGTTGATTCTCTTGGGTCTACGACCGTGCTTAACAAAACCTAATGTTGTTATAGCTTTCTTTGCCGAGAAAATCTCGAGAAGCTAATTATGTCATCAAGATAACGACTATCTCCTAAATCTCAATGATAGAAGATTGAAGATATCAACTGGAGGGGTAACTATTATCAAAATATTTGAAATATTATATTCAATATTCTCAAATTCAAAATCCTCAAAATATAAAATCTCCGATCCTTATTATTAAATTGATAGAGTCACCAAGATCTAAAATAATAAATTAAATGATTTAAACACCCGCATGGGCCCTGACACTATGCCGAATGCTTAAATTTAGTGTTTGAGGATGCTGCGCGGGTTGATTCCCGATTTAGTCTTAGGATTGGGTTCGGTTAATAAAACCTAAAAATCTATTATAAGAATTTCAACTTAGTAAAATATCTAAGAAGCTAATTATGTCATGTGACAGTAGATCTGATCCTCTATTAGGAGCTAAATAGAGTTGACAAGATCTAAAGTTCTCAAATATATTTGATTTAATCAATTAACCACCACGATGATGGCCGTGTTAAATAAAAATTTTAACCGGAGGGGATACTTCAATCAAAATATGATTATAATTTCAAAACAAATCAACTTAGATTGAATCCTAATCTAAATGCAAAATTTGAAATATTATCGAGCTATAAATGTCTAAGTGAAATTCAATATTAAAAACTTAAAAGCTATAAATTCAATTCACCTTTCGCAATAGTTTGTCAAAGATGAAAAATTAAGAAAACTCTAGCTCACAAAGGAGCCAAAGTCAAATCAAGTACACAATTATATTTACTCTCAAATAATCTCATGCTAGCAAGGACGTGGCCCATATCCTCTGACTACGTGGTTTGACTAGTAGGCTTCATACATGATGCAGTTACGACCAAAGTCCTCTGATCGAGTGGTTGCTGCCAAATGGAACCATTATATTACGGTCACGACTGTAGCCCGTATGCTCTCCAATGGCTCTACCTTTTGAGTTGTGAACCATAGGGTATACTTGATTGGGCAAAAGCCCTCTGTTAGTTAAGGTAGACTTAAGCTTGTCTCCTTAGACAAACACCATCCCAGGTCTACAAGGATTTCTTAGTAACCCATGAGTTCCGATAAGGATCCTTCGTTGACTATCTCTCCTCTGACTAAGTAGACTAGGGACCACAATAGCCCGGGATGACAAAACTATGGGATATAGATCGGGCGCATCATCGTTCAACCAACCATCCACTTTAAGTTAAATATAATAAATTTTATAAATCAAAATTTAAAACTCCACATACTGCTATTATACGCTATGCACTAAGTGACCTTATGATTATCCTTAATTGAAAGTTCTCTCTCACTTATTGGGAGGGGTAATTAACTATAGGGGCTTGTGCCTATAGGAAACCTATAACCAGATCTAAAGTCCTCACAAAATGAGGGTGAAATCTTTGGGTAGTGTCTTATCTACTATTCCATCCGCCTTTTGAAAATTATACTGACACTTTAATCACTCTCTTCATCAGAGAGGTCGGTGGTAAATTTTTGAAGCCCACAGATTTTTGGTGACTCTGCTAGGGACTGGATTCTCTTTCCATCTTTGGCTAGTCAAATTTGAGCTATAGTAGCAATAAAACATAATAAAAATTGAAATTTAAAATCAATTATTGATGAAATTTAATTTAAATCACCCATATTCTTATGACTAATCTGTTTGATCTCTATATTGATAGATCTTTAGAGCACATAATTCATCATGCAGCTAGGTTGCAGAGCTAATATCCGTCTAACTATTGCTGTAATCAATGCTGGAGATGCTAGAGCTACAATCCAATTTGGCAGTGTAAACTTTCCACCTATTGTTGCTGCAAATAATCCTTTTTCTGAAGCACTTGCATATTGTACACACCAACTTATGTAGGAGAGGAGGACAACTAGAATGATTGTTACTGCTACTGAGGTTTCTCAAAAGAGAGCCTTTGTATTCAAAAGATTTGGTTATTCTGAGGCCCCAGTCATGAAAAGAATCATCACTGGGCAGAAAGTTTCAATCATACCTGTGAATGCGATCACTTTGCCAGTTGAACCTTTCATACTAAGAAGACATGATGTTGAAGCCTCCTCTTCTATTAGAAAACTAACTAGGAAGTAGAGGAGAAGAATGAATGTTGAGTTGCGAGCTCATCAACTCTCACCTGGGCCATATGTTACACAATCAGCCTTACAACCTGAAGCGAGTATTCCTACCCCATAATAAATTTAAAAAATTTGAGATGGGTGAAAAGAAATAGCTCTACTGGTGATGTTAAATAATCTTTTTGGGGCTCAATGACAGTTAGCTCCAACCCTTTAGAAGAAATAACTTGAAACTCTATTTACTCGAGTATATAGAGTTCAAAAGGTTGTAAAAGAAAAGGTATTATGAATAAAAGGTATCAAAGGCTAATTACCAGAGAAGCCGAGAATGCTCAACTACAAAAGCTACCATCAGTGATAGCAAGAGCTCAAGACCGTCCTAAACAATTCTTGCACGGTGAACATCGGGGAGTGACACTTGAACCGCATGTTCGGGAATCCACCGCTGAAAGGTCCCAACAAAAAGAAAAATAAATATGGAGGCCAAAACCTCGAGAAGAAGTAGCGACACAGAAGCTTCTTCTTTTGAAAGCAAGCTAACCTAGTGGCAACGGAGAAAGAGAAATATTGAACTGCATGTCAATAGTCATTGTTCAAGCAAAAAAAATTGTACAACCAGTTATGAAACCAGAAATGAGTGTTTCAACCCATAACAGGTTTGACAGCCTAAGATAGGTAAAGCAGAACAACTTTACTGGTCAAATCAAATAGTCCTTCTAGACTCGATAACGTTAGGTTCCAACTTCTTCAGTGAGGAAACTCAAAACTGTATATGCAAGAGTGTATCGGGTCCTCAAAGTTGCTAAGAAGAAAAGATTGATGGAAAGAAAATATCAAAGTCCTGTCATCAGGGAGGCTAGAGTTTCTCCTCCAAGAAGACCTCTTACAATCTCGACAAGATGTCAACCAATTCAAGTACCGCACGATGAGTATCAAGGCATGACACTTGGACCACAAGCCTAAGAATCCACCATCGAAAGGTCCCGACAAAAATGTAAGCAAATTTGGAGGCTAAAGCCTCGAAGTGAAACTGCTTTAAAGAAGGATAACGATGTGACATCTGGACTGTACTCCCAGAGGCCCACCATAAATGAAACTCTTTAAGAATGTGTACCCAAGAAAAATATCCTATGTGATGAGATTTCTAACGATCGACACCTTGGAGCTTGTCGCCAACCATCTCCATATTTTTAAGAAGAGGTCGAGTTTGATCGTAGTCCTCCGAGCTAGAAATTTATTGGAGGCATCGATTAGAGTTCCGCATCCAAGAGGAATAAGCTAATGTAAAAGGATACTCCTTTCAAATAGGACAAAAAATATCGAGAGGTTTTTGATAGTATCAAGAAGTATCTGTTAAATCTTCCCATTCTCGCAGTAGTAATCCCAAGAAAGCCTCTCATGTTGTACACAATAACACTGGAAGAATCTCTACGTGCTTTGTTGGTGCAACACAATGAAGAAGGAAAGGATAGCGCTCTATATTACATTAGTCACAGATTGATAGTGGAAATACGCTACTCTACAATTGAGAAGCATTGTTTGACATTATTTTTTGCTTTTCAAAAGCTATGTCATTATATGTTATCTCATAAAATTACTGTCATCTCAAGAATCGATCTGCTGAAGTTCCTGATGACAAAACTAGCGTTGATAGGTCACTTGACATGATGGGCTATTATTCTGCTATAATTTGACATCACATATGTTCCCAGAAAGAGGTGAAGGGGTAAATTCTGACAGACCTCTTTGCTGCACACCCTATCCCGGTAGATTCATCGCTCAATGATGATCTTCTTGATAAGCAGGTCATTCATATATATGAAAAAAAGTAGCAAATGTGAGGATTGTATTTTGATGGAGCTTCATCCATCAAATACACTCAGCCCTCAAATCTTCCAAAAGCTCGAGCTGGCATCAATCTCATCTTAATTATGCCAGAGGGTGGTATAATGAGGCACTCCTACAGGTTAACTGAGCCATGAACTAACAACAAAGCAGAATATGAAGCGTTAGTGGCAGGTCTGGAGGAAGCCATCTCCTTGGAGTCCAAAATCTACAAGTTTATGGTGATTCTCAGCTCGTCATTAATCAAGTGCTGGGCCTTTACAAAATCAACAAGCTTAAATTGACCCACTATCATAAGCGAGTTCTCGGGCTCATAAAATAAATCCAAAATATCATTATGACTCGAGTTTCCAGAGCGCAAAACAGACTGTTTAGCTAAGTTAGCTAAAGAAATGATGACTATGTACTAATTAGTGTTTGCACTCATTGGGTCCTAAAGCCAATAAATCAAAAATCCCCGTTGGAAGAGGGGTCATCAAATGTAAGACATCAGGATGCAATTCATGTTGCTCCTCACACTCCCTTATAAATTGCTCATTGAAATCAACAAGATGAGGCTCGAACTATTCAGGAGGCAAGACCTCAATCTAAAGAAACTCCAAGACCATAAAGTGAAATCCTTATAGTAGAAGAGAAGGAAGATTAGAGACAACACTTCATCGACTACTTTAAGGAAAGTAAATTGCCGAGCAATAAGCCGATAGATGCACAGCTTGAGAAAAGGCTTCGACTATATGCTTATGTTGACAATACCCTATATCATAGATCCTTTGAGTAGATGTGGCTACGATATTTGGGAATAGAAGAAGCCAACAATATGTCAGACAATGACCCAGCCTTCAAAAGCACTAAAATTTATAGATTTGTTGATTGACATAAGATTGATTGATGATACTCGTTGATTTATAATTAGAGAGCAAATGGCTTGGCCGAGGCTTTCAACAAAACACTAGTCACGTTACTCAGAAAAATCATTACAAGAAATAAAAGGGAGTGCCATACCAAGCTTGTTGAAGCTTTATGGGCTTACCGCACCACCTACAAGACTCTCACAAAATCCACTCCTTATGCAATAGTATTTGGGGCTAAAGCAGTTCTACCACTTGAAGTTGAACTACCTTCACTCCGAGTAGCCATTTAACACAATCTCACTTAAGATGAGAATGTCTATCTATGGATATAAGAGGTTGATGCGCTTAACAAAGTAAGGCTCCAAGCTCCATAAAATTTAGAAGTTTACTGAGCGAGGACGTCCAAAGCATTCGATCATACAATACGTCCTCAAGCTTTTAAGAAGGAGAATTGGTCCTAGTGCTGAGAAGACTAATTATTCCTCACTGTCATTATATGTGTAAGTTTTGCTTGGAAATTCTCTTGTAATATAAGAATGCATCTCCGAAATGAAGCAAAAATCTTCCTGTCAGACAAGGGGCATTTTTAAATTTATAGCAAAATATCAAGCTCTCCCTGTGAAACATGGGACCTTTCTGTTGTATTTGGGTTGACATCGTACCTAAGCTAGAGATCCCCATATACATATTCAAATTATGTATTCAAAGTTCACAAGTCTCAAAGTCTTACCTACCAAAAATAGAAATTTTTAAGTCTATAAACTACAATAAATCAAGTTGGAAACACATCTTCCATTCATACATCAAATCTAGGGCTCGAGTGGGTGCATAAGATCAAACTCAATAAGCCTAAATATGGCTGAGTCACTGATAGATCTACTTACTGAACATGCTACAAAGGCCGCAGTAAGTGATCCCCCATCTCATTAGCCTGATGATAAAATCCTCCATCAATTGCTCAAGTCCAGTACTCAAGTAGGTGCATAAAGCCAGACTCAACAAACCCAAATATGATTGAGTCGCTGATAGGTCTCTCACTATAAAAGTAAGGGGATCCCCTACTTTGTTAGTTAAAAAATAAGAGCATCCAAATCTTCAAATCCCTCCAACTTGGTGAGTTCAAGTGGCCCAAATTAGGAGATCATCCCTAATGATCGTAAGGTCATTTTTTTTCAAAATCCAACAAAAATATCCTCACTCAGAAAGCACTAAGCT
Source organism: Cymbidium sinense (assembly GCA_021442155.1). NCBI lineage: Eukaryota > Viridiplantae > Streptophyta > Magnoliopsida > Asparagales > Orchidaceae > Cymbidium > Cymbidium sinense. The sequence goes on from CM038215.1 coordinate 177,115,326, forward strand.
GAGTTTAGTATCAATATCAAATTAGAAATGTCAACTCCTTCAATAAGTCTATTAAAGCAAAAAGTAAAGACCGAAGGAAACTCTTCCCAAGCAAGTCCAGTCAAGCAAAAAAGCAAAGGACCGAGGAAGTCACCCCAATGTTCATACAAAGCCAAAGGCTGAACTAAGGGATTGATGTCATCAACATGTCCATTATGCGCAAAGCACAAGACTGATGATTCTTCACCACTGACCCAACATAAGCTCTGAGGGCTAGGTCACCGACAGACATCCTTCTATAAGCCCATGAAAACAGAAAGCTAGGGCAGAAGGTAATGTCGTATCACCTGACAAGTCTTTTAAGATAATTCAAAACTTTCCTCCATCAAATTTGTCAAGGCACGAAGCTAGGATAGAAGAAAATATAAGGTAAAAATCCCCGAGATGAGGTCTTCAACAATTCCATCAAAGCACCATGCATATGACCGAAGATGTTCTCATCTTGCCAACAAGTCATCAACTCCATCAAGTCCACTAAGGCACGAAGCCAGGATAGGAGGAAAATACAAATTTTAAATTTCAAGATTGAATCTTTAACAAGTCCGTCCAAGCACAAAGCACATGATAGAAGATGTTCTCATTTCACCAACAAGTCATCAACTCCATCAAGTCCACTGAGGCACAAAGCCAGGATAGGAGGAAAATATAAATTTCAAATTTTGAGATTGAATCTTCAACAAGTCCATCAAAGCACAAAGCATAGGATCAAAGATGTTCTCATCTCAACAAAAAACCATCAACACCATTAAGTCCACCAAGGCACAAAGCCAGGACAGGAGGAAAATATAAATTTCAAACTCTCAGGAGAAAGTCTTCAACAAGTCCGAGAGCACAAAGCATAGGACCAAAGACATTCTAAATTCTCAAGAAGCATCGGAAAGCTCCAGTATTTATATATATATCATGTCATGCTTCAAGCGAGATCCTTAGATAAATATACATGATGATGAGCTCAATGTTGTTTATATTAAATAAGTTCAAACTCTGTGATACATTTTTGAACTAATCTGCAATCCCCATATTAGACAAGAGCTTTTTTTATGATCAAGATTGTTCAACCTTCTCCTGTGAAATTGGAGATCTTCTTGTATATATTTAGGTTGACATCGAGCTTTATGCCAAGATCCCTGAATATATCTATAACTATTTTTGTTAAAATTATAGACTCTTGCAATAGCAAAAAGAATCTATTTATGTGCACGAAAAGACAGCTTTAAATATCAAAAGTTTGTCTCCAAGATTCATCAAAATTTGAAGATCAAGCTATAAGAACTCCCAATTTCGGAAGCTTCAATCAACTAAGTTGGAATAACATCAATCCCTATGTCTTCAAGTCTAGGACACGAATGGGTTCTAAAGGTCAAACTCAACAAGTCCACAAATGGCGAGTTGTCGACGCTTCCCTCACTCAATAAGTAAGAAAAGCACAGTGAAAGAGCCCCTGCTCGTCAATCTAATGATAAGACCGCCAAGCCATCACAGCTTTTAAGTTAAGAACTCAAGTAGGTTTTAAAGGTCGAATAAGCCCAAAATGGCCGAGTTGTCGACGACTTTACTCAATAAGCCACTGCGGGCAAGTGAAAGAGCCCATGCTCGTCAGTCCAATGATGATAGCTGTTCAATCTCAAACCAGATCCAGCTTAGTGACTACAAGCACCAAAGTTTAAGAGATCTTTCCACTTGATCGATAGACCAAGACAATATGAGGAAACTCTCAATTCAGAGTTGTCTCAAATCAATCCCTATATTAGCAAGGTAATATTTCAACCACTTTTCAAGCAGTCTGATGAAGCACAAAGCACAAATCAAAGCCAATTTTCTCATCAAGTCTGCCAAAGTAGAAAGCATAGGACCAAAGAAGTGATTCTATAGTTCGCACAAAGGCAATGGTCAAACTAAAGGAATTTCGTGGTTATTTAGTATGTTAAAAACGTCTACGATAACTCAACATTGACTTAATATGAGTTTGGAAGGCCTTCTATATAGTTAAGCGGCAAACAGACTCGGGTGTACATACACTTCTTGACAAGTCAATATAGACAAATCAGGTCAATCCTTCATCAAGTCTATCAAGCTTAAAGCTAGGACAGAAGGAATTTTAAATCTCAAAGCAAACAAATCGATTCTTCCATCAAACCTGGTCAAGCATGAAGCAACGGTCGAATGAAATCTAAATCTATAATAACACAAAAAAAGAGACTTTCAGTGAACCCATCAAAGCAAAGAGTAAATGGTGGAAGAAGCTCTTCATTGAATCCAGGGAAGTTGAAAGCTGAAGTGATCTAGGATCCATAGTCAGCCCAAAGGGTCAACCAATTTTCAACAAAAGTGACTCGCTTCATGCACGAATAACATTTGTTGAGGGGCATTTGTTGACCTCCTCATATGTGTCATAGATCAAGACAAGCCCCCAAGTTAAATTCAACGGACTTTGGAAGTGATAGTGCGCAAATTGGGGCTCAAAATACCTGACGTCACTAAAAATGATCAAAATGACCTCCGATCGATGAACGAACTTTGCCATCACGTTCATAATGTTGAAATTGATCAGAATATAAATATAACAAAATCTAACGAGCAATTGATTAAGCGCCTAAGCTATCAAAGTGTCAAAGCGCATATCAAAGTCGAGAAGCTGCGACAATATCCGAACAACCTCCGTTCATGAAATTGATCATGCCGTTAGACTCGAAACATCAAAAACCTATCAAAAGAGACTATTTGTGCTCAATTCAGATGAGTTTACATGAACATCAAATGGTCAGAAGTGATAATGCACATTTTTGAACTGAAAGTGACCCAATTTGGCTCGTCAAACGCGACCTCCGTTCATGAAACAAAGCTGTATTCGTCAAATATCAAAATTACCTAGAATAAACATCCAATTTGACTAAAGTTATCACATTTAAAATTTCATCAAAATTCAAACATATTTTGAGGTAAATCTATTTAATTATCTCATAATTGCAATCAGTCATCGCCTTGGAACTCATGACATTCCCATTACTTTGCCACCCATAGTAATCACTTTTTTGACAAAGAGCATCTTTTTTTTTAATGTTATCTGGTCTCACGCGTGAAGAATAAGGATCAGCCACTACTCTTCAAAAAAAATTGGAAGGCATCTTTCGGCTCGGCCCGCTCTCATTTTCTCTGAGATGGGAAGTTGACACGTGGCTCCTGTTCGCTCCTGTCCTCCGTTGAGCCACCCACATTGATGCTCTCTCTCTCTCTACCCTTTTGTTTAGAATGAGCTTGCAGCCAAACATGAGGTCCAACACCTCACATTAATTCCTCTCCGATCCCAAACTAAATGACGCCTAGCTTCGATCCTCTCTTTCTCCAAGTGGCTACGATTGAGCGGTCTTGCTTCGACGATGACAATGTGGAGGTGGAGATGCTGTTCATCGGGCTACAACTGAGTGGTGAACAACGTATCTTAGGGACCCTCTAGCCTAGTCGCTTATGGTGCTCAAAACACCATCGACGTCTTCTACCCCAAGAGTGTTCAAATTTTGACAATGCTTCCTAGTCATAAGGTCGTCATCAATTGCACACTTTTGCTACCATCTATCAAACATGCGCACAATGTTCAACATGAAATAAAGGAGTATCTTCTCTTAGCAAGTGCAGATGGTGTAATTATTCTTTGGGAATTTCATATCATAGAAAGCAAGTGGAGACATGCCTTACAAATTCTAGAAACGCACGAGAAAGGTGTTGCTTGCCATACAAAAATATTGTTGTCTGAAAATGTTGGAATATTTGCTTGCACCTCTTCATATAGGAGTATTACTGTGTGGAAAATTGTTCTTCCTATAGGTATAAATGGTTTTGAGATTGATGACCATACTGGGAGTCAAATGAGCGATGATGATGTGCTTCTAGCTCATTATCTCCGTCTTTAAGCTTTTCAACATTTAGCATTCAAACAAGTACCAAAGCTGCGAGACTTTGCATTGTGCAAACTTATATTGTATTATGCAGGTGTTTGAAGACCTCGTTATGCTCAGTTGAGCTGACGAGTTTGAAGACCATGACTGTAGTGTCATAAGACACTGATCGTTATGCTTAGTAGAGCCGACGGGAAGGTCGAATAGACTCCCAATGCAATCCCCTATGTAGGGAAGATGCCGGGAGGCTGCCAAAATGCGGATTGACAGAGGGCATAATTAATTTTTGATGAATAGAGTCTCGATGCAGCCCCCTATGAGGGGCGATGCCAGGAGGCTGCCGAATTTTGAACTGATGAAAGACTTAAATTAGAACAAATTAAAGTGTTTACGAGCTTAAATTAAACTTATTTAAAAATGATAAGTTAAAAAATACAAACTCTTTTTATGCGGTGTTTGAAGACGTTATGCTCAATAAAGCAGTAGAAGATCATGGCCGTGTATGTGACAAATATCAAGACTCCCAAAGTAGCCTATCAGGAAGATGTCAGGTCACAGAGACGAGGACTTAATTAATTTAATAAAAAATAAACTCTAAGCTCAAAATTAAAATATGAATTGAAATTGTAGGTGTTTGAAGACCCTGTTATGCTCAGTAGAGCTGGAAAGTTAGAAGATCACGACTATAATGTCATAAGATCTCATCATGCTCGGTAGGGAGGAAGGCCAACTAGATAGACTCCCAATGCGACCCATCGGGAGGCCAAATTTTGGATTGATTAGAGATTTAAACAACAAATAAAAGTGTTGATGAGCTTAAATTGAGCTTTATTTGAAAATGATAATTTAAAGAATAAACCTACGTATATGCTCTTTTTATGCAGGTGTTTAAAGACCCCGTATGCTTAGTAAAGCTAATGGGTAGAAGATCCACCATTGTAAAAGACACCATATGCTTAGGTGAAAGGGAAAGTTGAATAGCCCGTCACGACCCTATGTGGGGATGATGTCAGGAGGCTGTCAAAATTCAGATTGACAAGAGACTTAAACATGGTCAAATAAAAGTATTAATAAGCTCAAAGTAAACTTAGATAGAAAAATAAATCAAAATTAAACCAACATATAAAATTTGAAAAGTCTTTAATAAGAATGATCTTACAGGGGACTCGATGATTTGTTGATGATCATAAATAGGACTTTTAATGAACTTGAGGGTTTATCTCCTAACAAGAACAAAATTCAAGTAAAGCCTCCTGTGATCTTGATAGTTGCCTATGAGCTTGTCAGTGATCACGAGCTAAGCTCCATTAAAACTTAAAGTGCTCAATAAGCTATGAACTATATGCAAATAAATAAATATTAATCTAAATAATTGAACAAGATCTAAAATGCCAAATGCCACCAGATTCACAACATATCATACAAGTGAACAGAAGGCATTAATTAAGGCATTCTTAGATACACCTGCATGTGCTCGGACATAAAGATTTAAAGTATAAATTTTAATATGCGGAAAGGTCAATGTGGAATCAATTAAATATTAATCAAAATCTAATAAGATATTAGATCAATCTATAACATCTTTTACACCACCAGATTCACAACATATTATACAAGTGAACAGAAGGTGTTAATTAAGGCATTCTTAGATACACCTGCATGTGCTCGGACATAAATATTTAAAGTTTTAATATCTAAAAAGGCCGCGCAGGCTAAATTAGAATAAATTAAATGTTAATCTGAAAATTTTAATAAGATATTAGATCAATCTATAACATCTTCTATGCCACCGGATTCATAACATATTATACAAGCGAACATAAGGCATTAATTAAGGCATTCTTAGATACACCTATATGTGTTCGGACATAAAGATTTAAAGTGCAAATTTTAATATCTGAAAAGGCTGCACAGACTAAATTAGAATCCATTAAATATTAATCTGAAAATTCTAATAAGACATTAGATCAATCTATAACATCTTCTATGCCACCGGATTTACAACACATCGTACAAGCGAACAAAAGGCGTTAATTAAGGTTTCAATTGAACTCTTGCATTCATTATAAAACATGATTAAAATTCAAATTAATATCTTAAAATTATGCAAGCAATCTAAAATACACCCGCATGGGCCCGACACTATGCTGAATGCCTAAATTTTGTGTCTGAGGATGTTGCGCGGGTTGATTCCCGGTTGGGTCTACGGACTGGGTCCGGGTTAACAAAATCTAATGATGTTGTTATAGCTTTCTCCGCTTGAGAAAATCTCTGAGAAGCTAATTCTGTCATTTGGTAGTATAACGACTATCTCCTAATTCCCCAATGTTAGCTGAGTTGATTGAAGTTATTAACTGGAGGGGTAACTATTATCAAAATATTTAATATATTATATTCAATATTTTCAAATTCAAAATCCTCAAAATATAAATCTAGGTCTGATCCTCTATTATTAAATTGATAGAGTCAATAAGATCTAAAATAATAAATTAAATGATTTAAACACCCGCATGGGCTCGACACTATGCTGAATGCTTAAATTTAGTGTTTGAGGATGATGCATGGGTTGATTCCCAATTTAGTATTAAGACTGGGTCCGGGTTAACAAAACCTAAAAGTTTATTATAAGAATTTCAACTTAGTAAAATATCTGAGAAGCTAATTTTGTCATGTGATAGTAGATCTAATCCTCTTTTAGGATCTAAATAGAGTTGACAAGATTTAAAGTTCTCAAATATATTTGATTCAATCAATTAACCACCCATGGTATAAATAAAAAATTTTAAGAGGGATACTTTAATCTAAATATGATTATAATTTCAAAATAAATCAACTTAGATTGAATCCTAATCTAAATACAGAATTTGAAATATCATCGAACTATAAATATCTAAGTAAAATTCAATATTAAAAACTTAAAAGCTAAAAATCGAATTCACCTTTTGCAATAGTTTGTTAGAGATGACAAATTAAGAAAACTCTAGCTCACAAAAGAGACAAAGTCAAATCAAGTACACAACTATATTTATTCTAAAATAATCTCATGCCAGCAAGGACGTGGCCCGTGTCCTTTGACTGTGTGGTTTGGCCAATAGGCTCCACACATGATGCACTCAGAGTCCTCATCGGTGGTTGTCGCCAAATGGAACCATTATATTGTATCGGTATGCCCATATCCCCAATGGCTCGCCTTTTGAGTTGTGAACCATAGGGTATACTTGATTGGGCAAAAGCCCTCTAGCTAAGGTAGACTTAAGCTTGTCTCCAGACAAACACCGTCTATAATAATTTCTTGGATGGCATGTAACCCATGTATTGATAAAGATCCTTGATCGGTTGGGTCGACTACCTCCTCGACTAAGCGGACCACAGGGACGACGTAATGGAACCGTGGGATCTAGATCAGGTGCATCATCGTTCCCCCAACCATCCGCTTTAAGTTAAATATAATGAATTTTATAAATATGAATTGTAAAACTCCACATGCAGCTATTATACGCTATGTAGTAAGCAACCTAATGACTAGCCTTAATCGAAAGTTCTCTCTCACTTATTGGGAGGGGTAATTAACTATAGGGGCTTGCGCCTACAGGAAACCTGGAACCAAATTTAAAGTTCTCACAAAATGAGGTGAAATCTCTAGGTAGTGTCTTATCTACTATTCCATCTACCTTCTGAAAATTACACCAACACTTTAATCTCTCTCTTCATCAAAGAGGTCGGTGGTGAATTTTTGAAGCCCATATTCTTATGATAAAAACACAAATTACAAAAAAGTTATATTTTTCATAGTTTAATTAATATGATATTTAATTGCCTACATACTCCACAATTAATTAAGATCAAATTAATTGTGATTCCTAAAAAGAAATGAGAACAATTATAAAAGTTTAAGTTAGATCATCAAATCAAGAAAAAAAATTTAGAAGCATCTAATGAGGTAGAGTTGAAAGATGCGACAACCTAGTACTATTTTTAGCCACAACTTTGATGATCTTAGGTTAAAGATTACTAGATGTACTCACAGTATTCTATGAAACAAACTTAGCTAAATAATTTTTTTCTAAATTTCATGATTAGCGCATGAAGATTTTCAAATTTATCAAGAGGAGATTTACCTTTGATAAGTATTTGATCGATAGTAGAAATACAAATGGGACTCAATGGATATAGGCGAAGCAGAGGGGAGCATAATCTATACATTAAAATTTTCACCAAAAAAGTAGGATCCTTGAGATGCATAACCAAGTTGGGATCATCAAGATGAGATGAAGGCATAAGGATAGCTATATTATTATTGTACTAATAATGAACAAATGTATGATCCAAATGTTGATAAAATTTTCTCTTAGTTAGTTTGGAGGTTACCAAATGGATATAATATCCTACTAATTAAATAATTAATATTGTTGATCAAAATGCTATTAATTATATGATGATTGTCATCCACATTGCATTGTTAATAAGATATGGCTTCATGAGAATCTTGCTTAACATTATGCAAATGGATTTAAAGAGAGGAAGTATTAAATTACCAGGACTTAATGCATCAAGCAATTAATCTTTGTTGTGATTTGTCAAGATAGGGTAGAGTTTAAACTAGTCTTTGGCTAAATGGCCATGTAGATAACAATACAAGCTTATCAAAGATATTTTCTTTCAAATTCTAATTTATGCATATATCCATTATTTTCAAATCTAACTTAGCTTCATATTAAACAAAGAATAAACATCCATCTCTTTCAAAACCTTAACAATAGATTGATGGTCTAGATATTGAATTAGTAGTAAAATTAATTTTTAGTAATCAGCAAAATATCAATGCCAATGTAACAAAGATTAAATAGGGTGAGGAAATCCATTTAGAAAGATGGAACTCTTTCTTGATATCAAATTGGGATGGTCATTTTAGATCGAATCCACAACAAAAAATTGATATTAAAATAAGCACTTTTTATAAAAAATCTTGGAGTAGTTATCCCCATTATACAATCAAATAAGAACATATTTATGATGTAATAGTTCTGTATTAGAGGAAGGTTTTAAACTAAAATCATTAAAAAAAAATCAAATGACATCTATGAAAGGTCTACCAAATTAAAACTAATTGACCAAAAGTGCTTTAAAAGGTACAACTAGAGCTCCAATTACAATATTAAAATAAATGATTGCATTTTTATAATTATAAATAGTGTTAATTTTAAAAGTACCAATAAAAAGAAAAGAAGTAATATTTAATAAAAAATTATTAAATGACAAATTTAGAATGGAAAATGTGTCACTTCTTGACCATCAGGGTAAATGATAATGGTAGAGCTAACAAGAGGAAGGACTTATACCCCATAAGTCACTAACTAGGGAATCATAACAATAAAAAATAATAATTGATAAAAATTAATGCGTGGGAAAGAAATTATTAGAGTGGCAAAGCTTAGACAACACCCTTGGTAGGAGTGGGTTGGTGATGAACAATTGATAGAAGAGATGGACATGACAAATCTTTCTTTATTGTTAAAAAAGATATACAATACTAGCACCATAATATGCTCACACCTTGAAAGAGTAGTGGAACCTTACTCTAGTTGAAATTGACATGATGAAATCTAATAAAGAATGTAGCATTGGAAGGAGATGCTATTGAGAAAGTCGACATTTGAGTTCAAGCATGGATCAAGTTAGGGCAAGGGTTTGTTCTAATCAATTGAAATATTAGAACTCATGGATGGTGATATCTTTTAGCATGTTGTTGAAATTATTGATAATATTTTTTATAAGGTGCATTACTATATGAAAGTTAAAAGATTAATGCTTGTATTTTATATGATATACAATAATTAATGCACCATCTCAATGGTTGTAAGTTATTTTAGGGTGATATGACCACTGAAGTTGATTGTTAATTTTGCATATCACAATATTGAGCCCTTAATTAAAAACCTAGTGCTCATCAAATAATAAAGAAGGTTGAAAAGTTTGTAAGGTACTTTTTCATCATACTTAGAATATAAATTATTTAGAATAAATCAATCTTATAAAAAATGATATATTATAATAATCTTAAAAAGAATGATGATTTGTTGAGAAACCCTATTGACAAAGAAATTAAGAGATTTTTTGATGCTCTCACCAAAAGTTCCCCTTTCATCCTTAAATGAGAGCATTAGTGATGGTGGTGGTTAACCCTTTTAGTTAGATTATGTGTTATAGTATTATGGATCTTTATTTTAATGTATAAAGATGAGATCTGGAGTTTTTTTGGTGAGATGTTGAAGGGTTTAGTATGGTCTTATATTGGAATTTGCAAGACTAGCTCGGATTGAGCTAGTTTGGGTTGATTTGAACGATCTCTTAAAAAATAAGGGTTTAGGTGAGGTAAATGGCTAGAAATAAATATGTATGAGTAACTTAATATGTATTTTAGTGATATGGAGTATATGGTTAAATTTGGTGGAGTTTATAATAATGTTGAGGGGTAGGGAATGAGACTAGGTCTTAGTTTCACCTAATTTGGCCAAGGGTGTTAAGTAGGGAATTGGAGTTGATGTGGAGCTTAGAATGGGTGATAGCTAATATTAGAAGATGATAAGGATGTGGAGTAAGACTTAAGTAAATTAAAAAAATATTAAGCGAGAATAAATATAAATATAAAGTGGGACAAAGGATAACCATCTAATCTCACCAAAGAGAAGGCAAACTTGAGCCACCAAGCATCAATCTAGGAAAAAGATCAATACTTCACTCAAAATATTTCATTCAATAACTAAAATTACAAATTATTTTAGCCCATATTTATAGGCATTACATAATCTTAGGTCAATCACTTTTGGAGGGAAAAAAGTGGAGGAAAAAAATGGAGGAAAAAAGGGGTTAGTGGCCATTTATGAAGGATGTGTTTCAATCGCTCATTTTTAATATCTCTGTTGACCTCACTTTTGGAGTGGGCTCTAAACCTCCTCTTCTTAGACTTAGGACTCTTATAGACACTAAGAGCTCCTTAGTTGTAAGACACTTCTAGTGATTAGGTGAACACTTAACCTAAGCCTAAATACTTAGAAGGGTTAATCATAGGATTAGGTTATGCCTTAGGACTTAAGGAAATCACCCATCCTATAGCCTAAACCCAATCCATGTGCGCCTTCTTAAATCCAATCAAAATACAAATCTCAAACTAAACCTAAAATTCAAATTCAAAATCTAAATCCAAATCCAAATTTTAAATCAAATGATTGAAATCTATGATCAAATCCAAATCCAAAATCCTTCCTAAGCCCTCTGATTTTATCTTATGGACTTAGCATTAGCCAAATTCAAATACACCCAAAATCAATTGATTCTCTCAAATATCAATTCAATCCTTCAATCAAACAATCAAATTCCAATTCAAATCCAGCTCCAAATGATTCAAGCTCATGATCAAACTCAAACCCCAAAGTCCTTCTTAAGCCAAAATGATTCCAATTCAAATTAAGCCAAATCCTTTGAAACCAACCCATGACATCTTAGGAACTGATCAAACCCAACCCAAACCCACTTGGGATCAGCCCAAAATTAGCCCAAACCTAATAAAAGCTCTCATGGATCCTCCCCCACATAAGATTCCACACAATCTCACACAATCCCCTCATTCAATCCTCCCCATCACTTGTATTCAATGAAGACTGACTCCACAGCCCCAAAGGAAGACTTTGGAGGTAAACCCAAAGTCTCCAATCAAGCCATCACCTTCTAACCATCTCCCCATCACCTTTAATGGTGATTTTCGGCCATCCCAAAAAAATAAGAAATTAAAGCCACCAAGATCTCTCTCCTACCTTTATTCAGCTCCCAAGAGCTTCCCTAAGAAAAGAACATCCCTTCCCCACATCCTTTGAGCCATTTGGACTGAAAAATAATAAAGCTCAACAGATTCTAATGAGGGTGCGGTGAAGGTTGGTGATCACGATGTTCCAAAGAAAAATAAAGGTTCAAACTTATTCCAAACTTCCTCTTACACCCAGGAGCTCGCTTGGATCTTCACCGTCGTCGGAAACCATCCCCGGTGAGGTAATTTTGCCAAACTTTAGCTTACCATAAGATCCTTTGTTTGTGATGATTTTTGTGCTATTTTATAAAATTTCCTTAGATAAACCTTACATTTTTCATTTCATATCATCCCCACATGAATCGGAAAGTTTTCTAGCGAAGATCGCCACAAAAATTAGCCCATTCGGATGAGATTTCATTCTGATTTCATAAAAATCCAAAAAATCCCATCGGTTTACTATCCATTGGTCATTTTCGCCGCCTGGACAGCAACTGCCATCCGATCCCTCATTTAGGGGATCAGATGGTCTAGATCTGTGACAGATCCTTCAATTTTGGCCTTTGGATTGCACGAATCTGACGGTCTGATCTAGATTGCAGATCACGATCTTTGTTCCCCCACTTTTCCCGATTGCGAAACTGCGGCGCCAATCGGCGCTCGACGCATGGCGTCGAATGCCTCGTTAGCACCATGTGGTCAATCACATGGTGCCGCATGGCATCACATTGCCACATCAACGCTGTGTGGCGCTGACTGGGTTAAGTGAGAAATTCTATATTTTCTGCTTTTAAAAATTAACTAAATCACTTGAAACTTCAAAAATTCATTGAAAAAAATATACTTAACCAAAAATTACAAATAAGGCTTGTTGGATTCATCTTTTCGAGGAGAATCCAAAAAAAATCAAATTATTTAAATTTTACTAAATACTTTGAGCTTAATTTAAGTTTGAGTGAAAATTAAATTTTATCAATTACTCTAAAAATATAAATTGGATTGAATTGAAACTTTCAGGAATTAAAATTGAACTTAAAATACACCTACCACAAACATTTCAGATTAAAATGACTTATAGAGTGGGAGATATTGAATTTTGAAGCTCAAATAGTTAATTTTAATAAAATAAATTAATGGACTTTATGAAAATCATCTTTATGGCTGAAAATTTCTAAACATCATAAAATATCATAGAGAAATCCAAAAATACAAATAATGCTCATTTTGAAGGTATTTCAGAAGCAGATTTAATAGAAATATTTCTAATTAATTTTGAATAGTAATTTAGGCTTAATTGAGGTTCAATTGTAAACTTAATTAACTTAATTACTCCTTAATTAACTATGTATTTAATCCTAAACTCTTTTGAGATTATTTATAGGGATGAGCTACACCTCCCCTAATTGTTTTGTGATTTATTGCTTGCTTAATTATGAAAATTAATTAATTGAACCTTAATTACTCTCCTAATCTAAGTAATGATTAATTAACCCAAGTAATGATTAATTAATCATGTGAATAGCAAATGAATCAATTAATTAACTTATTAACCCTTTAAGCAACAATGAATGAGCCTATGGGATAATATTGCGACCTCCTTAATCTATTCCTTCAAGTTCATTTGATTAATCAAGTTAATTATGGATTAATTAATTGATTAAATTACTTAATCAATGAAATTAAGATCCAAGTCATTCCATAACTTAATTACTTAAGTCTTGGGTAGATTAATAGGCATTTAATAACCTAAGAGAATTATAAGTAAATTATAACTAACTTACATGTGTAGGAGGGTTATAAGAGTACTTAATTAAACCCTTTAGCTTAACTAACCAATAATCGTGAGCCAATTGTATTAGACCCCTTTTCTTTTTATGGGATCATTGCTGATTTTATTTTCAAAGTATGTGCATATCATGTTGGCTCATAATTACTTGGATAATTATGCTAAAGTGCCATAGGAAAAGGTTAATTAATGTACTAAATGCATGTTACAACCTAATTAACTCATAAAATCAACTCAACTTCTTTTCAATGAACCAAATTAATTAACCAATATGGGAATGAGTTAGAAGCAGGAAATGATTGAATCTTCTCTCTTCTTTAAATAAAATCAAACATCTAAAAATAAACTTAATAATTTTAAAAAAAACTTTGGTTTATTTTATATGATTCAATTTGATATGATTATCCTTAGGAATTAATTTGGTTGAATGAATTCATGTGTTTTATGTTGCTTAATCCTTTACAATCATATTAAATATTGTATGCCACTTTGTAGTGAAAATTTTATATATATCTCTGCGTTCATCTCTCCCCCTTTTCTTTTTAGGGAAAAGAAGGATAAATGAAAAACATAAATATATATAAAATTTGCCTTGTTGGGATGCCACGCAGATCCACAGATATTCTTATTAGGGTGATCGGGTACAACATTGAGGAAATGTGTACTATCTCGAGAGATAGAAGTCACCACCCTAAAATGGACCTAATCACCTCAATAAGGACTACTAAGGATTATGGGTCTTCGAAATGTACCAGAGATTCTTCCTCTACTTTACATGAAAAAGTAAAGTAGGGTTTATATTAAACCAGGTTCATTAAATTCCCTATAGGGGCAAGCCCCCATAGTTAAATACATTCAAAGGAACAAGATTCCTTAGGAATACTCTCGATTAAGGTAAATGATTGTTATCTCCAAAGATTTTAAAATGTAGGACTCTTAATCAATTGGTTTATTTTTAGAAAGTCAAGTGGGATCGATCAAGAGGTGGGAGATCTTATCGAAGCCAAATAAGTAGGGGGTGCTTAAGATACTAGGAAGCCTAGTAAGCACCCCAAACTATCCTTTGGTGGGGTTTTATATTTTTGAAATTGAATTGATTTATTTGAGTTGAATATTTTTTAGAAGGCTAGGGCTTATAATTCCATGATACAAGGTCACAAAAATGCCTAAGAGTTGAGGATTTATGCTCATAGCCTGCAAAGGGAAGTAGCAATCCCTGAACTTAAATCTAGGGAGCATTGGCGAGGGCCAAAAGCACAACCTAAATTTAAGGAAAAAATGGGTATTTGGTTTACCTCCACAAGAGAGGATAAACCACCCGACTGTTGGACTTACAACCGCCTGAGGGTGGTTACCAACTAACTCCTCCAACGGTTTTAAAATATGTAGGCAAGTTAAATGCTTTTGCAAGATAGCTAAGCTGTTATTTATTTAGAAAGAGATTAAGTCCTTAAACACACTCCCTAAGAGATTAAATTATGTAGGACATGCTTTAATGACTTAAATCTAATGCAAATTTTGTTACATTTTTTTTTGGATAATCAATTTGACATAGGCTTTAGGATTTATATGCCTAATGCATGAGAAATTAGATTATGGGTCAAAATCAGCAAGATAAGGAGGTGTGTTTCTATCATGCTCTCACAGGTCAAGCCAAGTTCTCTAGCAAAGGTGGAAGCCCTCCATTCAAGAGTGAAACAATATGCTATTTATGCATGATGTTAGAAAAGTAAGATAACATCCAACGGGTTAATTTTTCTTTGTGTTTTATAACCTAAGCTTTAGGTGAGAGTTATTTATTTTATTTGATTTTTTTGAGTTGGATAGAAAATTTATTTTCCTAAGAGCCTAATTGTCATCCAGGCCATACATCAAAGCAAGGAAGAAACTAGGAAAAGATGCCATCTTAATACACAAGTTAAACAAACATCAATCAATTTATAAGACTAGCATAAAAGAATAAAATGCCATTTGTGGTTGGGCTCCAGCGCACAAACTCAAAAAATAAATTGGGTAGTCGGGCTCTACCCTTATACAACCCGGATTATAAATAAATTAATTACAATTAAGCAAGGAATTCATGTTATGGGGGTGTTCATTCTTCATTTCTTCATTTCTTCTTTCTTCTTTCTTCTTTCTTGTTTTGGTTGGTTGGAATGTGGTTGTCCAAAGGCTTCACATGGTACATAAGAAATGATCTTATGACCAATGCTCATCCTAATCCCACATAACAATCATTCCAAAATCCTACTTGCAAAAGTACATGGAAATGGGAAAAAGGAAATCTAGCTAACACCTGCGAAACAGAGAAGGTGACTTAGCCTAATGTGTGTGCTATTTAAGGTTTGTGTGGTATGCTTAGCTAGGCTTAAGATTGAAGTTTTCTAAGTATGAATATGTTCAACTTAGAGAGTTTGTTTCATGTAAGTGATTTAGCTACTTTGGTTGATTTTATTTTGTATTTTGATTTGGTTTAAGTGAATCCTATAATTAATTACTAAGTTGTGAAAAGAGGAAAAGAGAAGAGAACTTCTCTTTCCTCCCTACCTTAAGTAATTTCTAAAGTAGATTCATATTTGATTTTTATTTAGTTAATATTTTATTATCTCTTTTAATTAATCTTAAGTTTAGATTTTACCTAAACAAACCTATTCAAAAAGAAAGGCATTTTAAGATTAAGTAAAGTGAAATACTATCCCAAAAAATACATCACTTCATTTCTTTCTCAATATGTGTAACATGGATATGAATGAATCCTAAGCATATCTATACATGAAAATGGAAATATTTAGCACACTTTAATGATGAATGCTGTTGACCTCATTTTTAGTATGAGCTCTCAACCCCTCCATCTTAGACATATGACTCCTCTTAGACTTTAAGAGATCCTTAGTCTTAAGACACATCTAGTGATTAGGTGGACATTCAACCTAGCCCTAGAGACTTAGAAGAGTAGAGTTAGCCATAGGGATAGGTCATGCCTTGGTGGGGAGGGGGTGGTGTTAGGAAAATTTGCCTACCCTATAGCTTGAACCACATTACTCACTTTCTTCCTTCAAGTCAAACTCCAAATCAAATAAACATCAAACCTAAATCATTGACAAATAATTGAAACCCATGATTGAAACTAATGATTAAAGTTTATGATTGAAATTCCAAGTTCAAAATATTTCCTAAGTCCTTTGATTCCCTCTTAAGGACTTAGCCTAAATCAAATCCAAATCACTTCAAACTCATGAAATTTTCTCACAACCCATTTATATTCTCATTTATATTCACATATATAAATGAAATATAAATTCAAATCAATCAAACTAAATCCAAAATTCAAATCTAAATAAAAAATCTTTTCTAAGTCACTTTGATAAAAAATCAAAGTCAAATTCAATCAAAATCCAACCTAAGCCTTTCAAGTCAAAATCTTGAACTTAGAAAAATCAATTTCAAATCAAGCCAAACTCTTAATTTTTCTTCATAATTCAATCAATCCTTCAATCATGAATCCAAATATAAACTAAACTTCAATCACCAAACCAATATTAGATCCAAAAATCAAACCCAAGTCAAACTCATGGTCACCCATTGAACTTGAAATTATTAAATGAATCAAAACCCATTTGACTTCAAACCACTTGCAAATGGATTTATATTTTGATCATAAGTCCATATGTGAGTTCAATCAAACTCAAATCAAGCTTTGACCAAGCCATTTGACCAACTTAGGCTCACTTGGCCCAAAGTGACCTAAAGTATCCTTATGAGCCAAATTCTAATCCTAACCAAATGGATTGAACTAAGCCCACCTAAGCCTCTCATCATGATCAACAATCATCATGAGATGATCAATCACTCAAATTGGGTCAAACCAAGTCAAACCTAAGGATTTACCAAGTCAACACTTAGCCAAAATGAAATCTAAACTAGCCAAAAATCCACCATGGGACAAATTGATTGAAACCATTGATCAAAACTCATTCATGATCACTGTTTAAACTTGACCAAGTCAATATTTGAGCTCTAGCTTGGACTGGACCAACTTGACCTAAAAAGTCAAAATGTGTCAAAAAAACAAAATTGATTGAAACCAATGGGTTAAGTTCATTACAAAATGATTGTTGAACTTGACCAAAGCCTCAATTGGCCAACTAGACCTAACATAGCCAAATTTGACCATGAACCCAACTTGACCTAAAAGGTCAAATTGAGCCAAACTCAAATATAAACCAAATTGATTGGAAAAAAAAGATACCAATCCATTTCAAATGACCAACCAAACATGAACCAACCCATGACCTAACCCAAATAGGTCAAATGGGTCAATTTGGTCAACTTGACCCATTTGACCTAAATGAACTCAATTGAACCAAAGCCAAATATAAACCAAATTGAATCTAACCAAATCGCCAAAACATTTCAAATGGTCATATGAACTTGACCCAACCCTTGGTTTGACCTAATTTGACCAATTGGTCAACTTGACCTAAGTTGACCCATTTTGACCTAAATAGGTCAACATGAGCCAAATCACATCAAACCAATTCCAAATTCAATGAAACTTGACCTAACCTATTTTCCAAACATATCAAACATATTCAAATTGAAACCCAAGCCAAATGACCATTTTACCCTAGGCCATAGGATAAATTTTGGCCAAATCCACTTGGAATTTGGTCAAATCCTCTTCATGATCACTTAGCACCCTCTTAGTGGACTAAGTGGACACTAGTAAGTGTGGTGCACCTAACCCAATGGGTTTGGGTCAGCCCAACTTAGCCTAAGGTCAAAATCGACCACTTGCTTGAACATGGCCACATGGAATCCCTCCTCCTCTTGATTTAAGCACATGGGTGCTCCACTACTTTACTCCTTAGCCAAATCGAATGCAAGGACACCTCTAACAGCCTAACAAACCCACTCAAGGAGCTCTATTGTATCAAAATGGCAAGAAAAGGCTCGGTCGTCCAACTGATCTAGGGGGAGATATACTCCCACTAATTTTACTTGAATTTCATTATGCCCCATTCGATTGAAGCATAGGAACTCTGAGCAAGCCATTGCTAGTGTGCCCAAGCTTCCTAGAGTGAGTTAGAATTTTCATCTTCTCGATTTTCCTAGGCTAAAAATAGGGGAGCTCCATTGAAATTCAATGTCATCCCACACTCAATACCAATCTAATTCAGTTTGCAAGCTTCATCACAGAGCTCAATCGAATTTACCCAAGCTTTTTTCCAAGCTCCAAAGGCAAGGGAGGTGGTACTTCAACCAAGATCGAGCTCAAGTGAAGGTGGAGTTGGCCTCTAGAAGGATCTACCTAATTTCAACACCTCAAAACTTCAGTAAAGCTTCATTTATACTAGTGAAGCTTCTCTAAGGGAATCGAGCCCTGGTGATAGCCTCCGATGAGGTAAGCCATTAAACCGAGCTCAATCTAGCTATGGTCTGGTCCTTTGTGAAGTGAAGTTTTATCTCATGAGATTCTAGCCGTTAGATGTGATCTCCCTTGCATGGTGATGGTGTGGGTTGAATTTGAGATCAATCCAAACTCAATCAAGCTCGGATCATGCCATGGAAGATGGATGGTGGCCATATCCCACAGGCGATCTCAGGGAAGAATCATGGGCCATCCATCCACGCATTTTGGATAGATGGCCATAATTAAAACACGTGGGATCCATTGTTTAACCCTTTAGAACTGCGGAGCTAACCTCAACCGTCCGATCCTTGATCGGACGGATGAGAAGAAAAGTGCGTAGCACCGTCGCTGATGCGGCGCTATGATGTGATAACTTAAATAGTGAATCCTATCGTACCATGTAGAAAGCGCATGCCACGTCAGCCTCCATGTGGCATCGATGGGATTATTTATATAATTAGGGATTTAAATCACTTAATTAATCAAGAAAACTTCAAATATTCATATCTAAGTGTAGAAAAATCAGGAAAAAGTGAAATAAATTGCATATGAAAGGTATTTACATCTAGAATATTATAAAATTGATTAAAATGAATTTTAAATAGTGTTATTTTCTAGATTTGGATTTTATTGGGAATTTGATTTTGCTAATTACTCTCTAATTACCCCACTGATTAATTCCAAACTTCTTGTGTATGATTAGTGGGATGACTTCTGCCTCCCCTAATTTTCTTTGGATTTATTGATGGTTTAATTAGAGGAATTGCTTGATTAATTTCTAATTACCCTATTAATGTAATTAAGTTTAATTAAATGAGTAATTAGTGGTTTAACCCCTTGATTGAGTTAATTAAGGTTTGTTTAAGTGAACAGGTGGTTGAAGGAATAATTTTAGGAAGTTTCCCTTAAGCTATTCCTTAAACCCCCTCTTTCTTCCTTAATCTAAACTTAATTAAGGATTAATTCACTAATTACCTAGCTAATCAATTTGATGCAATTTTAAAACCTTTCAGAACTTAACTACTCCATCTTGGGTAGATGCTTAGGTGTTCAATAGCCTAAGTATATTAAGAAAATCAAAATCTAACTCACATGTGTGAGAGGCGTTATGAAATTACTTAACTTAAACCCCTTAGCTTAATTAATCATTAATCATGAGCCAAATGGATTAGGCCCTTTTTTTCTTAGGTGCATTATTGATTTAAATTCCTTGTGTGGTTTTATGTCATAGCATTGGCTCATAATTATTTGATTAAATATGCTAAGGTGGTATATGTAAGGGGTAATTAACACACTTAATTCACACCTTAACCTAATCAAAATATAAAAACCATCTAATCATCTAAAGATTAGACAAAAATGCCATACACATGGGGAAATAGGACCAAAACATTCTTTCACATTTCCTAAATCAAACATAAAACAAATTCAAAATAAAAATCACATTAAAAAACTTTGATTCACTTTAAACTTTCTTATTTCATAGGATTATCTTAAGGAATTAATTAGGGTGAATGAATTTACATTGCTTTCATCACTTTATTTCTTTCCTAACATGCTAAATGTGTATGTCATATGAAATTCATGCATTCATATCTTTTAAAAATCAAAATCAAAATGAAATATTTTCTTTATGTCAAATTATATGTTTTGGCCAAAGTAAAAATATGAATGGATATTATCACTATTAAATCCAAAACTATTTTCAAAATCTATAAATAAAACACCTAAAATTGAAAGTATGCTACTTATAATTATTTATAAGCTTGCATGTGGATATAAATATGAAGATCTGCATAGTGTTCCCTTCTCTTTTCTTTTAGCATAGCTTTGAATAGAATTTTACAACATGTATAGTTCATTTGAAAAGAACAGAACACTTGCCTAACCCCATTCCTATCCATTCCTGTGCTGTTACCTAAGAAGGACATCCACACTTGTACATATAAATTACATACACAAAATGAACAAATGAATACAAACTTTTTGCATCTTTCTTTTTCTATTCATTTCTTTTATACATGTGTTTGTATTTAAGGAAAGTGGTATATTAGTCTGGACAACCCTGGGGTTGTGAAGTTTTAAGTAGCCCTAAGTAAGTCTTGTACCTTACACCCCTGGTGCTAACAATGACATCGTACTCACTTATGTCTTTCATACATATACATGTGTATATGAATAATAGATAAAATAAACTCCTCTTTTCTACTTAATGAAAATATTGCATCATAAAGCATTCTAATTTTCTTAAGTAATATTTCTTGACATTCATCATAAAGTGTGCTAAACATTTTCATTTTTATGTATAGATATGCTTAGGATTCATTCATATGCATGTTGTACATGTCGGGAAAGAAATGAAGTGATGTGTATTTTGTGATATTAATTCACTTTACTTAATCTTAAAATGTCTTTCTTTTTGAATAGGTTTGTTTAGAAAAAAAATCTAAACTTAGGATTAATTTAAACACATAATAAAATATTCACTAAATAAAATTAAATATGAATCCACTTTAGAATTTACTTAAGATAGGGAAGAAAAGAGAAGTTCTCTTTCCCTCTCTTTATTACTTAGTAATTAATTATAGGATTCACTTAAGAAAAAAATAAATCACCAAATAAAATTGACCCAAATCAACTAAACAGCTTAAATGAAACCACCCTTTAATTTGAACATCTCCACACTTAGAAAATCTAAGCTTTAAAGCCATAGTTAAGAATACCACACAAACTTTTTAAAGCACACACATTAGGTTAAGTCATCACTTCTAGCTTTAGGTTAGGGCGGTGCATGACTTGATATTTTCTTTTATTTTGTGATGTATTATTTCTAATCTAGATGTTAGGGTGAATGTGTGTAGAATGAATGGTAGGATGATTTAGTCTAATCATTATTTTCTACAAGGGATTGTGCTTAAGGGGCGCTATAATAAAAAAAAAATATAAATACTTTTGCTGTGTAGGTGCTTATACCCCTAAGCATAATCCAATAGGCCAGGTGGACTTGGTTACCCATGTGTGGGGTGCTAAGTCCAATATACATGCTTGAGATTTGTATGATTTGTTTAGCTAATCTTTATTTTACCGATATTAATTAGATTTACTTTTCCTCTTCATGTAATTTTTGCAATTAGGATTTTGGAATGAATGTTATGGGGGATTATGATGAGCATTGGTCATAAGATTATATCTTATTTATCATGTGAAGCCTTTGGAGCTACCACCTTCTAACCATCTAAAAGAAGGAACCAAAAGAAGAAAGAAGAAAGAAGAAAGGAGAAAGAAGAAAAGAAGGAATGAAGACCCCCATAACATGAATTTCCTTATTTGATTGTAAATTAATTCATTTATAACCTGGGTTGTATAAGGGTAGAGCTCGACTATCCAATTTATTTTTGGGTTTGTGCGGTGGTGCCCGATCACAAATGGCCTTTTATTCTTTTAATTAGCTTTATAAAATATTTGATTTTTTTGTTTAGCTTGTGCATTAAGATGACATATTTTTTTTAGTTTCTTCCTTGCTTTGATGTATGGCCTAGATGACGATTAGGCTCTTATGGAAAAATAAATCTTCTACCAAATTAATCAACTCAAAGTTAAAAATAAACAACTCATAATGTCATTTAAAGCCTAAGTAAAAATTAAGATAAAATAATTAGCAACCCCTTAACTAGATGAGTACTTATTTTCTAACATCATGCATAAAAGCATATTATTTCACTTTTGATTGGAGGGCTTCCACATTTTCCAGAGAACTTGGCTTGACCTTTGAGAGCCATGGTGAAAACACACCTCCCCTTCTCGCTGATTTTGGCCCATAATCTTATTTCTTATGCATTAGGCATATGAACCCTATAAGCATGAGTGAAATGATTGTCCAAAAATGAAAGTAAAATATAATATGTTTTGCATTAGATCTAGGTCATTTTTCATGCATGATCTAGTCTCTCAGGGAGTGAGTTTAAGGACTTAGTCTCTTTCTAAAATAAATAATAACCCAACTATCTTTCATAAAGCATATGACTTGCCTACTTGAATTTAAAATTATAGGAGGAGTTAGTTGGTTGCCACCCCCAGGCAGTTGTAAGGCCAAGTAGCTGGGTGGTTTGTCCTCTCTTGTGGAGGCAAACCAAATACTTATTTTCACCTCAGATTTAGGTCATGCTTTTGGCCCTCGCCAAAGCTCCCTAGATTTAGGTTCTGAGGTTGCTTCTCCCTTCTATGGGCCATAAGCATATATCCTCATCTCTTAGGCATTTCTATAATATTGTATTGTGAAATTATAAGCTCTAAACTTCTAATAAAAATTCAATTTCAAAAATGTAAAGACCAACCATAGGATAGTTTGGGATATTTATTAGGCTTCCTAGTATCCTAATCATCTCCTAATAATCTTCATTTAGCTTCGATAAGAACTCCCTCCTCTTGATCAATCCCACTTAATTTGTCAAAGATAAACTAATTGATTGATAGTCCTACCTATTGAAATCTTTGGAGACAACAATCATTTACCTTAATCAAGAGTATTCCTAAGGAATCCCCTTCCTTAGGATTAACTATGGGCTTGCCCATAGGGAACTTAAATGAATTTAAAATAAACCCTACTTTACTTTTTCATGAAAATAGGGGAAGAATCTTTGGTACATATGCAGACCCATTATCCTTAGGAGTCCTTCTTGAGGTGATTAGGTCCATTGTAGGGTGGCGACTTCTATTTTTTGAAATAGTATACCTCTCCTCAATGTCGTACCCGATCACCCTCAATAAGAATATCTGCAGATCTATGTGGTATCCAAAATGCATAAAGAGTATATTTCTATCTTCATTTTATTCCACATAGATTGAAGATGGAAGTATACCTTTTAGAAGAAAAGTTAAATAAATTTTTCACCACAGATTTTTCTGGCGACTCCGCTAGGAATGGTTCCTCTCTCCATCTTTGGTAAATGATCGTTGTCTCCAAGTATTGATAGTAGGTTTGTACATTTTTATGAATCTAAGACTATCTTTCTTTCCATTGGCACTTAGCTTATTTCATCCTTAGGTTAAGCTAGCCAACATCTTTAGGTTTTAAGACCTCACCCTGTGTTGATCTTAAAACCCCCGTTGGGTTCCCCAATGGGTGAAAATAAAAGCTTAATAAAAAGAATTAATTAAAGACTTCATCCTTACCATTTTTATGGTAAGGAAAGGTTCATTCTAATATAATAAAGACAAAATAAATCCTTCATAAAAATCTTTTTAAAAAGCACTCTTTCAAAAATGCACATAATAAAATGTTTTGCACAAAAATTTTCTTAAATTACCACATCTAATTGTCTTCATGATTGTTATATGTAGGGTCATCTTTACAAAAATAAAATTCCAATAATTACATTTTCTAAAAGCACAAATGAGCTTCTTCACTCAATTCATTTTGGTGAAGACCTCATTTTCAAAAATAAAAGTTCAATAATCATGTTTTGAAAAGCATAAAATTTGAAGGTGGGCCTTTCCGTTCAATACATTCAAATGTGTTGAATGGATATTACATCTTCAAGAAAAATCACAATTTTGAAGTTCCACTCAACACACTCCACATGTGTTAGGTTGGAATTTTCACATTTAAGAAAAAAACACATATGAAACCTCTCCATTCAACATACCCACATTTATTGAATGGAGGTTTCATTTCCAATCAACATGAAAAATAAACTTTTAAAAAGCACATATGAATATCTCCATTAAATATGCCCAAATTTATTAAATGGAAATTTCATTTCCAAATGAAATAACATTATTTTTGAAATGCCACTTAACATATTCTATATATGATTAGGTTGGGATTCCCTCTTAAAAAAAAGAAATAATCACACACAAAAGTACATCTTCAGAAAATGAAACATAATTGATTTCCATCTTACATACCCAAATTTGTTAAATGGAAATCTCTCTTTTCAAAATCAACAAAAACAAAATTTTTCAGAATACATTTGGAAATTCATTATTGCATACTCCATTTGCTAATATGAAGTCTCCTTTTTCCAAAAACAAAAATTCAAAACACATTTTTGGAATTTCATTTAGCATACTCAAATTTGCTAAGTGAAATGTCCATTCCACAAAATTTTCAAAATCACATTTGGAACTTCATTCTAGCATACCACATTTGTTAAAATGAAGTGTCCCTTTTGAAAAAAACAAAAATTTGAATCACACTTTTGGAATTTCATTTATCATACTCAAATTTGCTAAGTGAAATCTCCATTCCAAAAAAACTTTCAAAACGCTTTTGGAACCTCATTCTTTAGCATACCATATTTGCTAAAGTGAAGTCTCCATTTTCAAAACAAAATCAAAACGTTAATATTTTTAAACACATTTTTTGGAATTTCATTTAGCATACTCAAATTTGCTAAGTGAAATTTTCATTTCACAAAATTAAAGAAATACAATGGAACTTTATTTTAGCTTACCATATTTGCTAAAGTGAAGTCTCCATCTTTCTATCAAAATTTAATCAAAATAAAAAAAAACACATTAGGACTCCCTTAACATACTTAAATTTGCTAAGGATCCTACTTTTCAAAATCAAATCAAAATCAAAAGAAACGCATTAGGACCCTCTTAGAATACTTAAATTTGCTAAGGATCCTACTTTTCAAAATCAAATTAAAATCAAAATAAATACATTAGGATTTTCTTAGCATACTCAAATTTGCTAAGAATCCTATTTTTAAAAATTTCCAAAAACAAAACACACTTTGATTTCCTCATTTAGCATACCCAAATTTGCTAAATGAGAATTTCATTTTTCTTTTCAAATCACAAATTATTCAACAAACAAAGCAAATGAAGAAATAAAAAGAAGAAATTATTTTCAAACATCTCCCTTAGCATACCAAAATTTGCTAAGTGAGTAAATTCCAAAAATCACAAATCCAAAACAAAAGCAAATTGACCATTTACTTTAACATACACAAATTTGTTAAATAAAGGGTCCTCAAAATCAAAATCGAAACTCAAAAATGAACCTATGGAAGCATCTCTTTAAAAATATTTGAACCCATTTTCAACATATCCAAATTTGTTGAAAGTGGATTCTACATCAAAAAAATAAAAAACCCTCTTTCCAATCAAATCTCAAAATCTATTCTAAATCATTTGAGCTCGACTTAACATTTTCAAAATATTGAGTATAGGTTCAAATTCAAAATTCAAAATTCAAAATCAACAGAAATCTGATTCAAGTTTATTTTCAACTTTGCAGACTCTCATTCAGCAATAGTTTCAGTTTCAGTCTTAGTTCAATTTTCAGTTGATTGAAATGGTTGCATAGAAATATGTGTTTACCTTTCCTCATGTGATGGACTTGGCCCTGGATCAAGCCAGTTTTCCCCACTCTAACTATGCCCATATCATCCAATTTGGATGGGGTTTTGAAGGGGCAAGGATTACCTATGAGGGCACTCCCCTCACCACTAAGCAGGTGATGATGGCTGGCGTCATTCGATTGATATGCCATCGAACTGATATTCCCTCGATGAAGAGGAAGGTAGTGGTGGTTCCTACAATGCCATCATCAGTACCAATGTCTATGATAGTGCCAGTGCACCTGGTTATTTCTTTGTGAGGGCTAGCACTCATTAGCACCTTCCAAGGGGAAGTCCCTCCATCCTGTGGATTATCTCTCCTAGGTGGGTCTAGCTCTTACTATGCTTACCCCACTAAGACCTAGAGGAGGAACAAAAATTGCATGATAAAGTGGTACCATACTCGCATCGCCAGGGAGATGGAGGTAGCTACATGGTCCATTGTTGAGGAGTTATCCACTTTAATTTCCCCACTGGTTATAGTAAACCCATTCCATCATCTCTTTGGGTATGATAGAGAATGCCGAGGATCCACTTCACCTCCCCTGATTGATAGCCACTGTCGAGTAGGGGTCATATGCCTCCTCTTAGTTCTATGCCAAGTTGGCTGAGCTTTCTGGACGATCAGTCCGAGGCTCAATTTGATTTGAGAGATATCTTATCCCTCTGAAGCATCTTGGAGAGAGGGCCTGAGGCCCATACCTCATGTCACTAGTTGAGAGGTGAGGTTTAGTTGGTCGCCTCTCGTTGATTTTTCGGTGCGCCTACATCGATCATGAGACAATATTTGCTTATGGGACTACCCATCATAGGAGGAGAGCTCATATTCTAAGAGAGTTGGTGGTGTCTCCACCACACGGCTCTACCCTCTGTCCACTACTGCCTATCCATCTTTCAACATCTCTAGTTCCGCCAAAGACCATGAAGGCCATATCTAGGAAGAAGAGGACCCCATTGGTAATCTGGCTATGGCCAAGGGATCCCATTCCATCTACACCACTTACTATGGTGAGGTCAAGTTCTTCTGCTCGACTTTCTGCCCCATTTATGGTGTGGAAGGAATGGAGATCCCGAAGCATAGTGGTCGTCCCTTCACCACCACTATCACAACAAAATATAGAGATGACTATAGCAGTTGTAGAGGGAGAAGGTGGCAACCCGTTGCACCCATGATGATAGATCCTCCTAGGAGTGTCACCCCATACAGAGTCAGTGATAGTCAGGAGTGTATTTCTTCCAGTAAAACCCTCACGGGTTGATTCTCCAAGAGGGAGGTTGCCTCCTGGTACATGATAGTGATCCCACCACCGATTAACCAAAGTTATTTGTGCCAGTTCCAACAAATCATTCTCTAGATGACATAGTAGCTCATTATTTCATAGAGAAGAAGGAGATCCTAGGATATGACTGGTTTGATGAGTAGAAGATCAGCTTTGATTCTAATGAAGATGATTTGTTGGGAGACTTAGCAGGGGTTTGCATGGTAGATACTAGGGGATCCCTCCTCGAGAAAAGAGACTATGGTGTTGAGGATGAGCAGAAGACATAGCCCACTGGCCCCAACACCTCATAAATAAAGCAGAAAGATGAAAATATAGATGGGATGGAGAAGAGGCTCGAGGATCTCGTAGCGCTATCTTAGCATTGCAGAACCAAGCCCCAATAGTTCATCCTACCACAGCTAAGATTAGTCAGCCAGAGTTGGTGCATGTCTTAGACCCAGCCAAGACTTTACCTCCAGTAGAGCAAGGTTGCACCAGTATGTATAAGAAGGTAGTTGATAGTACCTCCATACAAAAAAATATATTAAGTACATGGTTGAACAGTAGGTGAAGGCAGCGTTAGCTCAAGTTTGAGGAAGATCATCAGTTCTAAAGGGTAGACCCTACCCAGAGGAATTTGAAGCAATCCAATATCCCACGGGTTTTGTGCCACCTTCCTTTAAGAGTTTTGATGGCAGTGGGAACTCGAGGCAGCACATCGCCCATTTTAGAGCTAGTTGTTGTAATGCTGGTGGAAGTGATGCTTTACTCTTCCATCTCTTCGTCAGTAGATTAGCAGTGATAGCTTTTGATTGGTATGCTAAACTTCTCAATAGTTCAGTAAAGACTTTTGCTGAGTTGGAGCAACTCTTTATCAATAGGTTTGTTGGAGCTCAGCAAAGGGTCACTATTGGCAATCTCGTTGTGGCTCAACAAAATCTTGGTGAGTCCCTCATTGATTATATTCTCAGATGATATAATTTGAGTATGAAATGCGAATCCCAACTGTTTGAACAACATGCCATTTAGATTCTACTTAAGAATATCCATGGCCCGGTCGCCTTCATGCTCAAAGGTTTTAACATCAAGACCTTTGAGAAATTAATCAACAAGGTGACACGCAAGAAGCCAAACAGCTTCTAGATCAACCAATAAAAGCCAAAAGAAAGTATATGATAAGAAGCCTGATAAGGATAGTAGTGGATAAGGGGAAACAACCGAGAGTAGTTTGAGAGACCTTGTGCTCACTATAGCTTTACCTCTACACCACCGAGGCAGCCCACCACCCCACACAGGCTCTCCCTCAACTACCTCCTCCCCCACATCATCAAGTGGCACATACCCACGCTGTAGCTATGGTCCACCTACTCTTTTAGATAAACTTAACAAGCCTTATTCATTTAAGGGGAGGTAATCAGGAAGATATTTAAGAATCTCTTAAAGAAGCCTGAGTTTTAGCTAATCGAACTTAGGAGACCTAAGAAAGTGGGCAAAATCCATGATCTTAACTTTTGCCCCTGCCACCATATGCTAGGTCATGTTTTGAAAGATTGCTTCACATTTAAGGACTGGCTTGAACATAACTTCAAGACCGGTGCTATAGTTATCCTGAAGGAATACCTTGTGGAACAACCATCTAGTTCCATTAGTGTAATCCTTGGGAATACTTGAGATCCTTCCAAAACCAAAGAAAGTTGGGATACCTCCTTATCCAAAACCTCTAAAATAATTGTTCAGAAGATCAAGAAACTTTCTCAGGTGCCCCGAGTCACTCAAACCTCAACATCAGGAAGGTTTGCAAGTTGCAGCCAACTCAAGGAAAGGGGAGCTGAGCGAAGCAGAGATGTGCCACTGGGATAGCCCAATAGCATTGACCTCAGCCTCCAATCCATAATTACAGCCACCACATCAGCAACTATCGCTACTTCAGCTAGTTCTTCTTCTTCTTCTAGTAGACATCTTGTATTGATGGATGAGGGCATCGAATTCCTCACCCCTCTTACTTTACTTGATTTTTACTTTGTACCTCCTATCAAATCCAAGAAATTAAAGAATAAAGCTAGCTTGAATTACATCTGTGTCACTTCTGATAGATTATCTGATTCTATTCCTAATAACTCTTTAAGTCTAAATAATAACTATAATAATTTTGATCTCCCTCTTTCTGATTTAGAGTTGGATTTTCCTACTCTGAATGCTACGGGTTTGCCTCTTGAGAAAGACTTGGAATCATCTAATTCTGAGGGTCCCATAGGAGAAGCTATATGTGAGCCTGACGTGTAGGTAGAACCTTCCATTACCCTGCCATAAGAGATCACCGAAGTCAACCTCCGTAGTAGCAAGGTTCTACCTTCTAGGCAGCACCTCAAGATAGGGAAATAAGTCATTGGTTTGAGGATGAGAAGCCCTCCATGATTTCCACCCTTGGATATGCTTGTGGAAGATCAGCACGTGGACTAATGTCCTCTCACCTAAGAAAGTTTCCATCTAAGCATAGATTCCCTTATCTTATCCAAAGAGATGAAGGAATCATCAAGGCTCCTTGATCCTAAGATATGCTTAGCTCACCAACGGAGGAGGCACATTATTCCAGAAGCTCAAGATTACTCACGATGAATACCTTCTTCCTGGGGACATGGAGCACAACCGCTCTCTACATTATACATGGGTAGATTCATGTCGACTTTCTTCTCCATCCGTGCATGAATGAATATTATAATTCTAAGGACCCTTGCCTATTTGAGGATCAACATATCCACACTCTGAGAGATCGAATGATGTTGAGAGGATTTAATGAACAATGCGAGCAGGCTTTAGGTTCCATAGTGTTACCTTTGGAGATAGGTGACTGGAAGACTGAAGTCAAGTTTTATATCATTGATTGGAATAATTCATTCATCACTTTGCTCGGTAGGCCTTGGATACATCAGAATAAGATAATTCTATCCTCCCTCCATCATTGCATCAAGTTCAAGAAGGATGGGATTGAGTAATGTGTCAAAGGAGATGAAAAGCTATTTTTTAGTTAGAGAGGCTAAGATATATGAAGATGTGACCTACTATCTTCCTCAAAACACCCTTTCTCATGAATTTGGATAAAACTCAAATTCAAAAGAAAAAGAAAATGAAGAAAAAGAAAAAGTAAAAGAAAAAGAAAAGTAAAAATCCAAGTGAACAAGAAAGGGGAATTGAAGAAGAAATAGAGCCACATATAACATTTAATCCACAGTTCATTCCTTCATATGGACATGTGGGTAGGATGACTCAATATCCACCAAGCGAGGTAGGGTAAAACAAAGGCCTTAGGTGGAAGACTGGTTGGCCATACCAACAGGGTTCATAGAGTACCCTACTATAGACTTGGAATCAGTGGAGGATGAGTCTAATGTGATTCACATACCACCAACCCCTCGGGTTTCATTGAGGTGACACAAGGATACAATGAAGACCCACCTCCGACAAAGCAAAGTATTCAATGATGTAGCAAAAAAACTATCAAGCAATAGTTGGGAACCTTAGCTTTAACCTGACTTTCACCCCAAAAAGTTGAAGGTTTGGTAGTTAAGAAAGCTCCTAAGTCTTCCAGTGATATGAAGCCAAAGAGAATCTTTTTAGGATCATCCTTCTCAAGTCCTAAAGTTGAAGTAGAATTTATGGAGAATTCATATAAAGAATTAATGGAATTACCATTTGAATTTTACTCACCTTGTGTTCATAATCTTATACAGAAAGGTTTGGTCCCTCATACATGGTCCAGGCATAGGTCAAAGTATTTTGAGAAGCTGTGGAACAATACAGATAGGAAAGCCCAATCAAGAGTAGACTAGGATTGATAGTGGGTCCGATGATGATGATTACTATTTACCAATCATTTGAGTCTGATAGGTTCTTTTCACACAACACCAACTCTTATGAGAATGTGTGTTTAGAAATCTCAGATGATCTAGATGGTCTCCAAATCAATGATGCACTGCCAAAATTTGAAGAGGAGATCCATTTAAAAATTGAAAAGCTTAAGGAAATCAACCTCGGGATAGAATAAAATCCATGCCCGATATACATCAGTTCGTTATTGAATGAAGAAGAAACCAATGACTTAGTTAGGCTATTGACTGAGTTTAAGAACTTCTTTGCATGGAGTTATGAAGAGATGCCTAGATTATCTCTTAACGTAGCAGTCCACAAGCTAGCAATAGATCCTAGCACTAACCCTATCAAGCAAGCTCTTAGACGCAAGCAATTAGAAATCGAACAACAAGTCATTTCTGAAGTCAAGAAACTAATCGATACTGGTTTCATCAGGGAAGAAAAATATCCTACCTAGTTAGCCATTATCATCCCAATTAAGAAGAAGAATGGCCAAATTCACATATGCATCGATTTAGGAATTAAATAGGTCCTGCAAGGATGAGTTTCCCTATACCGTAATTAATGGTGGACATTGCCTCATGCAATTTTCTTTCATGGATGGTCATCTAGCTACAACCAAATCAGGATGGCCCCTGAGGATGAAAGAAACAATGCTTTTTGAACCCCGATCAAAATATATTGTTATAGAGTCATGCCTTTCAGCTTTAAAAATGCTGGTGCTACATACCAACCGGCCATGACGCAGATCTTCAATGAACTCATCCATCATCAGGTTGAGTGCTATGTTGATAATCTAGTAGTCAAGAGCAGAGAAAAGGAAGACCATCTCTTTGACTTGAGAGAAGTTTTTGAATGGTTAATACAATATAACCTCAAGATGAATCCTGTGAAGTGTGCATCGTAGCTTGGAAATTCCTTGGTTGTTGTCTCACAATCGAGGAATCAAAATAGATCCGAAAAGATCAAAGCTATCTTAGAAATGCCACCTCCTAAAGTTTAACTCAACTGATCTTTTCAAGGATGGTCATGACACTTTATTTCCAACCTATTGGGTGATGCAAGCTTTCGACTTGTCAAAAGGATTCCAAGTTCAAGTAGGATGACAAGTGTCAGCATGCCTTTGAAGATATCAAGCAGTATTTGGTGAAGCCGCTAGTTCTAGCAGCCTCTATCCTGGGCAGGCCACTCATGCTCTACACTACTACATTGGATAACTCCTTTGATGCTCTATTGGCCCAAGCCAATGATGAAGAAAAGGAAAGTGCTCTCATTACTTTAGCCATCCTCTGATTCTTACTGAAGTGAACTATCCACTTATTGAGAAATATTGCCTAGCTTTGATCTTCGCATCCCAAAAGCTACGACATTATATGCTTTCTCATAAAGTGAACTTGATTTCCAGAACCAATTCACTGCAGTATCTCATGACACGACCAATTCTATCCAGATGTTTAGCATGATGGTCCATGATTCTCTCATAGTTTAATATCACATTCGTACCCCTATGTGTGGTAAAAAGTTAAACACTAGCATATTTCTTAGCAGTACACCCACTTCCTGTTGATTCTCTGCTTAGTGATGATCTCCCTGATGAAAAAATCATGAACTTAGGGGAGGTCAACAATCGTCGATGGGAGTGTATTTTGATGGTACAACTTCTTTTCATAAAGGGGGAAGCATTACGATCTACTCTTCTGGGAAAGACAGGGGTATGAATAGTTCTCTTAACTATAGCCAACGATGTGTTGAGATTCTCATACTATCTTTCCAACCCCTACACTAATAACGAAGCTGAGTATGAGATTTTGATTGCCAATCTAGAGTTAGCCATCACAATCAGTGTCAAGAGCATCAACATATTTAGATATTCTCAATTGGTCATCAATCAGATTACCGTGTCCTACAAGGTTCTCAAACCGAAGCTTCATCATTACCACGAGTATACCATGAAGCTGTTGGCCTGAATCCCAGAAGTCACCACTTACAAAGTTCTCCAAGCAAAGAATGCAGTAGCAGATGCTTTGGACAAACTTGCCAAAGAATTGGCATGCTTGGAAGATGATTTCATTCCAATTAGGGTCTAAAATAGACAAGTCCTATCCCTTATTGATGTTAAACTTATCAAGAGACTTTCTTGAAGGGAGGTTACCATAAGATAAGGAGAGCGGATTGGAGGCAACGCTCATATATTTGAACACCATCAAACTACCTCAAGAAAAGTCACAAGCTCATCAGTTGAAATAGAGAGCTCTCTCCTATGCTCTAGTTGATGGCACTTTGTACCGATGGTCCAATGATCAAATGTGGTTACATTGTTTAGATAGAAATGATGCTCATGGCATTATAACTAAGGTACATCCAGGTCTATGTGGAGCACATCAATCCGATCTGAAGATGAAGATGAAGATTAAGAGACTAGGATACTATTAGCCTTCGATGATTACAGACTGTATGGATGTAGCTAAGAGATGCCATCGTACACGTGTGGTCCTACCAACCACCCAACATTCTACATCTATTTGGCCATTTGAGTGTTGGGGTACCGACATTATGGGTCCATCGATCCTCCTTCTTCTAAGAGTCATCTTAGTCGCCACACTACTTTTCCAAGTGGGCGGAATCCCACTCGAGAGGTCATAACTTAGATGTGCTTCAATTAAAACCATATGTATTTGGGGTGCCTCGACAAATTATATCCTATAATGGTACTGCATTCAAAAGCACTAAGATAAACAGCTTTGCCAGAAGACATAGTATAGATTGGAGATACTCCACCATCTACTATCCTAGAGCAAATGGCTTAGCAGATGCATTCAATAAAACTCTCATCCAAATACTAAAGAAGACACTCTTATAAATATAGTGGAATGAGCAGTTGAAGCCTTGGGCCTACCACACCACATACCAACTCCAACTCAATCTACCCCATTTTTCTTAGTGTATGGGTCCAAAGCCATTCTTCCTTTAGAAGTTTAACTCCCGTCACTAAGGATAGAATTGGGTAGTAATATCACTAAGCAGAATGCAAAGTTGTGGTTAGAAAAGCTCGAAGATTTGGAGGAGAGTCGCCTACGGGGGTGCCAGAACCTCGAGTTGTTCAAGGCCAAAATGATTCAAGCTCACAACAAGTTGGTTCACCCCAGGTCTTTCCGAGTAGGAGAACTTGTGTTAATCCTAAGGAGACCAATTGTTGCCCATCAAAAGATGGGAGCCATGTTTGAACCCACCGGGAAGGCGTCATAGAAAAGGCCTGCTAAGAAGGATATTATCAGCTTATTGATTGTAAAGGGGAACACCCGATACTTCCAATTAATAGGCTCTATTTGAAGAAATATTACACATAAAAATCATGTTTGAAATAATTCTATTAATCAACAAAAATCTGGTTTCATTTCATCAAAATCTTCTCTTCTTTTGAAGTGTTGTTTGCTTATCTTGCGAATCCACCATGGCCTGTTTAGGGTAGGTGTAAGAGTCCCCCAGTGGCATCCTATCCTTCTTTCACAACACAAATACAATCAAACACATTTCTCAGCGCTATTAGAATAGGTGTGAGAGAACCCAAGAGGCATCCTATTTCGATTAACACAACTGAGTTAGGTGTGAGAGAACTCGAGCAACATCTTTTCTTAGTAGGAATTCTAGGTTGCCATTCGTGGCACCATTTCATCAAAATCCCTAAGCATGTTTAAGGTAGGTGTAAGAGTCCCCCAGAGGCATGCTATTCCCTTTAACACATGCACAAAAATAAACACATATCTTTTATCTTGGGCTATTTTGATGTGGGAGCAAGCTCTTGTGGCACTCACTCATTAGTTGCTCTAGGTCGGGTCTACATGCTACCCCGCTAGTATGTCACCCTAGTGGTCATTTGTTAGAGGATGTGAGTCCCTGTGCTTATTTTCCTCACTTGACCATTACAAATCAATGAGCGCCTTATTAGTATAGTAGACTTCACTGCCCAGCTAGTAAGCTACCTCATGTTGATTTTGTTTAAGAAGATGTGAGTCTCTGAGCTTTCTTCTTGAATTAACCATCATGATCTAACTAAGTTGAGTATATTTGAGGTCTAGGATAAGTTCCCTAGAGGCTCCTTTCCTCTTGACTACATTTGAGTTGATATAAGTCCTCAAGTGGCATTCACTTAGTCGCCCAGTCACAACACCCAAGTTAAGATGACTATCTAGCAATCATTTCCACTCTAGAGGATGTGAGTCCCCAGCTTTCTTCCTAGTCGATTATTGCAAACCAATGGGCACCTTTGATGTTTCATGTCGTGACTCACCCGTGGATACACTACTCTTGGCAGATGTGAGTCCCCACACTTTCTCCTTGAGTTGGCCACGGAATACCTATTTGATGTATGACTAGCCATGTCATCTTCTCCAGGGTTTTAGATTAAACCCTTAGTGACCCCTCTCCCCGCGGGCATTCTATTTGGATCACATCCTTTGCGACCCCATTTAGACACTACCAGGGTTACTTTTGGATTGGATAGTCCCCCTTTCCTAGTAGTTGGTTGGAGAATTTGTTCTGCGGATGCGTAGATTCTCCCTGGTTTAGTAAATCTGAGATAGGTCTAGGCTGATATAAGCTTCTTCTTAGTTTGATCCTTTGCAAACCAACAGGGTCTATGATAAACAAAATAAACAAAATAAATAAATTAATTTGCTTATGGATTAGGAATTCAAGCCCCCAAAGGGCCCCATTTTCCCAAGTAGGTATCCTATCTTTAGGGCAGTGTCAGCCGAACCCCCTATAGGAATTACCTGACAACCTGAGTTGAGATAAATCCTCGGGTTAGTACTCATTTCATAGTCGCTCTTAGGTCGGGTTCAATCTATTTTTCCATAAGCAGGTTACTCTGGCAATCATTTCTCTTTGGAAGATATAAGATTATGACTCATTCTTTCTAGCATGACTATCACAAACTGATGTGCAGCACTAGGTCAGGTTTGATTTGCTGCCCAAAGCGACCGATCACCCCAGTGGTCTTTTGTAGTAGAAGATATGAGTCCTCGAGCTTTCTTCCCTTGAATTGATCATTGCAAACCGAAAGACACTCCTTTGGTTGGATAGTTCTCCCATCGGCCAAAAAGCTACTCTTTTTGGTTCAGTAAATCTAAGATAGGTCTAGGCATATATTCTTCTCGCAGTGATCCACCACAAACCAAATGTAATCCATCAAAATAAACTAAAAAATGGAATTAATCTTTGATTATCTTTGAGTGAAGTCCCCAAAGTATTCTCAATAGTCGCTCTTGGTTGTGTTTGATCTGTTGTCTTGCCAACCGATCACCCTAGTGGTTTCTTGTTTATAAAAGATGTGAGTCCCTATCCTTTCTTCTTAAGACTTGACCATTGCAAACCGAAAGGCATCCCCTTGGTTGGATAGTCCTACCCTGTGGTTGGTAGACTACTCCCTTTGAATTGGTAAGTCCAGTTAGTCTAGCTCGTGACCCTACTCAAGTTATTGCAAATTGATGGGACCCATCAAAACAAATCTAAAAATGAAATTAATCTTGACCATCTTTGAGTTGATCTAAGTCCCCAGTGGCATTCACTCAATAGTCAGCCCTAGGTTGGGTACGATTTGTTGCCTTGCCAATGGGTCACCCCAAAGAATCGTCCCTACTTTGGAGGATGTAAGTCTATGCTTTCTTCCAGTATAATCTACACACCAAAGGCATCCCTTTGGTTGGCTAGTCCTACTATGTGTTTAGTATACTACCCCTTGATTGGTAAATGAGTCGTTTAGCCTCTTTTTACTCACGATCCATCATAAACCAATAAGGTCCATTTCAAAATCCAAAATTAAAAACCTAAAACAAACAAAATAAAACCAACACCAAAAATCAAACTCAAATTCAATCAAAATCCAACCTAAGCCTTTTAAGTCAAAATCTTGAACTTAGCCAAATCAATTTCAAATCAAGCCAAACTCTTGATTTTTCTTCATGATTCAATCATGAATCCAAATATAAATATAAACTTCAATCACCAAACCAAAACTAAATCCAAAAATCAAACCCAAGTCAAACTCATGTTCACCCCTTAAACTTGAAATTGTCGAATGAGTCAAAACCCATTTGACTTCGAACCACTTGCAAAAGGATTTATATTTCGATCATAAGTCCATATGTGAGTTCAATCAAACTTAAATCAAGCTTTGACCAAGCCAATTGACCAACTTAGGCTCACTTGACCCAAAGTGAGCTAAAGTATCCTTATGAGCCAAATTCTAATCCTAACCAAATGGTTTGAACTAAGCCCACCTAAGCCTCTCATCATAATCAACAATCATCATGAGATGATCAATCACTAAAATTGGGTCAAACCAAGTCAAACCTAAGGGTTGACCAAGTCAACATTTAGCCAAAATGAAACTTAAACTAGCCAAAAATTCACCATGGGCTAAATTGATTGAAATCATTGATCAAAACTCATTCATGATCAATGTTTGAACTTGACCAAGTCAACATTTGAGCCTAACCTCGCCCAATTGGCCACTTGACCCAAGTTGACCCAACTTGACCTATAAAGTCAAAATATGTCAAAACTTGATCTAAACCAAATTGATTGAAGCCAATGGGTCAAGTTCATTTCAAAATTATTGTTGAACTTGACCAAAGCCTCGATTGTCCAACTAGACCTAGCCTAGCCCAATTGACCATGAACCCAACTTGACCTAAAAAGTCAAATTGAGCTAAACTCAAATATAAACCAAATTGATTGGAAATAAAGACGCCAATCCATTTCAAATGGCCAACCAAACATGAACCAACCCATGACCTAACCAAATAGGTCAAATGGGACAATTTGGTCAACTTGACTCATTTGACCTAAATGAACTCAATTGAACCAAAACTAAATATAAACCAAATTTAATCAAACCAAAGCCACTAAAATATTTTAAATGGTCATATTAACTTGACCAAACTCTTGGTTTGACCTAATTTGACCAATTGGTCAACTTGGCCTAAGTTGACCCATTTTACCTAAATTGGTCAACATGAGCCAAATCACTTCAAACTAATTTCAAATTTAATGAAACTTGTCCTAACCTATTTTTCAAACATATCAAACATATTCAAATTGAAACCCAAGCTAAATGACCATTTTACCCCTAGGCCATAGGATAAATTTTGGCCATATCCACTTGAAATTTGGTCAAATCCTCTTCATGACCACTTGGCACCCTCTTAGTGGACCAAGTGGACACTAGTGAGTGTGGTGCACCTAACCCAATAGGTTTGGGTTAGCCCAACTTAGCCTAAGGTCAAAATCGACCACTTGCTTGAACATGGCCATATGGAATCCCTCCTTCGCTTGATTTAAGCTCATGAGACCTCCACTACTCCACTCCTTAGGACAAATCGAATGCAAGGACACCTCTAACAGCCTATCAAACCCACTCAAGAAGCTCAATTGGATCAAAATAGCAAGAGAAGGCTCGACCATCCGATTGTTTAAGGAGAGATATACTCCCCCAAATTTCACTTGAATTTCATTCTACCCCATTCGATTGAAGCATAGGAACTCAGAGCAAGGAATTGCTAGTGTGCCTAAGCTTCCTAAAGTGAGTTAGAATTTTCATCTTCTCTATTTTCCTAGACTAAAAATAGGGGAGCTCCATTGAATTTCAATCTCATCCCACACTCAATACCAATCCAATTCACTTTGTAAGCTTCATCAAGGAGCTCAATCGAATTCACCCAAGCTTTTTACCAAGCTCCAAAAGCAAGGGAGGTGCAACTTCAACTAAGATCGAGCTCAAGTGAAGGTGGAGTTGGCCTCTAGAAGGATCTACCCTATTTTAACACATCAAAACTTCAACAAAGCTTCCTCTCCACTAGACAAAGCTTCTCCAAGAGAATCGAGCACCAGTGATAGCCTCCGACGAGGTAAGCCATTAAACCGAGCTCAATCTAGCTATGGTCAGGTCCTTTATGAAGTGAAGTTTTATCTCATGAGATTCTAGCCATTAGATTTGATCTCCCTTGTATGGTGATGGTGTGGGTTGAATTTGAGATCAATTTGAACTCAATCGAGCTCGGATCATGCCATGGAAGATGGATGGTGGCCATCTCCCGTAGGCGATCTTAGGGAAGAATCATGGGTCGTCCAGCCATGCATTTTGGATGGATGGTCATGATTAAAACATGTGGGATCCATCGTTTAACCCTTTAGAACTACAGATCTAACCTCAGCCATTCGATCCTTGATTGAGCAGACGAGGAGAAAAGCGTGTAGCATCATCACTGACATGACTCTAAGATGTGACCACTTAAATAATGAATCATGTCATGCCACATGGAAAGCACACGCCGTGTCAGCCTCCATGTGGCGCCGATGAGATTAACTATATAATTAGGAATTTAAATAACTTAATTAATTAATGAAACTTCAAATATTCATATCTAAGTGTAGAAAAATCAAAAAAATGTGAAGTTAATTGCATATGAAAGGTATTTACAACTAAAATATTATAAAATTGATTTCAATGAATTTTGAGGAGTGTTATTTTCTTGATTTGGGTTTTATTAGGAATTTGATTTTGCTAATTACTCTCTAATTACCCCACTGATTAATTCCAAACTTCTTGTGTATGATTAGTGGGATGACTTCTGCCTCCCTAATTTTCTTGGGATTTATTGATGGTTTAATTAGAGGAATTGCTAGATTAATTTTTAATTACCTTTTTAATGTAATTAAGTTTAATTAAGTGAGTAATTAGTGGTTTAACCCCTTGATTGAGTTAATTAGGGTTTAAGGAATAATTTTGGGATGTTTTCACCTTAATTAAGTCCTAAAGGTAATCTTATGAAATAAGAAAGCTTAAAGTAAATCAAAATTTGTTTAATATGATTTTTCTTTGATCTTGAGTTTGATTTAATTTGGAAAATATGAATTGAGTTTACTATTCTTAACCCATTCTCACAAGTGTTTGATATTTTTGTTCCATTTTTAGATGTTTAGATTCATTTTATATTTTGATTAGGTTAAGGAATGAATTAAGCATGTTAATTACCCCTTACCTACACCACCTTAGCATAGTTAATCAAATAATTATGATCCAATGAGATGACATAAAACCTCACAAGGAATTTAAATTTGTAATGCACCTAGGAAGAAAAGGGCCTTATGCAATTTGGCTCATGATTATTGATTAATTAAGCTAAGGGGTTTAACTTAAGTAATTTCAAAACACCCCACACACATATGAATTGAATTTTGATTTCCTTAATTGTACTTAGGCTCTTGGACACCTAAGCATCTACCCTAGGTAGATTAATTGGATTCTAGAAAGTTTTAGAATTTTAAGAAATTAATTAAGAGGGTAATTAGTGAATTAACCCTTTAATTAAGAGAGGATTAAGGAAGAAAAGGGTGTTTAAGGAATAGCTTAGGGGAATGATCCAAAATTATTCCCTAAACCTCCTATTCACTGAGACAAACCTTAATCAACTTCAACAAAGGATTAAACCACTCAAATTGATCCCAAATTTTACCCAGACCATCAACATGCATAGAAGATTACATCCAACAGTCAAGATCCTATGAAATTAACATTTATTTCACAAAGCTCCACACCACATTGAGTTTAATGCTCAAAAAATGGCTAACCTCACTGGAGGTGATCATCGATGCTTGATTCCTTTGGAGAAGCTTTGTCTGGTTAAGACAAAGCTTTGCTAAAAATTTGAGGGGCTGAGGTTGAGTGGATCCTCCTATGGTTCACATCCTCCTTAGCTTGAGCTCAGCTATGGTCTAGGGCACTCCTCCTCTACCTTTGAAGCTTGGGAAAGAGTAAGGGTGCACTCAACTTGGTCCTCTGATGAAGCTTGGAGAAGGAATTGAGTGGAGTTTGAGTGTAGAGAAAGTTGGAAATTCAATCGAGCTCCCCAATTTTTACTAAAGAAAAACCTAGAAGATAGAAATTAGATCTCCCTCTAGGAAGCTTAGGATCACTTGCAAATGGCACCTATGACTCCCTCTTATTCAATCAAACTATGGCTCTATGTAGATTCAATTGAATTAGGAAGAGTATATCTCCCCCTTCGGCAATTGGACGGTCGAGCATAAACTTTCCATTTTGATCTAATTGCCTTGATTCAGTGGGTTGTTTGAGCTGTTATGACTATCCTTGAGTTTGATTTGGCCAGAGGAGTGGGAATATGAACTCCCCATATGCTCAAAATAAGTGGAGGCATGATTCCCATGTGGCCATTTCAAGGGGAGTGGTCGGTTTGGCCATTGGGTCAAATTATGCTGACCTAAACCCATTGGGTTGGGTGCACTACCCTTCTTAGTGTTCACTTGATCTATTAGGAGAGTATTAAGTAGGTATGAAGAGAATTTGACCAAATTCCAAGTGGAATTGGCAAAACTTTGCTCTATGGCCTAGGAGTAAAATGGTCAGTTGGCTGATTTTTGAATTTGGGTATGTTTGGTATGTTGAGAAAATATGTTTGGCCAAGTTTCATTGGATTTGGAGTTCATTTGGTATGATTTGGCTCATGTTAGCCCATTTAGGTCAAAATGGGTCAACTTGGGTCAAGTTTAACAATTGGTCAAATTGGGTCAAACCAAGGGTTGGAACAAGTTCATATGACCATTTGTAATATTTTGGTAGCTTTGGATTGATTTAATTTGGTTTAGGTTTGAATTTAGTTCATATGACTTTATTTAGGTCAAATGGGTCAAGTACCCATTTGACTTATTTGATCTAGGTCATGGGTAGGTTTAGGTTTGGTTAGTCACATGAAGTGGATTGGTATCTTTATTTCCAATCAATTTTGGTTAAGTTTGAATTTGGCTCAATATGACCCTTTTAGATCAAGTTGGATTCAAGGTCAATTTGGCTAGGTTTGGTCTAGTTGGCCAATTGAGGCTTTGGTCTAGTTCAAAATGTGATTTAGAATGAACTTGACCAATTGGTTTCAATTAATTTAGCTTAGATCAAGTTTTGACACATTTTGACTTTTTAGGTTAAGTGGTAAATTGGACTAGGTTAGGCTCAAATGTTGACTTGGTCAAGTTCAAACATTGGTCATGAATGAACTTAGATCAATGGGTTTAATAAATCTGGCTATTATGGATTTTGACTATGTCAGG
Source organism: Cymbidium sinense (assembly GCA_021442155.1). Classification (NCBI taxonomy): domain Eukaryota; kingdom Viridiplantae; phylum Streptophyta; class Magnoliopsida; order Asparagales; family Orchidaceae; genus Cymbidium; species Cymbidium sinense. Next base: position 177,157,860 of record CM038215.1, read on the forward strand.
TTTCATTTTGGCTAAGTGTTGACTTGGTCAATCCTTAGGTTTGACTTGGTTTGACCTAATTTAAGTGATTGATCATCTCATGATGATTGGTGATCATGATGAGAGGCTTAGGTGAGTTTGATTCAATCAAATTTGGTTATGATTAGAATTTGGCTTATAAGGGTACTTTAGGTCACTTTGGGTCAAGTGAGCCTAAGTAGGTCAAATGGCTTCGTCAAAGCTTGATTTGAGTTTGATTGAACTTTCATATGGACTAATGATTGAAATATAAATCCATTTGCAAGTGGTTTGAAGTCAAATGGATTTTTATTCATTTGACAATTTCAAGTTCAAAGGATGAACATGAAATGAATTTTGGCTTGATTTTTGAATTGAATTTTGGTTAAGTGATTGAAGTTTGTATTTATATTTGGATTTATGATTGAAGTATTGATTGAATCATGAAGGAAAATCAAGAGTTTGGCTTGATTTGAAATCGATTTGGCTAAGTTCAAGATTTTGACTTGAAAGGCTTAGGTTGGATTTTGGTTTGAGTTTGATTTTTGGAATTGGTTTTGGTTGTTTGAATTTATATTTCATTTATACATATGAATATAAATGAAAATAAAAATGGGTTATGAAAAAATTTTAAGTATTTGAAGTGATTTGATGATGATCTAGGCTAAGTCCTTAAGCGAAAATTAGGGGACTTAGAAAAATATTTGGAGTTTGGATGTGATTTTTGAGTTTAGTTTAATTGATTTGAATTTATATTTCATTTATATATGTGAATATAAATGAGAATATAAATGAGTTATGAGAAAATATCATAAGTTTGAATTGATTTGAGCATGATTTAGGCTCAGTCCTTAAGAGAGAATTAAGGAATTAAGAAGGATTTTGAATTATGAATTTGAACTTTTGATTTGGTTTGATTGATTTTAATTTATGTTTCATTTATATATGTGAATATAAATGAGTTATGAGAAAATTTCATGAGTTCAAATTGATTTGAAGATGATTTAGGCCAAGCCCTTAAGAGAGGAAATTAAAGACTTAGGAAATATTTAGAATTTCGAATTTCAATCATGGGTTTCAATCATATGGCATTGATTTGAGTTTGGAGAAAATCAATTAGGCTAGAATTGATTTAGGTTTGATGTTGATTTGATTTGAAATTTGACTTGAAGGAAGGAAGCAAGGAAAGTGGTTCAAGCTATATGGTAGGCAAATTTTCTAACACCCCTAAGGCTTGACCTATTCTTATGGCTAACTCTTCTAAGTCTCTAGGGCTAGGTTGAGTGTCCATCTAATCACTAGATGTGTCTTAAGACTAAAGAACTCTTAAAGTCTAAGAAAAGTTATATGTATAAGATGGAGGGGTTGAGAGATCATCCTAAAAATGAGGTCAACAAAGGGCGCCTAATAAGTGTGGTGTGACTGGTAAGAAACACTGCACATATTGGTGTTGATCGAAATGATCAACAACAGCTAACGATCATAAGCACTAATAGAGAAGATCTACTCCTAACTTGAGGAGTAGAAGGAATCTAAAACTTAATCCAATGTGGCTCTACTTATGTTAAGGACATAAGAGAGGGAAGGAGGAATCCACTAGGGATAAAATATGTGAACCTTCCATAGGGAAGCAGGTTCAAGTCATCCATAAGGGGATGAGAGGTTTGATTTGATTTGAGTCTTGCTGGAGGGAAATTTTCACTGGGGAAGAGGGTTGAATTTGTTTCAATTTTTTTTTTAAGATTTAGATTTTGAGATGGGCCCTGTTGGTTTGTGATGGATCACACTGAGTAGAAGCCATAGAGGCCTAGATCTAATTCAGATTTACCAATCTAAAGGGGTAGTCTACTAAACACACAGTAGAACTAGCCAACCAAAGGGACGCCTTTCAGTATGTAGTTGCTGTACTAGGAAGAAAGCGTGGTGGACTTACATCCTCCAAAGTAGGGACCAGTTGGTGGGGTAATCTATTGGCAAGGCAAGATTGAACAACCTACGACTAATATCTTTGAATGGGACTTAGATCAACTCAAAGATAGTCAAGATTAATTTCATTTTTAGAATTGTTTTGATGGATTCTGTTGGTTTGAGATGGTTCAAACTGAGAAGGAGCTCATATCAGCCTAGACTAATCTCAGATTTACTGAACCAAAAGGAGTAGCTTCTCGATCGATGGGAGAACTATCCGACCGAAGGAGTGCCTTTTGATTTGCAATGATCAATTTAAGGGAAGAAAGCTCAGGGACTCACATCTTCTACTACATAAGACCACTTGGGTGATCAGTTTCTTTGGGTAACAAATCAAACCCGATCTAAGGCTGCCCGTCGATTTGCGACAATCATGCTAGAAAGAATGCATCATAGTCTTACATCTTCCAAAGCAGAATGACTGTCAGGGTAACTTACTTGTGGAAAAATAGATTGAACCTAACCCAAGGGTGACTATAGAGTGAGTACAACCGTGGATCTTCGTGTAATCTGCAATTCTAGGAGTTTTGGATTGACATTGCCCTAAAGATAAGATGCCTACTTGGGAAAAGGGGCCCTTTGGGGGCATGAATTCTTAATCCACAAGTGAATTAATTTTGTTTAATTTATTTATTGTGGACCCTGTTAGTTTGTGAGGGATCAAACTGAGAAGGAGCTTATATCATCCTAGACCTATCTCAGATTTATTGAACCAAGGGAGAATCTGTGCATCCGCTGAACAAATTCTCCAACTACAGGGGTGGCTACTAGGAAAGGGGGATTGTCCAATCCAAAAGTAACCCGTGTAGTATCTAAATGGGGTCACAAAGGATGTGATCCAAATAGAGTGCCCGTAGGGGATGGTGCCGTAAGGGCTTAATCTAGCACCCTAGAGAAGATGACAAGGCTAGTCATATATCCATTAGGTTTTTGGAACTCAAGGAGAATACTCTGAGACTCACATATGCCAAGAGTGGTGTATCCACTAGGTGAGTCACTATCACCATAGCGAACATCAACCAACCTAAGGTGCCTACCAATTTGCAACAATTAGCCTAGGAAGAAAGCTCGAGGACTCACATCCTCCAGAGAACCCATTGTTGGGATAGTCTTCACCGAGTATCCGACCTAAAATGACTACTGAGTGAATGCCACTGGGGGACTTTTATCAGCTCAAATGTAGTCAAGAGGAAAGGTGCCTCTGGGGAACTTATCCTAAACCTCAAATATACTCTACCTAGTTAGATTATGATGATTAGTTCAAGAAAAAAGCACGGGGACTCACATCCTTTTAAATAAAATTAGCACGAGGTAGCTTACTGGCTGGGCAGTGAAGTCTACCATACTAACAAGGTGCTAGTTGGTTTGCAATGGTCAAGTTAGGAAGAAAGTGTGGGGACTCACATCTTCTAAATAAGTGACCACTAGGGTGAGATACTAGCGAGGTAGGATGTAGACCCGACCTAGAGTAGCTAATGAGTGAGTGCCATAGGGGGCTTGCTACCACATCAAAATAGCTCGAGATAAAAGATTTATGTTTAATTTTATACTTGTGTTAAAAAGAATTGGACACCTCTGGGGGACTCTTACACCTACCTAAAACACGCTAGGGGATTTTGATGAAGTGTTGCCACAGATGGCAAATAAGAATTCCCACTAAGAAAGGATGCGCTTGGGTTATCTTACACCTAACTTAGTTATGCTAATCGAAATAGGATGTCTCTCGGGTTCTCTTACATCTTATTCTAATAGCACCAGGAGATCGTGTTTGTGTTGTGAAAGAGGGATAGGATGTCGCTGGGGTACTCTTACACTTGCCCTAGATACGTCATGGCGGATTCACAAGATAAACAAACAACGCTTCGAAAGAAGAGAAAATTTGTTGAAATGGAATCAAATTTTTGTTGATTGATATAATTATTTTCAAACATGATTTATTTAATGGGTAATATTTCTTTAGATAGAGCCCATTAATTGAAAGCATCGTGTTCCCCATTACAGTCAATGAGCTGATAAGATCCTCCTTGGTAGGCCTTCTCAATGACATAGGGGCCTTCCCATGTGGGTTCAAACTTCCCATCTTTCAATGGGCAATTGGTCTCCTTAGACTAACATAAGTTCTCCTAGACCTAGGGTACCTTGTTGTGAGCTTGAATCATTTTGACCTTATACAACTTGAGATTTTGGCACGCCAGTAGGTGACTCTCCTCCAAACTGTCGAGCTCTTCTAACCGTAATTTTGTATTATGCTCTATAGTGATCTTGCTACCCAATGCTATCCTTAGTGACAGGAGTTGAACTTCTAAAGGTAGAATAGCTTTAGACCCATATACTAAGAAAAATGATTGAGTTGGAGTTCTGAGTGGTGCGACTACAAGGCTTCAACCAACTTCTCGTTCCACTATCGCTTGTTGTCATCAAGAGTCTTCTTCAATATCTGGATGAAAGTTTTGTTGAATGCTTATGCTAAGACATTTGCTCTTGGGTAGTAGATGGTGGAGTATCTCTAATCTATACCATGTCTTCTAGTAAAGCTGTTGATCTTGGTGCTTTTGAATGTAGTATCATTATCGGATATAATCTGTCGAGGCACCCCGAACCTATATATGATATGGTTTCTAAAAAATTGAAGGACATGCTAAGCTGTGACCTCTCTGATTGATATTGCCTTCGCTCACTTAGAAAAGTAGTCGGTGGCAGCTAAGATGAACTGATGCCCCTTGGAAGAAGGAGGATCGATTAGACCCACAATGTCAGTACCCCAACACTCGAATGGCCATGAGGCCAATGTAATGTAGTGTGTAGAATGTTGGATGGTTGGTGGAGGACCACGCTGTGTACCTAACACTGATGGCATCTCCTAGCTACATCCATGCAGTCCGTAATCATCGACAACCAGTAGTATCCTAGTCTCTTAATCTTCATCTTCATCTTCAGACCAGATTGATGTGCTTCACATAGAATTGAATGTACCTCAATTATAATACTGTGGGCTTCGCATTTGTCTAAACAGCACAACCACATTTGGTCAAAGGACCGACAGTATAGGGTGCTATCAACGAGAGCATAGGAGAGAGCTCTCTGTTTCACCTGATGCGCTTGTGACTTTTCTTGAGGTAGTTTGCTGATGTTAAAATAGTCTACAAAATTTTACCTCCAATCCATATCCTTGTCCTTATAAGCAAAGACAACCTCCCCTTCAAGAGAAAGTCTCTCAATGAGTTCAGCATCAATAAGGGATAGGACTTGTCTATTTTGGATTCTTATTGAAATGGACTCATCTTTCGGACATGCCAATTCTTTGGAAAGTTTGGCAAAAGCATCTGCTACTACGTTCTCTGCTCGGGGAACCTTGTAGATGGTGACTTCAGGAATTTAGGATAATAACTTCATGGTATACTCGTGGTAATGACGAAGCTTGGGTTTGAGAACCTTGCAAGACCCGGTTATCAGATTGATAACCAATTGAGAATCTCCAAAGATATTGATGCTCTTGACACTAATAGTGATGGCTAACTCCAAACTGGTAATCAAAGCCTCATAATCGCTTCATTGTTGGTGTAGGGGTTGGAAATATATTATGAGAATCTCATCACATCACTGTTTGGAGTTAGGAGGACTATTCTTACCCCTACCTTTCTTGGAAGAGTAGATTATGGTGCTTCTCCTTTATGAAAAGAAGCTGCACCATCAAAATATATTTCCCATCAGCTGTTGTCAACCTCCACTATGTTCATGATTTGTTCATCAGGGAGATCATCACTAAGCGGAGAATCAGCAGGAAGTGGGTGTACTGCTAAGAAATTCACTAATGCTTATCCTTTTACCGCACGAAGGGTACGAAGGTGATATCAAATTGCAAGAGAATCAAGGACCATTGTGCCAAATGTCTGGATAGCATTGGCTGTGCCATGAGATACTGTAGTGGATTTATTCTGGAGATCTAGTTCACCTTATGAGAAAGCATGTAGTGTCGTAGCTTCTGAGATGGAAAGATCAAAGCTAGTCAATGTTCATCAATAGGTGGATAGTTTGCTTCAGCAGGAATAAGATGATGACTGAGGTAGTAGAGAGCATTCTCCTTCCCTTCGTCATTGGCTTGGGCCAACAGAATGGAGAGAGTCGTCCTATGCAACAGTGTAGAGAATGAGTGGCCTACCTAGGATATGGGTTGTTAAAATTGGCAGCTTCACCAAATACTGCTTGATGTCTTCAAAGGAATGCTAACACTTGTTATCCCACTTGAACTTAGCATCCTTTTTGATAAGTGTTGAGAATGGCTTGCATCTCCCTGATCGGTTGGAGATAAAGCATCTTAGATACGCCAACCATCCTTGGAAGGATCTGAGTTGAGTTAAACTATTAGGAGGTAGCATTTCTAAGATAGCTTTGATCTTTTCAGGAACTATTTCTATTTTCTGATGTCAGATAACAAACTCAAGGAATTTTCCTGAAGCTACTCTGAATGCGCACTTCAAGAGATTCATTTTAAGGTTATATCATCTTAACCGTTCAAAAATTACTCTCAAGTCCAAGAGGTGGTCTTCCTTTTCTCTACTCTTCACTACTAGATCATCAACATAACACTCAAACTGATGGTGGATGAGTTTGTTGAAGATCTGAGTCATTGCCCATTGGTATGTAGCACTAGCATTTTTAAGGCCGAAAGGCATGACCTTATAATAGAAGATTCTGATCAGGGTTCTGAAGGTAATGTTTCTTTCAGACATCTTGATTTGGTTGTAGCCAGATGACCCATCCATAAAAGAGAAGATTGCATGAGATGAGGCGATGTCCACCCTTAATTTTGGTATAGAAAGAGGAAACTCATCCTTAGGACATGCCTTGTTTAAGTCCTTGAAATCGATGCAAATGCAAATTTGGCCATTCTTCTTCTTAACCGAAGCTAACCGTGTAGGATATTTTTTTCCCGATGAAACCAAAGATCATCGCTTGACTTTAAAAATGACCTGTTGATCAATTTCTAATCGCATGCATCTAGGAGCTTGCTTAATAGGGGTAGCGTTAGGATCTATTGCTAGCATGTATACTACTATGTCAGGAGATAATCCAAGCATTTCTTCATAACTCCATGCAAAGCAGTCTTTAAACTTAGTCAATAGCTTAACTAAGTCATTGGTTTCTTTTTCATTCAGCAACGAACTGATGTGTGTCAGGTGTGGATTTTCTTCAGTCCCGAGGTTGATTTCTTTAAGCTTGTCAATTATTGAATGGATCACCTCTTCAAATTCTGGAGGTGCATCCTTGATTTGGAGATCATCTGAGATTTCTAAACACACATTCTCATAAGAGTTGACGTTGTGTGAGAAGAACCTATCAGACTCCAATTGATTGATAATAACTAAGCAGTAATCTTCATCATCGATTGGACCCAGTGTGCCATATCCTAGTCCTGATCTTGATTGTGTTTCCCTGCCTGTATTGTTTCATAACTTTTTAAAGTACTCTGACATGTGCCTAAACCATATATGAGGAACCAAACCTTTCTATATAAGATTATAAACACAAGGCGAGTAAAAGTCAAATGGTAATTCCATTAATTCTTTAAATGTATCCTTCTCAAGTTCTACATCAACTTCAGGGTTTGAGGATGATGATCCCAAAAAGATTCTCTTCGGCTTCATATCACTGGAAGGCTTAGGGGCTTCCTTAACTACTAAACCTTCAACTTTTTGAGATGTAAGTGAGGTTAGAGCTAAGGTTCCAGCTGTTGCCTAATAGTCTCACAAAAACCTAATTCAAATACTTTGCTTTATCTAGAGGCCCAATTTATATCACCGTTTGGATCAAAAGTCACCTCTAATGGAACCCACTGAGTGAGGTTGGTAGGTATACTAATCACATTAGGCTCATCCTCCGAGCTTGATTCCAAGTCTATAAATAATAGGGGTACTCCTATGAACTAGAACATGAGCTTTATTGGCTGATGGCCAACTAGGGGGTCTTCCACCTCTGGAACTGCCTTTATTTCTGGCTCTGCCTATGCTTGGTGGAGGTTGATCTACCCATATGTCCATATGATGGGATGAACTGTGGGTGGAATGTGATATGCAAATCAATTTATTCTTCAATTCCCTTTTCTTGTTCACTTGGATTTTTAATTTTCTTTTTCTTTTTCTTCATTTTCTTTTTCTTCATTTTCTTTTTCTTCATTTTCTTTTTCTTTTGATTTTGAGTTTTATCTAAGTTCCTGAGAAAGAGTGTTTTGAGAAAGATAGTAGGTCACATCCTCATAAATCTCAACCTCTTTAACTGAAAATGGCCTTTCATCCCTATTAACACGGTATTCAATCCCATCTTTTCTAAACTTGATGCACTGATGGAGGGAGGATGAAATTATCTTATTTTGATGTATCCAAGGCCTACCGAGCAAAGCCATGAATGAAGTATTCAAATCAATGATGTAAAACTTGGCTTCAGTCTTCCAGTCACCTGTCTCCAAAGGTAACACTATGGAACCTAAAGCTCACTCACCTTATTCATTGAATCCTCTCAACATCATCTGATCTCCTCGGAGTGTGGAGGCATCGATCCTCAAATAGGCAAGGATCTTTAGACTCATAATGTTCATCGATGCACCTGGAACAATGAGAACTCTAGTAAGTCTGAATCTGTGCATGTCAATTATGATGTAGAGGAGATGGTTGTGCTCCAAGTCTCCAAGAAGAAGGTCTTCATCTGTGAAGGTGATCCCTTGAGCTTCTTTTGTATAATGTGCCTCCTCACTTATAGCAGTCAGCTGAGCTAAGCATATCTAAGGATCAATGAGAGCCTTAATTAATGATTCCTTCATCTCTTTGGATAAGACAAGGGCATCATATATTATTAGCTTAGATGACAACTTTCTTAGATGAGAGAGGACATTATAGTCAACCTTGGGCTGATCCTCCACAAGCATATCCATGGGTGGAGCATTCTATGGAGGGGCTCTCGATCCTCTATACCAATGACTTTTTTCCTCTATATTGAGGTGCTGCCCTAGAAGGTAAAACCTTGCCACTATGGAGGTTGACTTTGGTGATCTCTTGTGGCAGGGTAATGGAAGGTTCTAATTATCACCTACGCTTCTCCTATGAGAACCTTAGAATCGATGATTCCAAGTCTATCTCAAGAGGTGAACCCAGAGTATGAGTAGGAAGCCCAACTCAATCGTAAAGAGAAAATCAAAATTATAGTTATTTTTACTTGAAGAGTTATCATTAAGAATAGAAGTAGACAACCCATCAGAAGTGACACAGATGTAATTCAAGCTAGTTTTGTTTTTCAATTTTTGGAATTTGATAGGTGGTAAAAAGTAGAAATCAAGCCCTTATTCATCGATACAAGAGTTTTACTAGTAGAAGAAGAGCTAGCTAAAGTAGAGGAAGTCATCGATGTGGTAGCTGCAATAGTAGACTAGAGGCTAGACTTGGTCGGTGGTTGTGCTACTAGGCTATCTCGAGCTGACACATGTAGTTGCTACTGCTAAACTCCCCCTTTCCCCGAGTTGGCACTGGAAACTTGCAAACCTTCCTTGATGTTGGAGGTTTGAGCTGACTCAAGCACTTGGAAGGAAAGTTTCTTGATTTTCTAAATGATCTTTTTAGAGGTTTTGGATAAAGAGATATCCCAACCTTCTTTGGTTTTGGAAGGATCACAAGTATCCCCAAGGATTACCTTAATGGAATTAGATGGTTATTCCACAAGGTATTCCTTCAGGATAACTACAACACAGATCTTGAAGCTATGTTCAAGCTAGTCCTTAAATGTAAAGCAATCTTCCAAAACATGACCTAACATATGGTGGTAGGGGCAAAAGTTTGGATCATAGCTTTTGACCACTTCCTTCGGTCTCCTAGGCTCGGGTAGTTGAAAATCAGGTTTCTTTAAGAGATTCTTAAAGATCTTCTTGATTACCTCCCTCTTAAGTGAATAAGGTTTGTTGAGCTTATCTAAAAGAGTTGGTGGACCATAGCTACCTAGCGGCGGGTATGTGTGCCATCACATGGTATGGGAGGAGGAGTGAATGTGGTGGCTATGGAGGTGGTAGGCTATCTCGATGGTGGTAAAGGAGGTCAGGGAGCCGAGGTCATGGTCTCTCGACTTCTTGCTTGCTTCCCCTATCCACCTATGAATGTCCCACTTCTTCTCAGACCTTCTATTTTGCTTTGCAATTGGTCTTGAAAAGGCAACTATTTAGCCTTTCCTTGTAGAATAACTGCCTTATTGATTAGCTTCTCAAATATTTTGATAGTGAAGCCCTTAAGTATGAAGGCGATCGAGCCATGGATATTTTTTAGAAGAATCTCAATGGAATGTCATCAAAGGTTTTCATTTCATATTATGCCATTTGAGATTATAGTCAACAAGTGGACTCACCTTGTTGTTACAATGAGATAACCCTTTGTCAGCTCTAGCAAACCTCTTGATAAAGAGTTGCTCTAACTCAACAAATATCTTTACTGAACCATTGGGAAGTTCAACATACCAATCAAAAGCTATCCATGTTAGGCTACTAACGAAGAGGCATAATAGAAAAGCATCACTGCCACTAGCATTACAATAACTGGACCTAAAGTGTGCAATATGCTGCCTTAGGTTTTCACTACCCTCAAAGCTTTTGAAAGAAGGTGGCACAAAACCCTTGGGATATTGGATTGCATCAAATTCTTCCAGGTAGGGTCTACCCTTTGGAACTGATGATCCTCCCTGAGCTTGAGCCAATGCTTCCTTCACTTGTTACTCAATAATAGATTTGATGTATTTCTCTTGTATGGAGGTACTTTCCACTGCCTTTCTATACATACTAGTGCTACCTTGCTCAATGAGAGGTAAGGTCTTGGTTGGGTCCAAGACACACTAACTCGTGACTTAGTATCATAGTAGGATGATGCCCTATTTCTAAAGTATTGAGACTCCGCTAACAAGTCCTCTCACCATCCCATCTATTTGTTCATCTTTATGCTTTAACTGAGAGGTGTTGGGCTGATGTGTCTTCCTGCTCAACCTCATCACCTTCCATGCCGCTTTTTGAGGAGGATCCCTTGGCATCCACCATGCAAACCTACCGAAGTCTCCCAACAAATCATCATCTTCATTGGGATCAAAGTGATCTTCTCCTCATCGCACCATACTTTTCTTCTTTCTACAAGATAATGCTACTATCTCCTTAAGAGAAAGATCAATCAATGGCATAAATGATTTTCTAACGCGTGATCACGCCATGTACCGAGGCACCAAACCTCCCTCGCTAGAGAATCAATCTGAGGACTGTCTCACTAGAAGAGACACACACGCCACCGACTCGAAAGGGTGATGCTCTCCGGAGGTTCTACTATCATCGGGCAAGCCCCGCTCCTCTCGCAATATCCATAATCTCCGTGTCCGGCCGAACTGGTGTTTGAGGGATGACCACTATGCTTCACCATTCTCCGCCACTACCACTGGCGAAGGTCGAAAGGTGGAGAGCTCAACCTCACCAAAGTAGGCAGTGTAGATGGAATAGGATCCCTCGGCCATAGCCAAATCACCAACAAGATACGCTTCTCCCCGGATGTGGCCTTCATGGCCTTCGATAGAATTGGAGATGCTGTGATGTGAACAGGTGATGGCGGATGAGGGGTAGAGTGGTGTGGTGGAGACACCACCGACTCTCTCAGGACAAGAACCCTCTTCCTATGATGGGTCATCCCTATAAGTAAAATTATCTGATGATCACCAAAGCATCGAGAAATCAAGTGCGGAGAGCCACCCATCACCAAACCGCTCTCTAGTGCTCTGACAGAAGGGGCCTCTATGGCCCTCTCCTGTCATAGGTGTTACCCCACATTGTGGGGAATGATAGATCTCAAAGCAAATTCTCAACATCTCAAGCACCAACCCGCTTAAAACTGATCAAGATACACCTCTCTCAAGTAACTGGGGTGGTGCAACCAATGGTGGAGGTGAAGTATGGATCCTCCTAGCATCCTCTCTCACCCAGAGAGATGAAATGTGTAACTGGGAGGTGATAGGTAGTACCTCACAACACCGCATAGCGCCTCCATCTCCTAGACCCTGGTATGATATCGCTTAATCATGCAGTTTTTATTTCTCCTCTAAGTCCTAGTAGGATGAGTGGAGTAACAACTAGACCCAACCAGAAAGGCTGGGGAGGCAATCTCTAGGATCAGAAGAGCCTTACCCTTAGAGGGTGCCAATGAGTCGGTGTTAGTCCTTACTAGCACGGAAACCACGGGTGCATCGGCCACCGCCACTAGCACAGACATTATGGGACTACCACTGCTTTCCTCTTTAATTAGGGGATGTCAGAATCTAATGGTAAATTGATCTGAATGACCGTCACCACCACAGTCTCTACAAGTGAGGGGAGTCCTCATAGTGATCTCACCCTCAAAACCTCAAATGGATGAGATGGGTGTATCTGGGGAGATTGGCCTGACCCAAGGCCAAGTCCATGTCGTAGGGGACAGTGAACACAAACATCTGTGAACTTTCCATTTATAATCAACCAAAAACTGAAGGACTAAAGTCAGAATGGATGTCGAGAATCAATGTTGGAAACAAGCTTGGATCAGATTTCTATTTTGTCAATTTTTTTGAATTTGAATTTAAAATTTGAACCCACATCCAACATCTTGGAAGTGTTAAGTGGGGTTCAAATGGATTTAGAGAAGATTTGAGATTTGATTGAAAGAGAATTTTGAATATGAATCCAACTTCAACAAATTTGTATGTTGAAAATGGATTCAAATATTTTAGAAAGATTTCCATAGGTTCATGTTGAAATTTAATTTTGAGGACCCTTTCCTTTAACAAATTTGGGTATGTTAAGGCAAGGGTCAATTGGTTTTGTTTTTGATTTGGTGTTTTGGAGTTTTATTTACTTAGCAAATTCGGGTATGCAAAGTGAGATGTTTGAAAATAATTATTTCTTTTTGTGAATTATTGTTGATTTTGAAAATTGGAATGCCCACTTAGCAAATTTATGCATGCTAAGTGAAGAACCAAAGTGTGTTCTATTTTTTGAAAGATTTTTGAAAATAGGATTTTTAGCAAATTTGGGTATGCTAAGGAAGTCCTAAAGTGTTTCATTTGTTTTGAATATTTTGATTTTGAAAAGTAGGATCCTTAGCAAATTTGGTATGCTAAGAACCTAATGTGTTTCCTTTGGTTTTGATTTTGATTGAAAGTGGAGACTTTACTTTAGCAAATATGGTATGCTAAAGATGAAGTTCCACTTAATTTTGTAAAATTAAAATTTCACTTAGCAAATTTGAGTATGCTAAATAAAATTCCAAAAGACATGTTCAAAATTTTTGTGTTTTGGTTTTATTTTGAAAATGGAAGCTTCATGTTAGCAAATTTGGTATGCTAAAGAGTGAAGTTCAAAAGTGCTTTGAAATTTTTGAGTGGAAATTTCATTTAGCAAATATGCTAAATGAATTCCAAAGGTGTTCAAATTTTTTTTGAATTTTAAAAAGGAGACTTCACTTAGCAAATGGGGTATGCTAAATTGAAGTTCCAAATGTTTGAAAATTTTGTGGGATGGATATTTTAATTTTAGCAAATTTGAGTATAAATGAAATTTTCAAAAGTGTGTTTCAAATTTTATTTTGAAAAGAGGGACTTCACTTTAGCAAAATATGCTAGAATGAAGTTCAAATGTATTTTGAAAATTTTGTTTTTCAAATTTGGAGACTTCACTCAAATTTGAGTGTGCTAAATGAAGTTCCAAATATGTTTGAATTTTGAAAATATGATTGTTAAGTTTGATTTTGAAGACTTCCATCTAACAAATTTATGTAGAAATGGAAGTCAATCTTATTTTTGTAAATGTGAAAATTTTGTTTTGTGTGTGATTATTGCCTTTTGAAAGAGGGAATCCCAACTTAATCATATATGGGATATGTTTAAGTGGGATTTCCAAATGATGTTGTTTTTTATTTGGAATGAAATCTTCATCGAATAAATTTGAGGACATTGAATGAAGATGTTCATATGTGCTTTTGAAAAATTTAATTTTATTTGAAAATGAAATTCCATTCAATAAGTGTGTGAGTATATTGAATGGAAAATGGTTTTTGAAATTTTATTTTTGATTTTGATTTTGGAAGATGATTGTTCATTTTATTTTGAAAATGAGATCTTCATCAAAATGAATTGAGAAGATGTTCATTTGTGCTTTTGGAAAAGATTGTTAGTTTTATTTTTGAAGATTCCTACATGTAACAATTATGAGAATTGTTAGATGAGGGTGATTTAGAAAATTTTGTGAAAATATTTTATTATGTGCATTTTGAAAGAGTGCTTTTTTGAAAAGCAAGATTTTTTTATAAGATTTATTTTGTCTTTATTATTTTAGAATGAACCTTTCCTTATCATAAAATGATAAGGGAAGTCTTTAAATTTTTTTTTATTTAGATTTTTATTTTTACCCATTGGAGAACCAACGGGGTTTTAAGACCAACAGGGTGAGGTCCTAAAACCTAAAGATGTTGGCTAGCTTAACTTAAGAATGAAATAAGCTAAGTGCCAACGAAATGAAAGATAGTCTTGGATTCATATGAAAGTACAAACCCACTATCGATACTTAGAAATAATGATCATTTACCAAAGGTGGAGAGAGGAACCATCCCCAGTATAGTCACCAGAAAAATCTATGGTGAAATTTTTAATATGATGAATTTCTAAAGAATAAGATATATACTTTCATCTTTACTCTATGTGGAATAAAATGAGGATGGAAACATACATCTTCTTCTTTTTATGTATTTTGACACGTAGATCTGATGTTCTTATTGAGGGTGATCTATGACATTGAGAGAGGTGTACTATCTCAAAGATAGAAGTCACCACCCTACAATGGACCTAATCACCTCACAAGGACTCCAAAGATCAATGGGGCATGTGTACCAGATTCTTCCCTACTTTAGTAAAGTAGGGTTTATTTTAAATCGTCGTTGTTCTACAGGGCAAGCCCCATAGTTAATTACATCCTAAGGAATGAGATCTTAGAATACTCTATTAAGGTAAATGATCATTGTCTCCAAAGATTTCAATAGGACTATCAATCGATTAGTTTATTTTGAAGATCAAATGGGATTGATCAAAGAGAGGAGTTATTATCCAAAGAAGATAAGTAGAGATGCCATGATGCTAGAAACCTAGTGAGCATCTCAAACTATCCTATAATTGGGCTTTACATTTTGAAATTGATTATTCATTTGAGTTGAATTTTTTATTAGAAATTTAGGACTTATGATTCCATAACACAAGATTATGAAATGCCTAAGAGGTGAGGATTTATGCTTATGGCCCCAAAGGGAGAAGCAACCTCAGAACCTAAATCTAGGGAGCTTTAACGAGGGCCAAAAGCATAACCTAAATCTAAGGTAAAAATGGGTATTTGGTTTGCCTCCACAAGAGAGAAAAAATCACCCAACATCTTGGACTTACAACTGCCTGGGGGTGGCCACCAACTAACTCCTCCTATGGTTTTAAATTCATGTCGGCAAGTCATATGCTTTATACAAGATATCTAACCTGTTATTTATTTGGAAAGAGACTAAGTACTTAAAATCACTCCCTAAAGAGACTAGATCATGTAAGGGTAAGCTTCAAATGACCTAAATCTAATGCAATCATTTTATATATTTTTATTTTGGACAATCATTTTGACTTAAGCTAATAGGATTCATATGTCTAATGCATGAGAAATAAGATTATTGGCCAAAATCAGAAGGGAGGAGTCGTGTTTCCACCATGGATCTCAAAGGTCAAGCTAAGTTTCTCTAGAAAAGGTGGAAGCCCTCCAATCAAGAGTGAAAATAATATGCATTTGTGCATGATGTTACAAAAAAAGTTCTCATCTAGATAAAGGGTTGCTAATTCTTTTATCTTGATTTTTAGCCTAAGCTTTAGGTGAGGTTATGAGTTCTTTATTATTAATTTTGAATTGTAAAATTTGGTAGAAGATTAAGTTTTCCCCCACATCGTGGCCATACATCAAGCAAGGAAGAAATTAGGAAAAGGATGCCATCTTAATGCACAAGCTAACTAAATCATAAATCAATTTATAAAGCTAATCACAAAAGAATAAGAGGCCATTTATGGTCGGGCACTACCGCACAAACCTAAAAACAAATTGGGTAGCCGAGCTCTTCCCTTATACAACCTGGATTATAAATGAATTAAGTACAATTAAGCAAGGAATTCATTGTTATGGGGGTCTTCAAGCTTTATTTCTTCTTTCTTCTTTTCTCCTTTCTTCCTCTTTTCTTCTTTCTTCTTTGGTTCCTTCTTTTGGATGGTTGGAAGGTGGTTGCTCCAAAGGTTTCACATGGTGCATAAGATGAGATCTTATGACCAATGCTCATCCTAATCCCCATAACAATCATTCCAAAATCCTAATTGCAAAATTACATGAAAAGGAAAAGTAAATCTAGCTAACACCTACAAAATAGACTAAACAAACCACACAAATCCCAAGCATGTATATTAGACTTATCACCCCACACATGGGTGACTAAGTCCACTTAGCCTATTGGATTATGCTTAGGGGTATAAGCACCTGCACAACAAAAAGCATTTATATTTTTATTTATTATAGCGCCCCTTAAGCACAATCCCCTACAGAAAATAATGATTAGACTAAATCATCCTATCATTCATTCTACACACATTCATCCTAACATCTAGACTAAAACATATATCACAAAATAAAAGCAAACATCAAATCATGCACCTCTAAAGCTAAAGTGGAAGTGGTGACTTAGCCTAATGTGTGCTTTGAGGTTTGTGTGGTATGCTTAACTATGGCTTTAAGTTAGAATTTTCTAAGTGTGAAGAATGTTCAACTTAGAGGAGGTTTCAAATGGTTTAATTGTTTTGGGTTGATTTTATTTTATGTTTTGATTAGGTTCAAGTGAATCCTACAATTAATTACTAAGTTATAAGAGAGGGAAAGAGAAGAGAACTTCTCTTTCCTTCCCTAACCTAAGTAATTTCTAAAGTTGATTCATGTTTTAGTTTTGTTTAGTTAATATTTTATTATATGGTTTAATTAATCCTAAGTGTAGATGAACTCTAAACAAAACTTTTTAAAAACAAAGATATTTTAAGATTAAGTAAATAAACTAAATTCACAAAACATACATCACTTCACTTCTTTCGCAACATGTATAACATGCATATGAATGAGTCCTAAACATATCTTTACATACAAATGGGAATGTCTAGCACACTTTATGATGCATGCTAAGTAGTTCATTTAAGAAAATCTGAACGTTTATGATGCATGATTTTCATTAAGTACCAAAGGTATTTCTTATCCAATTTTCACATGCACATATGAATGTAATAAAGGCACAAGTGAGTTCAACGCCATTGTTAACCAAGGGTGTAAAGTACAAGACCTACTTAGGGCTACTTAAAGCCTCGCAACCCCAGGTTGTCCAGACTAATATACCACTTTCCTTAAATACAAGTATGTGTACAAAAGAAATGAATGGAAAAGAAAGAATGCAAAAGTTTGTGTTGGTTGATTTATTTTTGTTTATGCAATTTATAAGTATAGGTATCCTTCTTAAGTAATAATGTAGGAATGAATAGGAGATGGAATTAGGCAAGTGTTAGGTTCTTTTCAAATGAACTATACACTTTGCCAAATCCTATTCAAAATTATACCAAAAGAGAGGAGAAGGAAAACTATACTAAGAACAACCTTATATTTTACTCGCATGCAAGATTATATTATATAAGTAACAACACACTTTCAGTTTTGATAATTGATTCATATATTTTGAAAATAATTTGGATTTAATAGTGATAATAGCCACTCATATTCTTACTTTAAAAACATGCAATTTGACATAAAGGAAACATTTTCATTTTAAATTTGATTTTTAAAAAGCATGAATGTATGAAATCATATGACACACATATTTAGCATGTTGGGAAAGAACTAAATAATGAAGCATGTAAACACATTCACCTTAATTAATTCCTAAAGATAATCTTATGAAATAAGAAAGCTTAAAATAAATCAAAGTTTGTTTAATGTGATTTTATTTGATCTTGAGTTTGATTTAATTTGAAAATGTGAATTTGAGTTCTATTCCTAACCCATTCCCACATGTGTTTGATATTTTGTTCAATTTTTAGATGATTAGATTCATTTTATATTTGATTAGGTTAAGGTATGGATTAAGCATGTTAATTATCCTGTACCTACACCACCTTAGCATAGTTAATCAAATAATTATGAGCCAATGAGATGACATAAAACCTCACAAGGAATTTAAATTTGCAATGCACCTAGGAAGAAAAGGGCCTAATGCAATTTGGCTCATGATTAATGATTAATTAAGCTAAGGGGTTTAACTTAAGTAATTTCAAAACACCCTCACACATATGAGTTGAATTTTGATTTCCTTAATTGTACTTAGGCTCTTGAACACCTAAGCATCTACCCAAGTAGATTAATTGAGTTTTGGAAAGTTTTAGAATTTAAAAAAATTAATTAAGAGGGTAATTAGTAAATTAACCCTTTAATTAAGAGAGGATAAAGGAAGAAAAGAGGGTTTAAAGAATAACTTAAGGAAAATGCCCCAAAATTATTCCGTAAATCTCCAATTCATTGAATTAGACCTTAATCAACTTCAATAAAGGATTAAACCACTAATTAAACCCTTAATTAACCTTAATTATATTAAGGGGTAATTAGGAAATGAAATAGCAATTTCCCCAATTAAGCAACCAATAAATCCCAAGAAAATTAGGGGTAAGTCATCCCCAAAATGTACTCAAGAAGTTTGAATAATTAGTGGATTAATTAAAGTATAATTAGCAAATTAATATTCTAATAAAACCCAAAATCAGAGAAAGACACTGTTCAAAATTAATTAAAATTAATTTTATAAAATTCCATATCAAATTATCTATCCAATGCAAGTAGATATGAATTTTAGAAGTTTAGGTAATTAATTAGGAATTATTTATACCCTTATTATATCATTAATCTCTACGGGCACCATGTATACACCTGACATGGCTTGCACTTTGCACACGACGCGCTTTGATTTGTTATTTAAATTGTTACATCGTAGCGTCGAGTGGCGGTCGCGCTATGCGCTTTCTCCTCAGCCGTCCGATCAAGGATTGGATGGTTGAGATTAAAGCCATAAATAAGAGGATTAAAGTTGAATATATCACTATAGCAATACGTAACTGCATGTTCAGGGGATGATCGCTCGATTGAGCTTCGGATGATCATTTTACCCACACCATCAACATGCATAGAAGATTTCATCCAATGTCAAGATCTATGATTAACATTTCTTTCATAAAGCTCCACCACATTGAGTTTAATGCTTGAAAAATGGCTAACCTCGGAGGTGATCACTCGATTCCTTGGAGAAGCTTCATGCGGTTGAGAAAGCTTTGTGAAAATTTGAGCTCTTGAGGTTGAGTGGATCTTCTATGGTCACCTCCTCCTTAGCTTGAGCTCGGCTTTGGTCTGAGCACTCCTCCTTTGAAGCTTGGAAGAGGTGCACTCGACTTGGTCCTCGATGAAGCTTGAAAGGGAATTGAGTGGAGTTGAGTGAAGTTGGAAATTCAATGGACTCTCTATTTTTCCAAAGAAAATCAGAAGATGGAAATTCAATCTCCTAAAGCTTAGGATCACTTGCAAATGGCTCCTATGACTCTCTTTCGATTGGATGGATGTGATTGATGAATTAGGGAGTATATCTCCCCTTTGGCAATCAGGATGGCGAGCATAGCTTGCCATTTTGATCCAATTGCTTGATTAAGGGTTGTTTGAGATTAGGATATCCTTGAGTTTGATTTGGCTGGGAGGTGGGAATATGAACTCCCATGTGCTCAAAATAAGTGAGGCATGATTCCCATGTGGCCATTTTAAGATGTGGTGTTTGGCCATTGGGTCAAGTGACCAAACCCATTGGGTTGGGTGCACCACCCTCCCACAGTGTTCACTTGATCTATTAGGAGAGTATCAAGTAGGTATGAAGAGGATTTGACCAAATTCCAAGTGGAATTGGCCAAAATTTACTATGGCCTAGAGGGTAAATATGGTCATTTGGCTAATTTTTGAATTTGGATATGTTTATGTTGAGAAAATAGGTTTGGTCAAGTTTCATTGGATTTGGAGTTCATCTAGTATGGTTTGGCTCATGTTGACCCATTTAGGTCAAAATTGGTCAAGTTGACCAATTGGTCAAATTGGGTCAAACCAAGGGTTGGGTCAAGTTCATATGACCATTTGAAATGTTTTGGTGGCTTTGGTTTGATTCAATTTGGTTTAGGTTTGAATTTGGTTCATATGACTTCATTTAGGTCAAATGGGTCAAATTGACCAATTTGACTTATTTGACTATTTGAGCTAGGTCACGGGTATGTTTAGGTTTTGTTAGTCATATAAAGTGGATTAGTATCTTTGTTTCCAATCAATTTTGTTTAAGTTTGAGTTTGGCTTAATATGACCCTTTAGGTCAAGTTAGGTTCAAGGTCAATTGGGCTAGGTTAGGTCTAGTTGGCCAATTAAGGCTTTGGTCAAGTTCAACAAGTGATTTAGAATGAACTTGACCCATTGGTTTCAATCAATTTGGCTTAGATCAAGTTTTGACACATTTTGACTTTTAGGTCAAGTTGGGTCAACTTGGGTCAAGTGGCCAATTAGGCAGGTTCAAATGTTGACTTGGTCAAGTTCAAACATTGGTCATGAATGAACTTAGATCATTGGTTTCAATTTGGCTTTATGGTGGATTTTTTTATGTTGGGTTTCATTTTGGCTAAGTGTTGACTTAACCCTTAGGTTTGACTTGGTTTGACCAATTTAGTGATTGATCATCTCTCTATGATTGTTGATCATGATGAGAGGCTTAGGTGAGTTTGATTCAATCCAATTTGGTTAGGATTAGAATTTGGCTCATAGGAGTACTTTAGGTCACTTTGGGTCAAATGAGCCTAAGTAGGTCAAATGAGTTGGTCAAAGCTTGATTTGAGTTTGATTGAACTTGTATATGGACTAATGATTGAAATATAAATCCATTTGCAAGTGGTTTGAAGTCAAATGGATTTTGATTCATTTGACAATTTCAAGTTCAAAGGGTGAACATGAAATGAATTTTGGCTTGATTTTTGAATTGAATTTTGGTTAAGTGACTGAAGTTTGTATTTATATTTGAATTCATTATTGAAGGATTGATTGAATCATGAAGGAAAATCAAGAGTTTGGCTTGATTTGAAATTGATTTGGCTAAGTTCAAGATTTTGACTTGAAAGGCTTAGGTTAGATTTTGAATGAGTTTGAGTTTGATTTTTGGAATTGGTTTTGGTTGTTTGAATTTATATTTCATTTATACATATGAATATAAATGAGAATATAAATGGGTTATGAGAAAATTTCAAGGATTTGAAGTGATTTGATGATGATCTAGGCTAAGTCCTTAAGAGGAAATTAGGGGACTTAGAAAATATTTGGAGTTTGGATTTGAATTTTGAGGTTAGTTTGATTGATTTGAATTTATGCTTCATTTATATGTGTGAATATAAATGAGTTATGAGAAAATCTCATGAGTTTGAATTGATTTGAACATGATTTAGGCTAAGTCCTTAAGAGAGAAGTAAGGACTTAAGAAGGATTTTGAATTAGGAATTTGAACTTTGGATTTGGTTTAATTGATTTGAATTTATATTTCATTTATATATGTGAATATAAATGAGAATATAAATGAGTTATGAGAAAATTTCATGAGTTTGAATTGATTTGAAGATGATTTAGGCCAAGTCCTTAAGAGAGAAAATTAAGGACTTAGGAAATATTTGGAATTTGGAATTTAAATCTTGGGTTTAAATCATATGGCATTGATTTGAGTTTGGAGAAAATCAATTAGGCTAGAATTGATTTAGGTTTGATGTTAATTTGATTTGGAGTTTGACTTGAAGGAAGGAAGCAAGAAAAGTAGTTCAAGCTATAGGGTAGGCAAATTTTCCTAACACTCCTATGGAATGACCTATTCCTATGACTAACTCTTCTAAGTCTCTAGGGCTAGGTTAAGTGTCCACCTAATCACTAGATGTGTCTTATGATTAAAAAACTCTTAAAGTCTAAGAGAAGTCCTATGTCTAAGATGGAGGGGTTGAGAGCTCATCCTAAAAATAAGGTCAACAAAGGGTGCATAGGCTGGTGTCCGACAAGGAACACCATGTATTGTTGTTGGAAATGATCAACAACACCAAACAATCACATTACTTAGATGATCTACTCTAACCCAGGTGTAGAAGGAATCGTGAATTGTGGCTCTACTTATGTCAAGGACATAAGAGAGGGAAGGATTAATCCACTAGGGATAGAATATGTGAACCTTCCACTAGGGAAGCAGGTTCAAGTCATCCACAAGGGGATGAGAGGTTTGATTTGATTTGAGTCTTGCTGGGGAGAAATTTCCACTGGGAAAGAGGGTTGAATTTGTTTCAAATTTTTTTTTTCAGATTTGGATTTTGAGATGGGCCCTGTTGGTTTGCGATGGATCGCACTAAGTAGGAGCCACGAAGGCCTAGACCTAATTTAGATTTACTAATCCAAAGGGGTAGTCTACTAAATACATAGTAGGACTAGCCAACCAAATGGATGCCTTTCGGTATTCAATGTCTGTACTAGGAAGAAAGTGTGGTAGACTTACATCCTCCAAAGTAGAGACCAGTTGGTGGGGTAATCTATTGGAAAGACAATAGATTGAATCCAACCTAGGGCTGACTATTAAGTGAATCTCGCTGGGGGACTTAGATCAACTCAAAGATAGTCAAGATTAATTTCCTTTTTAGTTTTGTTTTGATGAATTTTGTTAGTTTGCAATAAATCAAATTAAGAAGGAGCTCATATCAGCCTAGACCTATCTCAGATTTATTGAACCAAAGAGAGGAGCTTCCTGTTCGATAGGAGAACTATCTGACCAAAGGAGTGCCTTTTAGTTTGCAATGATCAATTTAAGGGAAGAAAGCTCAAGAACTCACATCTTCCACTCGAAAAGACCACTAGGTTGATCAGTTGCTTTGGGCAATAAATCAAACTTGACCTAAGGCTGCTCGTCAGTTTGTGACAATCATGTTAGAAAGAATGTATCATAATCTCAGAATGAATGCCGGGGTAACCTGCTTGTGGAAAAATAGATTGAACTTGACCTAAGGGTGACTACGGAGTGATTATGTACTCGGGGATTTATCTCAACTCAAGTAGTTAGGAAATTCCTATAGGGAGTTCTGCTGACACTGCCCTAAAGATAAAATGCCTGCTTAGGAAAAGGGGCCCTTTGGGGTCTTGAATTCCTAATCCACACGTGAATTAATTTTGTTTAGGTTATTTATCGTGGACCCTGTTAGTTTGCGAGGGATCAAACTAAGAAGGAGCTTATATCAGCCTAGACCTATCTCAGATTTACTGAATCAAGGGAGAATCTGCGCATCCACTGAACATATTCTCCAACCACAGGGGTGGCTACTAAGAAAGGGAGACTGTGCAATCCAAAAGTAACTCGGGTAGTGTCTAAATAGGGCCACAAAGGATGTGAACCAAATAGAGTACCCGCAGGGGATTGGGCCGCTAAGGGCTTAATCCAACACCCTAGAGAAGATGACATGGCTAGTCATATATCCAATAGGTATTTGGTGTCCAACTCAAGGAGAAAACTCAAGGACTCACATCTGCTAAGAGTGGTGTATCCACTGGGCGAGTTGTTGTTAGCATAATGAACATCGACCAACCTTGGTGCTCAGTTGGGATTCGTCTTCTCGACAAGTGCTATCCACTAGAGGCTGAGTGAGTGAATCTTTTGGGGACTTATATCAGCTCAAATGTGGTCAAGAGGAAAGAAGCCTCTTGGGTACTTATCCTAAACTTAAAATATACTTGACCTAGCAAGATTATGATGATTAGTTCAAGTAGAAAGCACGTGGGCTCACATATTTTTAAATAAAATCAACACGAGGTAACTTATTACTGGGCAGAGAAGTTTACCATACTAACAAGGCGCTCGTTGGTTTACGGTCAAGTTAAGAAGAAAGCGCGTGACTCACATCTTCTAAACAAGTGAACACTGGGTGATATACTAGCAAGGTAGCATGTAGACCCGACTTAGAGCAGCTAATGAGTGAGTGCCATAGGGGGCTTGCTCCCACATCAAAATAGCTCGAGATAAAAGATTTGTGTTTATTTTTGTGCATGTGTTAAAAGGAATAGGACACCTCTGGGGGACTCTTACACCTACCTAAAACACGCTAGAGGATTTTGATGAAGTGGTCCCATAGATGGAAAATAGGAATTCCCACTAAGAAAGGATGTCGCTTGGGTTCTCTTACACCTAACTTAGTTATGCTAATCAAAATAGGATGCCTCTCAGGTTCTCTTACACCTTATTCTAATGGCATTGGGAGATTGTGTTTGTGTTGTGAAAGAAGGATATGATGCCACTTGGGGACTCTTAGACCTACCCTAGATACATCATAGTGGATTCACAAGATAAACAAACAACGCTTCAAAGGAAGAGAAGATTTTGGTGAAATGAAATTAGATTTTTATTGATTAATAGAATTATTTTCAAACATAATTTATTTAATGGTAATATTTCTTTAGATAGAGACCAATAATTAGAAGCATCGGGTGTTTCCCTTTAGAATCAATGAGCTGATAAGATACTCCTTGGTAGGCCTTCTCTATGACATAAGGGGCTTCCTAAGTGGGTTCAAACTTGCCTATCATCTTTCGATGGGCAACAATTGGTCTCGTTAGAACTAACACAAGTTCTCCTACTTGGAAAGACCTAGAACCCACTTGTTGTGAGCTTGAATTATTTTGGCCTTACAACTGAGGTTCGGAACTCCCATGAGCTCTTCTCCAAACCTTCTATCGAATTTTGCATTCTAGTAGTGATCTTATTACCCAATGCTATCCTTAGTGACGGGAGTTGAACTTCTAAAGGTAGAACAACTTCGGACCCATATACTAAGGAAAATGGGGTAAACTGAGTTTAAGTTCGGTATGTGGTGCGGTAAGCCCAGAAGGCTTCAACTAACTGCTTGTTCCACTGTTGCTTGTTGTTGTCAAGAGTCTTCTTCAATATCTGGATGAGAGTTTTATTGAATGCTTCCGCTAAGCCATTTTCTCTGGGATAGTAGATGGTGGAGTATCTCTAATCTATATCATGTCTTCTGGCAAAGCTGTTAATCTTAGTGCTTTTGAATGTAGTACCATTATTGGATATAATTCATCAAGGCACCCCGAATATATATATGATATGGTTCCTGAAAAACTAAAGCACATGCTGAGCTGTGACCTCTCTGAGTGGGATTACCTCGCCACTTGGAAAAAGTGATCGTGTCTAAGATGACCGTGCTTAGAAAAAGGATCGATCAAACCCACAATATCATTACCCCAACACTCGAATGGCCATAATGCCAATGTAGGGTGTAAAATGTTGGGTGGTTGGTTAAGGACCACATTGTGTACCTGACACTGATGTAAACTCCTGGATACATCCATGCAGTTTGTAATCATCGATGGTCAGTAGTATCCTAGTCTCTTGATCTTCGTCTTCATCTTCAGACTGAGTTGATGTGATCCACATAGACTTGAATGTACCTCGATTATAATGCCATAGGATTCATGTTTGTCTAAATAGCATAACCACATGTGGTCAAAGGACTGACGTACAGGGTGCCATCAATGAGAGCATAGGAGAGAGCTCTCTGTTTCACTTGATGGGCTTGTGACTTTTCATGAGGTAGTTTACCGATGTTCAAAAAGTCTATGAACGGTTGCCTCCAATTCAACTCCTTATCCTTATCGGCAATGGCAGCCTCCCCTTCAAGAGAAAATCTCTCGATGAGTTCAATATCAATAAGGGATAGGACTTGTCTGTTTTGGATCCTTACTAAAATGGACTCATCTTCCGGACATCCCACTTCTTTGGCAAGTTTGGCCAAAGCATCTGCTATTATGTTCTCTCCTCGGGGAACCTTGTAGATTTGATGGGTTTCAAATTCCAAATATTTTAGTCATGGGTTTCAATCATATGGCATTGATTTGAGTTTGGAGAAAATCAATTAGGCTAGAATTGATGTAGGTTTGATGTTGATTTGATTTGGAGTTTGACTTGAAGGAAGGAAGCAAGTAAAGTGGTTCAAGCGATAGGGTAGGCAAATTTTCATAACACCTTTAAGGCATGACCTATTCCTATGGATAACTCTTCTAAGTCTCAGGGCTATTGATTCCACTAATCACTAGATGTGTCTTAAAAGGAACTCTTAAAGTCTAAGAGAAGTCCTATGTCTAAGATGGAGGGGTTGAGAGCTCATCCTAAAAATGAAGTCAACACTTGCCTAACCCCATTCCTATCCATTCCTATCCATTCCTATGCTATTACCTAAGAAGGACATCCACACTTGTACATATAAATTGCATACACAAAATAAACAAATGAATATAAACTTTTTGCATCTTTCTTTTTCCATTCATTTCTTTTATACATGTGTTTGTATTTAAGAAAGTGGTATATTAGTCTAGACAGCCCCTGGTTTGCGAGCCTTTAAGTAGCACTAAGTAGGTCTTGTACCTTATACCCCTGGTGCTAACAATGGCGCCGTACTCACTTATTCCTTTCATATATATACATGTGCATATGAATAATGGATAAAAGAAACCCCTCTTTTCTATTTAATAAAAATTATGCATCATAAAGCATTCCAATTTTCTTAAGTAATATTTCTTGGCATTCATCATAAAGTGTGCTAAACATTTCTATTTGTATGTATATATATGCTTAGGATTCATTCATATGCATGTTGTAAATGTTGGGAAAGAAATGAAGTGATGTGTGTTTTGTGATATTAATTCACTTTACTTAATTTAAAATTCCTTTCTTTTTGAATAGGTTTGTTTAGGGTAAATCTAAACTTAAGATTAATTAAAACACATAATAAAACATTCACTAAACAAAATCAAATATGAATCCACTTGAGAAATTACTTAAGGTAGGGAAGAAAAGAGAAGTTCCTTTCTTTTTCGTCTCTTTATAACTTAGTAATTAATTAAAATTCACTTAAACAAAAATAAATCACCAAATAAAATTGACCCAAATCAACTAAATAACTTAAATGAAACCACCCTCTAATTTGAATATCTTCACACTTAGAAAATTAAGACTTAATGCCACACAAACCTTTTAAAGCACACACAATAGGTTAAGTCACCATTTCTAGCTTTAGGTTAGGGTGGTACATGTCATGATGTTTGCTTTTGTTTTGTGATGTATTATTTCTAATCTAGATGTTAGGGTGAATGTGCATAGAATGAAAGGTTGGACAATTTAGTCTACTCATTATTTTCTGCAGGGGATTGTGCTTAAAAAGCTCTGTAATAAAAAAATATAAATGCTTTTGCTGTGCAGGTGCTTATACACCTAAGAATAATCCAATAGGCTAGGTGGACTTGGTTACCCATATGTGGGGTGCTAAGTCCAATATACATGCTTGGGATTTGTATGGTTTGTTTAGCAATTCTCTGTTTTGCATGTATTAGTTAGATTTACTTTTCCTCTTCATATAATTTTTGCAATTAGGATTTTGGAATGAATGTTATGGGGTATTATGATGAGCATTGATCATAAGATTACATCTTATGTACCATGCGAAACCTTTGGAGCACCCACCTTCCAACCATCTAAAAGATGGAACCAAAAGAAGAAAAAAGAAAGAAGAAAGGAGAAAGAAGAAAAGATGGCATGAAGACCCCCCAAAACATGAATTTCCTTACTTGATTATAAATTAATTCATTTGTAATTCGGGTTATATAAGGGTAAAGCTCGGATACCCAATTTGTTTTTGGGTTTGTGCGGTGGTGCCCGACCACAAATGTCCTTCTATTCTTTTGCGTTAGCTTTATAAAATGTTTGATGTTTTGTTTAGCTTGTGCATTAAGATGACATTTTTCTTAGTTTCTTCCTTGCTTTGATGTATGGCCTGGAAGATGATAAGGCTCTTAGGGAAAAATAAATCTTCTACCAAATTAATCAACTCAAAATTAAAAATAAATAACTCATAACCTCATTTAAAGCCTAAGTAAAAAATCAAGATAAAATAATTAGCAACCTCTTAGCTGGATGAGTATTTCTTTTCTAACATCATGCATAAAAGCATATTATTTCACTCTTGATTGGAGGGCTTCCACCTTATCTAGAGAACTTGGCTTGACCTTTGAGAGCCATGGTGGAAACACACCTACCCTTCTCGTTGATTTTATCCCATAATCTTATTTCTCAAGCATTAGGCATATGAACCCTTTAAGCCTGAGTCAAATGATTGTCCAAAAATGAAAGTAAAATGTAATATGTTTTGCATTAGATCTAGGTCATTTTCATGCCCTTACATGATCTAGTCTCTTAGGGAGTGAGTTTAAGGACTTAGTCTCTTTCTAAAATAAACATCAACCCAGCTATCTTGTATAAAGCATATGACTTGCCTACATGAATTTAAAATTGTAGGAGGAGTTAGTTAGATGCCACTTCCAAGCGGTTGTAAGTCTTAGTAATTGGGTGATTTGTTCTCTCTTATGGAGGCAAACCAAATACCCATTTTCACCTTAGATTTTGGTAATACTTTTGGCATTCGCTAAAGCTCCATAGATTTAGGTTCTGAGATTGCTTTTCCCTTTTATGGGATATAAACATAAATCCTCTCCTCTTAGGCATTTCCATAACCTTGTATTGTAGAATTATAAGCCCTAAACTTTTAATAAAAATTCAACTCAAATAAATAATTCAATTTTAAAATGTAAAGCCCAACCATAGGATAGTTTGGGATGTTTATTAGGCTTCCTAATATCCTAAAAATCCCCTACTCATCTTCATTTGGCTTTGATAAGAACTCCCTTCTCTTGATAGATCCCACTTGATTTTCTAAAAATAAAGTAATCGATTGATAGTCCTACCTATTGAAATATTTAAAGACAATGATCATTTATCTTAATCAAGAGTATTCCTAAGGAATCTCCTTCCTTAGGATGTAATTAACAATGGGGGCTTGCCCCCATAGGGAACTTAACGAACCTTGTTTAAAATAAACTCTACTTTACTTTTTCATATAAAGTAGGGGAAGAATCTCTGGTACATATGCAGACCCATTATCCTTAGGAGTCCTTATTGAGATGATTATGTCCATTGTAGGGTGGTGGCTTCTATTTTTTGAGATAGTACACCTCTCCTCAATGTCGTACCTAATCACCCTCAATAAAAATATCTGTGGATCTATGTGGTGTCCAAAATGCATAAAGAGTATATTTCTATCTTCATTTTATTCCACATAGATTGAAGATGGAAGTATACCTCTTAGAAGAAAAGTTAAATAAAATTTTCACCACAAATGCTAAGAGAATTTGTTTGAGAAATTTGAATGTTTTTATGATGCATGATTTTGTTAAGTAGAAAAAGATGGATTCTTTTATCCATTTTTCATATGCACACACATATGTGTGAAAGGCATAAGTGAGTACAATGCCATTGTTAGCACGAGGGTTATAAGGTACAAGATCTAGGCTACTTAAGCCTCACACACAGGGTTGTCACTAATATCACTTTCCTTAAATACGTATACATGTACAAAAGAAATGAATTGAAAGAGAAAGATGCAAAAGGTTGTGTTTAATTGTTTGATTTGCTTATGCAATTTATATGTGTAAGTGTGGATGTCCTTCTTAAGTAAACATAGGAATAAATAGGAATAGATTTAAGCAAGTGTTGTGTTCTTTTCAAATGAACTATACACTTTGCCAGATCCTATTCAAAACTATGCTAAAAGAAAAGAGAAGGAAAGCCACACTATGCACATCTTTATATTTTTACTCATATGCAAGCTCATAAATAATTATAAGTAGCATACCTTTCAATTTGTAAATTCATAAACCCTAATTAATTCCTAAAGATAATCCTATGAAATAGAATTATTTAAAGCAAATCAAATTTATTTTAAAGAGATTTTTAGTTTTGTTTGAGTTTACTTTGAATTTAAGAAATGTGAGGAGGTTTATTGGTCCTAACCCATTTCCCACATGTGTATGTTGTTTTAATTTAATTTTATAACCATTAGATGATTTTTATATTTTGGTTTGGATTAAGGTATGAATTAAGTGCATTAATTACCCCTTACCTACACCACTTTAGCATATTTAATCAAATAATTATGAGCCAATGAATGACATAGAACCATAAGAAATTTAAATCAGCAATGCATCCTAGGAAAGAAAGGTACCTAATGCAATTAGCTTATAATTAATGATTAATTAAGTTAAAGGGTTTAATTTAAGTACTTCATAACCCTTTTACCACACATGTGGGTTGGATTTTGATTTCCTTAAGCTACTTAGGTTATTGAACACCTAAGAACCTACCCAAGATATATTGGTTAAGTTATGGAATGTTTTGATTTTGAAAGTTTGATTAATTGAGCCATTTAATTAAGTGATTAAACTTATTTAATTAATTTGCACCTTAATTAGATTTTATCCAAATGAAATGAACTTAGAAAAAGAAGATATGGGAAAGAACCCTAATCTCATTCCCTAAGTCCACTCAATATTCTAAAGTGATTAGTAACTTTAATTAATAGATTTATCACTATTTAAAAGGTTAATTAATCATTTAATTGATTAAGAGAATAATTAGGAATGAACCAGGCAATTTCCCTAATTAAACCACTAATAAATCCCAAGAAAAGTAGGGGGGCAGAAGTCATCCCACTAAATGCCCATGAGAAGTTTAGAATTAATCAGTGGGATAATTAGAGAGTAATTAACATAATTAAATACCCAATAAAACCCAAATTCAGAAAATATCACTGTTCAAAATCAATTTAAATTAATTTTAGATTATTCCTCTTTGAATTATCTTCATAATGATTTTTATTTTGTATTTGTTTTTATTTTCCTACAATTAGTTATGCAATTTTTTAGTTTTTATGATTATCCATTAATGAAATAGCCTAATTAAATGACTAATCCCATCAACGCCATGTGGAGTCTGACGCGG
Source organism: Cymbidium sinense (assembly GCA_021442155.1). Classification (NCBI taxonomy): domain Eukaryota; kingdom Viridiplantae; phylum Streptophyta; class Magnoliopsida; order Asparagales; family Orchidaceae; genus Cymbidium; species Cymbidium sinense. The sequence continues at coordinate 177,188,918 of CM038215.1, forward strand.
TGCACGCTTTCCATGTGGCGCGGTAGGATTCGTCACTTAAGTTGTCACATTGGAGTGCCGCATCTGCGATGGCGCTACACGCTTTCTCCCATCCGTCTGATCAAGGATCGTATGGTTGAGATCGAGCCCGCGGTTCTTAAGGGATTAATCTATGGATCCTATGTGGCTTGATCATGATCGTCCATCCAAAATGCGTGGATGGACAGCCCATGATCTGTCCCTGAGCTTGCCTGCGGTAGATGGCCACCGTCCATCTTTCATGGCATGATCCGAGCTTGATTGAGCTAAGATTGAGCTCAAACTCAACCCACACCATCATCATGCAAGAGAGAAGATATCCAATGGATAGTTTTACTTGGGATGAAAATTTCTTTCACAAAAGACCACACACTTCCTATTCTAGGCTCAGTTTTGATCCATACATCACCGAAGGCTATCACCGGTGCTTGAATTCATTGAGATAGCTTTGTCTAGTGGAGACAATGATCTATTTTAAGTTTCAAGCCTTGGGATTGAGTAGATCTTCCTATGAACCAAGTCACCCTTGCCTTGAGAACTTGGATGAAACTTGGAGTGAGCTCGATTAGGTCCCCTCAAGGTGCTTGAAGGAGGAATTGGCTTGATTTTGTATATTAGATGAGATGGATCTTTGAGGGAGCTCACTTATTTTCAGTTTAAGAGAAATTTAAAAATGGAGAATTGGAGATGGCTCTAGGAAACTTGGGGAGACTTGTCAATGCTTGCTCTGAGTTCCTTAAGCTCAATTGAGTGTGTGAGTGTTGAATTCAAGTGGAATTAGGGGGAATATATCTCCCCCTAGGTGAATCGGATGGCCACAAGCTCTTTTGCCATTTTGATCCAATTCACCCTATTCAATGGGTTTATTAGGCCGTTTAGAGTGTCATGACATTTGATTTTGGGTGTGGAGTGGAGTAGTGAAGCTCCCATGTGCTTGAAATGAGTGGAGGAAGGATTCCCATGTGCTCATGCCAAGTGAGGTGGTCAATTTTGATCTTGGGTTGGGTTTGGTTGATCCAAACCCAATGGGTCATGTGCACTATCCTCATTAGTGACCATTTGGCCCACTAAGAGGATTTCAAGTGTCCATGAAAAGGAATTGACCAAATTCCAAGTGATTTTAATTTTAGGTTACTCTATGGCTTAGGAGTAAAATAGTCATTTGGTTTGGATTTCAATTTGAATATGTTTGGTATGATTGAAAAATGGGTTGGGCCAAATTTCAATGAATTTGGAGTTGGTTTGATATGATTTGGCTCATATTGACCCATTTAGGTCAAAATGGGTCAACTTGAGTTAAGTTGACCAATTGGTCAAATTGGGACAAACCAAGGGTTGGGTCAAGTTCATATGACTATTTGAAAAATTTTTGCATCATTGGTTTGGTTCAACCTGATTTATATTTAGATTTGGTTCATTTGATTTTATTTTGGTCAAATGGGTCAAGTTGACCAATTTGATCCATTTGACCTATTTAAGTATCTTTGTTTCCAATCAATTTGGTTTATATTTGGATTTGGCTCAATTTAACCTTTTAAGTCAAGTTAGGTTCAAGGCCAATTGGGCTAGGTTGGGTCTAGTTGGCCAATTGGGGCTTTGGTCAAGTTCAACAAGTGATTTGGAATGAACTTGACCCATTAGTTTCAATCAATTTGGCTTAGATGAATTTTTGACACATATTGACTTTTTAGGTCAAGTTGGGTCAAGTTTGGTCAAGTGACCAATTGGGCTAGGTTAGGCTCAAATGATGACTTGGTTAAGTTCAAACATTGATCATGAATGAGTTTTGATCAATGGTTTCAATCAATTTGGCCTATGGTAGATTTTGGCTAGTTCAAGTTTCGTTTTAGCTAAGTGTTAACTTGGTCAACCCTTAGGTTTGACTTGGTTTGACCTAATTTGAGTGATTGATCATCTCATGATGATTGTTGCTCACAATGTGAGGCTTAGGTGGGCTTACTTCAATTGGGGTTGGATTAGAATTTGGCTTGAAAGGGGTACTTTAGGTCACTTTGGGTCAAGTAAGCCTAAGTAGGTCAAATGGCTTGGTCAAAGCTTGATTTGAGTTTGATTCAACTCACATATGGACTTATGATTGAAATATAAATCTATTTGTAAGTGATTTAGAGTCAAATGTGTTTTGATTTATTTGACAATTTCAAGTTCAAAGGGGTGAACATGAGTTTGACTTGGGTTTGATTTTTGAATTTTGTTTTGGTTTGATGATTGGAGTTTATGTTTATATTTGGATTCATGATTGAAGGATTGATTGAATCATGAAGAAAAATCAATGGTTTGACTTGATTTGAATTTGATTTGGTTGAGTCCATAAGATAGAATCAAAGTGAATTAGGAAAGATTTTTGATTTGGATTTGAATTTTGAATTTAGTTTGATTGATCTGAATTTATATTTCATTTATATATGTGAATATAAATAAAAATATAAATGGGTAGTGAGATAATTTGTTGAATTTGAATTGATTTGGATTTGATCTAAGCTAAGTCCATGAGTGGGAATCAAAGGACTTAGGAAATATTTTAGAGTTTGGAATCCAATCATGGGTTCAATCATAAGTTTCAATTATTTAGAATTGATTCATGATTTGAGAAAATCCATTGAATTGGTTCAAGGTTTGAGTTAGAGTTGGAGTTGATATGAGTTTGGAGTTTTGACTTGGAAGAAGGAAGTGAGGATTTGGTTCAAGCTATAGGGTAGGCAAATTTTCTAACACCCCTAAGGCATAACCTATTTCTATGGCTAACTCTTCTAAGTCTCAGATTAGGTTAAGCGTTCACCTAATTACTAGAAGTGTCTTAAGACTAAAAAAACTTGTAGTCTAAGAAAAGTCCTATGTCTAAGATGAAGGGGTTGAGAGCTCATTCTAAAAATGAGGCCAACACACCTGTAATCATGCATTCATCTTTTTCAGAAATCAATTAAATGAAATAATTTCTTTTATGTCAAGCTTGCATGTGTTGATCTGATTTAATATATGTGTGGCTATTGTCACTACTAAATCCAAATGTATTTTTCAAAAGTCTATAAGTGAATAATAATACATGTTATGATGCTAATTATAAACACATAAGAAATGCATGTGATTATAACTTAAGTGTATGAAGTGAAGCTTCCTTTCTTTATTCATATGTTGATTTTTATAAGTATGAATGTTAATGGGTATATAGTCTAGACATCCCGAGAATACGAGGCTTTAACTAGTCCCAAAGAGGTCATTTGATTACCTCACTTCCCTGGTTAACAAAGGCACATACCCATTTGATTTCATTCTTATATATTTCAACATTAAGATTTAGATAAAGCCTTGATTCATATACATAAATACTTCTAGTTAAGAAAATACAATCTTTGCATGATTTTCACTCTCTTAATTATGCAAACATTCATGTGTATCTAAGCAAGCAAGTATATAGTCTGGACATCCCGGGAATATGAGGCTTTAGCTAGCCCCAAGGAGGTCATTTGATTACCTCACTTCCCTAGTTAATAATGACATGTACTTGTTTATGTCTTTATACATGTGTATGTATATATGATCAAAGAATGGAAATCCTCTTTTCTAATAAAAATACATGCATTCATGATTGGCTAAGTCATGGAATTAATTGATCATGTGATTTGGAGCTCTCTTTCTTTTGCTCATGTATGCAAATCTACATATGTTTGAATGTAAATGGGTATATAGTTTGGACGAAATTTAGTTGAGGTCATTTGATTACCTCACTTCCCTGGTTATTAATGACACATACCTATTTAATTTCATCCCTATGTATTTTTGCATAAGAATTTAGATAGAGCTTTAAATTAGTAATTAAATAATTCAATCAGAAATAAAAATATAAACTTCAAATACATGTCTACATTCATCATATAAGTATGCTAAAATGTGTTGCATGTATAGATAAATTTATGATTAAATCATATGCGTGTTTCATGTGATGGAAAGGAATGGTTTAATATATGTCATGTGGTAGTAATTCAACTAAATTAATCTTAAGAAGTCTTTCATGTTGGACAAGATCATTAGAAGTGAACCTAAACTTAGGATTAACTTAAATTGTGTAATAAGCCATTCACTAAAGAGAACTAAATCAAATTAACATGCTTTGGAAAGTGGCTTATGGTAGGGATGAAAGAGGGCAAACTCTTTTCTTATCTTTACAACACTTAGTTGCTAACTGTAGGTCATATGAAATAAAAGAAAACATTATGTAAAATTCTCAAATCAATTAAACCACTTAAAATGAAATCAATCTCTTATGATTAAACATCTTTTCACACTTACAAAATCATAAACTTAATACCTAGTTAGGACATACCACACAAGTCTTAATACACACACATTAGATTAAGTCACAACTTCTAACTTTATGTTAGCATGGTGCATGGTATGATGAATATTTTGTTTTGTGATGTATTATTTTAGACTAGATGTTAGGGTGTATGTTCAATAGACTGGATGGTAGGCCGTTGTTAGCCTAATCATATTTTCTACAAGGGATTATGCTTAAGGGGCCGCTTAAAAATAAATATAAATGCTCTCTTTTACAGGTTGCTTAAGCCCCTAAGCATAATTCAAGCTAAGACATGTGGGCTTGGTTACCCATGAGCAGGGTGCTAAGTCCAAATTATAAATATAACTGCTTGGGATTGTATGTATGTTTAGCTAACACTTATTTTGCAGGTGTAGTTAGATTTACTTTTCCTATTTTTAATATAATTTTATATTTAGAATTAGGATTAGTGCTATGGGGGATTATGATGAGCATTGGCCAGAAGGATTGGTCCTGGGGTGCCATGTGATGCCTTGAAGCCTACTACATCAAAGGAGCAAAGACATTGAGGAAATAAAGAAGAGATGAAGACATGAAGATTTGAAGTACCGGGTCATTTATAAATTATAATTATTCTTTTAAGTATAGGTTGTATAAGGGTAGAGCTCGGCTACCCATTTTTCTTTTTGAGTTGTACGGTAGTACCTGACCGCACTGAATTTTTATTCTTTTGTGCTAGTGTTATAAAATTGTTAGATGTTGTGTTTAGTTTACACAATAGAAATGACATACTTTTCTTAGTTTCTTCAATGTTTAATGTTTGAATGTGTAGCCTGGATATGATTAGGCTCTTAGGGAAAATAAATTTTCTATCCAATTAATCACTAATAACTAAAATTTTCTATAATTCATAACTTCACATAAAGCCTAAGACATAAATAAAATAACTAAAAGATTTAGCATACCCTTAGCTGAATATTGAATGTCCAACAACATGCATATCATTTTATTTCACTCTTGCTAAGAGTGGGTTTCCATCCTTGCATGATAGGGGAAAGCTTGACCTTTGAGGGCCTCCACTATGGTGGAAAATTCCTCTTTCCCGCTGATTTAGCTCATAATCCATTTTTATCATGCATTTAGGCATAAGAAATCCTACAGCCTTTGTCAAAATGAAGAGTCAAAAAATAAAATAAAATTTGAGAAGATTTCTTATTAGATTAAGTCATTGTTCATACCACTCATGCTCTAGTCTTTTAGAGAGTGGGTATATGAACTTTAATCTCTTTCTAAATAAACAACATCCTAACTAATTTTGCAAAATCATTTGATCAGACTACATGATCTTAAAGCATAGGAGGAGTTAGCTGGCTGCCACTTCATACGGTTATAAGTCCAACAGTCAAGTGATTTATCCTCTCTTATGGAGGTAAACCATATACCCATCTTCACTTAGACTTAGGTCATGCTTTAGCTCTTCCTAAAGCTCCCTAGAATTAGAATCCAAGGTAGTTGTTTCCTTCTGGCTACAAGCATAAATCCTCACCTCTTAGGCCTTTCCACAATCTTGTGTTGTTAGATTATATGCCCTAACAATCTAATAAAAATTCAACTCAAACAAAATAAATCTCTTGAATTTCAAACTGTTGACCTCACTTCTGGAGTGAGCTCTCAACCTCCTCTTCTTTGACTTAGGACTCTTCTAGACACTAAGAGTTCCTTAGTCATAAGACACTTCTAGTGATTAGGTGAACACTTAACCTAAGCCTAAAGACTTAGATAATTTAGTCATAGGAATAGGGTATGCCTTAGGGATTTAGGAAGACTTGCCTACCCTATAGCATTGAACCCGATCCTTGCTTCCTTCTTTCAAACCAAAACTTAAATTCAAATTCAAATTCCAAATTCTAAATCATAAATCAATTCCAAATCAAATGATTGAAACCCATGATTGAATTCAAAATCCTAAAATCTTTCCTAAGCCCTTTGATTTCATCTTATGGACTTAGCCTTAACCAAATCCAAATCGCTCCAAACCTAAGTGATTTTCTCATGAATCATTTATATCTTCATTTATATTTCCAAATATAAATGGAGTATACATTCAAATAGCCAAAATTAAATCCAAAATGAAACCAAAATCTAATTTATACCATATTAAGTCAAGTCCTTCATGGTCAAATCCTATAAAAACTAAATCAAAATCCATGGATTTCTTCATGATTCAATCATTCCTTCAATCATTGACCCAAATATAAGCATAAATCATCATTATCAAACCAAACCCAAGTCAAGTCCATGATTGACCCTTTTTGCTTGAAATTGTCATATGAACCAAAATCCATATGGACCCAAATCACTTACAATTGGATTTATATTTCCATCTCAAACTCATTTATAAATATAACTAATCTTGAATCAAGCCATGATCAAGCCAATTAACCCATTTAGGTCCACTTGACCTAAAGTGACCTAAAAGGCCTTTTTGGGGCAAGTTCTAATTCAACCTAAATTAGATTGAACTAAGCCCATCCAAACCTCACAATATGATCAACAATCATCTTAGGTTAATCAATTATCTTGAATTGGGTCAAACCAAGTCAACCTTACCTATTGACCAAGTCAACGCTTAGCCCAAATGAAACTCAAACTAGCCAAAATCTGCCATAGGTCAAATTGATCAAAACCATTGATTCAACCTCATTCATAATCAATGATTGAACATGAAAAAACCTCCAATTGAGAAGCTTATTGGCCATTTGAAGTTGATTTGGCCTAAAAAAGCCAAAATAGGTCAACTCACAACCCAACCCAAATTGATTGTAACCAATAGCTCAAGTTCATTCCAAATCACTTATTGAACTTATCGAAAACCATTATTGAGCCCAATTTGACCAATTTGTCAACTTGACCTAACTTAGCCCAAATTGATCTAAAGGGTCAAAAAAGCCAAAATCCAAATTAATTCTAAATTAAACTAAACTAAAACTTACAATCATTTTCAATTAGCCAATTGAACTTGACTCAACACCTAACCTAACCCAATTTGGTCAAATTGGTCAACTTGACCCATTTGACCTATATGAACCCCATTGAGCCATAATCAAATACAAAGGAAATTGAATCAAACTAATGATGCCAATACACTCCAATTGGTCATGTGAACTTGACCCAACTCTTAGTTTGACCCAATTTGACCAATTGGTCAACTTGACCCAACCTAACCCAATTTGACCTAAATAGGTCAAATCAAGCCAAATCAAGGCAAATCAAATCAAATAAACTCCAAACCACTTGAAATTTGGGTAACCCACTTTTGACACATCCCAAATCTGCCCAAATCAAACCTATAGCCAAATGACCCTTTTCCCTTGGGTTTAAGGCATCCCATGAGATAAAACACATGCTCATTGGATTATTTTCTCTCCTTACCACTTGACACCCAACTATAGGTCCACTTAGGCACCTAGGACCATGGCTGACATCACCCAAAGGTTGTTGGGTCAGCCATGATCCATGGGGAGGTGAAATCACCTCCCCATCCCCATTGGAGCTTTCTAAACCATCAAGGACAAGCTCTTCCTCCCTTGGCAGCCACCTCCACACCCTCACCCAACCAAATCAAGCTATATCATGCACCGAAGGACCTCCATTTATCTCTGATTTGGCCAATTGATCAAGAAGAATCCAAAGAAGCTGTGACCATTTGATCTAAGAAATGAGGGGGTATACCCCCCTCATTCTCACTCAAACTTAGAGAATCACACTCGATTCAACCCTAGTAGCTAAGGAGAGAGTTCCTAGAGTGATTTTCAAGCCTTCCCAAGCTCCCTAAAATCCCCATTTCTCAGTTTTACACAAAACCAAAATAAGGGAGGCCACCTTCGATTTGTATTTGCTTAAATCTCCTCAAAAGTGCAATTAACTTTGCACACGCCTTCCTTGGAGCTAAATGAGCGAGAATGAATCATTTCCTAAGCTTCTCGATGGTCGGAGGGTGGAGTTCGATCAAGCCTGATCATCTACGCCTAGTGGATTGGTTTTCGGAGTAAACTACACCAAATCAAAGCTCGTGCGGCTCAATAGAGCTTTGTTTCTACCAAATGAAGCTTCCTCAATTATTGGAACTGTCGGTCATAAGCTCTGGTGAGTTATGCCATTGAAATCGATCCTTGAATGAAAATAGCTTGGTCTTTTGTGAAAGAAATTTCCATGTCATGTGATTTCCACTGTTAGATTTGATTGTTGTGCTTCACCGAAGGTGTGTGATCATTTTCATCTCCATCCAAGCTCAAGTGAGCTTAGATAGAGCAGTGATCGATGGACGGTAGCCATTGTTTGATGCTCGAGAAAAGAAAGATCATAGACCGTCCATCCTGCATGATCAGAATGGACGGTCTTGATCAGATTATGCTTAGAGCCTCTAATTAATCCCTCAAAATTGTGAGTTTAATGATGGTTGTCTGTTCTTAGAACATATTGTCCATGGAGCTACCGCGTGCGGCCCCATGTGAGTAAGCACTTATATGTGACAACTTAAATAGCAAATCTCGTCGCATCGCATCAGTTGCTATGTGGCCCGACAGGATTAAGTCTTTAATTAGGGTTAGTTAATTGGTTTTTTATTCCTTAAATTTCCTAAATTCATAACTAATTCTAGAAAAATCCAAAAATAATACAAACTTAGGCTCATTTTAAAGACATTTTAGAGTAGAATCTAGAAGATTATTATTAACTGATTTTGAATAGTGGATTTAGCTTAATTAAGGTTTAATTAAAAATGTAATTAGCATTATTACTCCCTAATTAATCATCCAATTAATCTCAAACTTTCTATGCATATTTAGGGGGATGACCTCTGCCTCCCATATTTTTCTGGGATTTTATTAATTGCTTAATTAGGAAAACTAATGGATTAAGCCTTAATCACTCTTTTAATATAATTAGTGATAATTAAGCAAATGAACAGTAAATTAATCAATAAATTAAGCTTATTAACCTCTGTTAATAATGATGAAGTCTAGGAAAATAGATTGGGACTCCCTCTTCCAATCTTTTCCTTAAGTCTTCTTTAATCCCTCTTAAATAATTAATTAATTAACACCCCTTAATTAATTAATCATTAAGATTAATCAAAATCCAAATCATACTTGAACCTTAATTAATTAATTGAAAGGATTTAGGGATTGAGACTTAAGCTCTCTTCTTTGCCTCTTTCTCTAAGCCCATCTCATTTTAGTTGGTTAAGGTTAATTAAGATTAAATTAGCTAATTAATGAACTTAATTAATTCAATTGAATCTATTTCTCTAATTTAATCTTGGGTAGCTCTTTGGGTGTCCAATAACCCAAAGGGGAAGATAATAAAATAATGGTTAGCTCACATGTGTGAGAAAACCATAAAAATAGTTAAGTGAGATCCCTTAAGCTTAACTATTAATCATGATTGCATTAGTTTCATTTCCTAGTAGTATTATAAATTTACTTTCCATGTGGTTGCATATCATATTGGCTCATTATTAATTAGTTAATTAACATAAGGTGATGTAGGTAAGGGTTAATTAATTGGCTTAATTCATACCCTAACCTAATTAAACCATAAAATCAACCTAATCACTTCTTCATTAAATCAAATTAACTCATACATGGGGAATAGGATTAGGATCAACAAACCTCTTTTATTTTCTAAATCAAATCAAACTCAAATTGAAAATATCATTAAAGAACTTTGGTTTATTTTAAGTAGCCTTATTTAGTATGATTGCCCTTAGGAATTAATTGGAATGAATGAGATCATGTGCTTATGTTCCTTTATTCCTTTCCAATCATGTTAAATGTAGCTTTCCATGTGTAATCATGCATTCATTTCTTTTAAAATTAACTAAATGAAATAATTTCTTTTATGTTTAATTGCATGTGTTGATTTAAATTAAATAGGTGTGGCTATTAGTACTATTAAATCAAATGTTATTTTCAAAAGCCCATTGGTCAATTATAATAAATGGAGTTATGTTAATTACAAATAGCTATAAGTTTGCATGTGTTGATAATATAAGATATGCAATATGAAGTTCTCTTTCCTTATCTTACATGGATTCATATAGGATTTACAAATGTATAGTGCATTTGAAAAGAACATAACATTTGTCTAAATCTATTCTTATGTATCTCCATGCTAAGACTTAGGATGAATTTCATATCACATATGTAAATCATATAATCAAATCAAATATGACTTCTTGCATGACTTCGTATTCTTGTGGTTCTTTTTGTACATTCACATGTATCTGGGAAAAGTGGTATATTAGTCTGGACACCCAAGACTGTGAGGCTTTAAGTAGCCCTAAGTAGGTCTTGTACCTTGTGCCCTTAGTGCAGAACAATAGTGATATACTCACTTAAAACTCTTATACATATGTACGCATGATGTGGCCAATGAATAAGAATCATAAATCAAATCAATCAAATACAACTTTTGCACGAGTTTTTCCTATCCTTGTAGTTATTTCTACATCTATATGTATCTAAAAAAGTTGTATATTAGTCTGGACACCTCGAAGCTACAAGGCTTTAAGTAGCCTTAAGTAGGTCTTGTACCTTACGCCACTGGTGCAGAATAATGACGACGTACTCACTTAAAACTTTTATACATGTGAATGTGTATCTAGCTAATGGATGAAAAATCCCTCTTTTATATTAAAAAAACATGCATTCATAATTCAATCAAATAAAAATTTTAAATTCCAAATACACTTCTTTACATTCGTTATTCAAGTATGCTAAAAATATAAAATTTCATGTATAGGTATGCTTAGGATTTACTCATATGCATGATATACATGATGGAAAGAAATGAATGAATATGTGTTATGTGATAATAATCCATTCTATTTAATCTTAAGATGTCTTTGTTATTGAATAAGGTCATTTAGAGTGAACCTAAACTTAAGATTAATTAAAACATAAAACAAACCATTCACTAAAAGAAATTGATTAATTAACTTTCTTTAGAAGTGACTTAAGGTAGGGATGAAAGAGAGATTCCCTCTCTTTCTTCTCTTTATAACACTTAGTTGTTAAGTGTAAGCTATATGAAATAAAAGAAAATACTAAGTAAAATCTTCAAATTAATTAAATCACTTAAAGAGAAATGAATCCTTTTTAAATTAAATCCTCACACTCACCAAATTACAACTCTAAAGTCTAGTTTGGACATGCCACACAAGCTTTAATGCACACACATTAGACTAAGTCACAATTTCTAACTTTATATTTGGGCGGTGCATGGTTTGATGTATGCTTGTTTTATGATGTATTATTCTAGAATGGATGTTAGGATGTATATGCGTAGTTTGAATGTTAGACCGATATTAGCCTAATCATATTTTCTACAGGAGTTTGTGCTTAAGGGGCTGCCAAAAAAATTATATATATATGCTTTTACTATGTAGGTTGCTTAGCCCCCTAAGAATAACCTAAGTTAGGACAAGTGGGCTTGATTACCAATGTGTGGGGTGCTAAGTTTAAATTATTCATATAACTATTTGAGTTGCATGGTGTGTTTAGCTAGCTTTTATTTTGCAGGTGTAGCTAGATTTACTTTCCTTCTTTTAATGTAATTTTGTCTTAGGATTAAGATTAGTGTTATGGGGGATTAGGATGAGCATTGGTTATAAGACCAAGTCTTATGTACCAAGTGATGCGTTTGGAGCAAGCAACATCCAAATTAAATTAAAAGAAAGAAAGAAATGGAGCAAATCAAAATGAAGAGATGAAAAAGGAAGAAGTGAAAGATGAAAAGATGAATGATAAAGAATGAAGAAGACCCCCATAACATTCATTTTTCTTAATTGTAAATTATCCTTTTATAATCCTAGTTGTAAAAGGATAGAGCTCGGCTACCCACATTTCTTTTTGGGTTGTATTACGATACCTGACCGCATCGGCCTTTTATTCTTTTGTGATAGTTTTATAAAATAATTTCATATTTTGTTTAGCTTGTGAATTAGAAATGGCATGCCTCTTTACAGTTTCTTTATGGTTGGTGATTGTTGTATGGCCTGGATGCGATTAGACTATTAGCATAAAAATAAATTTTCTATCCCATTAACAACTCATAACTAAACTTTTAAAATAACTAAATAAAATCATATAAAAGCCAAGGCATTAAATCAAGATAATAAAATATTTAACAACCCCTTAGCTGGATGTTGTATGCTTAATATCATGCATAACTATCTTATTTCACTCTTGTTAAGAGAGGGCTTCCATCTTTGCCAGATAGAATGGGCTTAACCTTTGAGAGCCGATGATGGAAGAATACCTCTTTCCCTTTTGATTTGGCCCATAACCAACTTCTCATGCACTTAGGCATACAAAATCTTATAGCTAGTGTCAAAATAAAGAGTCTTAAATAAAATTTGATAAAATGTTTGTATTAGATTAATTCATTATTCATACCCCCTCATGCTCTAGTCTCTTAGAGAGTGGGTTTAAAGACTTAGTTTCTTTTCTAAATAATAACAACCTCATCATCTTGCAAAAGCATATGACCTATCTATATGGATTTAAAATGTAGGAGGAGTTAGCTGGCTGCCACTCTAGGCAGTTATAAGTCTAGCAGTCAGGTGATTTACTCTCTCTTATGGAGGTAAACCATATACCCACATTCACTTTAGATTTAGGTCATGCTTTTGCCCTTGCTAAAGCTCCCTAAATTTAGGATCTGAGGTTGTTGTTTCTCTTTGCGAGCTACAAGCATAAATCCTCATCTCTTAGGCATTTTCACAATCTTGTATTATGGAATTATAAGTCTTAGATTTCTAATAAAATTTCAAATCTAATAAATGAATCTCCTCAATTTTAAATATATAAAGCCCAACCATAGGATAGATTAGAGTGCTCACTCGGTTTCCTAGTATCACGAGCACTCCCTACTCATCTCCTTTGGTTTCAATAATAACTCTTCCCTTTTGATCCATCCCACTTGATATTCTAAAACACAACCAATTTATTGATAGTCTTATCTTTGAGTTCTTTGGAGACAACAATCACCTACTTTAATTGAGAGTATTCTTAAGGGATTCACTTTTTTTAAGATGTGATTAACTATGGAGGCTTGCCTCCATAGAGAACTTAATGAACCCGATTTAAATAAACCATGTTTTACTTTTCCATGCAAAGTAAGGGAAAAATCTTTGGTATATTTGAAGACCCATCATGCCTTAGGAGTCTTTTTATGTGATTAGGTCCATCATAGGGTACTGATTTCTATCTTTCAAGATAGTGCACTATTTCTTGATGTCGCATAATCACCAATAATACATTCTCGGATCTGCATGGTGTCCCTCTCATACGATGGCGAAAATAAACACCACACAAACATATAGCCTAACCATATGATAGATTGGAATGCTCACTAGGTTTCATAGTATCATGAGCATTTCTTACTCATCTCCTTTGACTTTGATAATAAGTCTTCTCCTTGAGCTTTTCCAATTGAATTTCTAAATGCAACCCATCCATTGATAGTCTAGCCTTGAAATCTTTGAAGACTTTAATTTCTACTTTAATCTAGAGTATTCCTAAGGAACTCACCTTCCTTAAGATGTAATTAACTATAGGGGATTGCCTCCATAGGGAACTTAATGAACCCGACTTAAAATAAACCCTACTTTACTTTTCTATGTAAGGTTGGGGAAAAATCTCTAGAATATTTGAAGACCCATCATGCCTTAGGAGTCCTTATTAGGTGATTTGGTCCATTATAGGGTGATACATTCTATCTTTCGAGATAGTGCATCATTCTTTAATGTTATACCCGATCACTTCAATATGTACCACCTAAGATCTGTGTGGTGTCCCACACTAAAAAATAAACACCACATGGTACTTATATACCTACAAGCAACCTTGATTTCAAACACCCTTTTCTAGTTGTTCCTTGACACTCTAGATTCTAGCACAATTTTTGCAGCATCTCCCTTAGCTGGGGGATTTCTACCTAAACTAGGCCTACCCACCCATCTAAAAAGTTGCACATGGATGGTGTTTTGTAACACCACAGCCGTGAGTCTCCCACTCATCTAAAAAGACACACATAGGCATTTCGAGTACTTATCATAAAACTCAGATTTCCCTGCCATGCCAAGAAAGGCGTGTACAGATACTTATACACCCACAAGCAAGCAATTTTATACTCATGAGAAAGGAACATATGGCTATGCAAGCGCATGTGGGTCGGTGGGTCAAGTGCTCACCGCAGTGAATGCACTCGGGGGGGGGGAGGCTGGTTGGAACCAATGGATTTTCTTCTTATGTGTTTAGGCGCATCGACAGATATTCTTCTTGATCGGTCGACCATAGAATTATGCAATATGTATACTCTGATCAATTTCAATATTCTGAATGTGATGGCCATGTCCATTTATTGATCAGAGGTTATTTCAACCAATTTCAATGATGTCTATTGCATTTCAACTTTGATTTGCACGTTGATGTATCTGATCGCTTGATATTCATGTAGACTCATCTGAATTGACCGTGGATAGTCTCATTTGATAGGTTTTGACATTTTAACACTAACAACATGATAAATTTAATGAATAGAGGTCATCTGGGCACCATCACAGCCTTCTAACTTCGATATGCGTGAGGCATGTCGATGGATTTCCTTCTTGATCGATCGATCATTGAATTATGCAATATGTATATTCTAACCAATTTCAATATTTTGAATGCAATGATAAAGTTTGTTCATCAATAAGAGGTCATTTCAATTAATTTTGATAATGTCCAATGCATTTTAACTCTGATTTGTGTGCTGTTGCATCCGAAGTCAATCGAATTCATCTTGTGAGCTTGACTCAACTTATGGCGCATGGATGGAGGTCAACAAGGTGGGGAACTATTTCTCTTGCCAAAGAGTTACACTGAACAAGCGAAGGTTTGCTAACTCCATTATATGATAGATTATCTTCAATATTAATAATTAGATGAATTAACATATTAGCAGACAAATCAAGATGATAGGCATTTGATCCAATTTTTTAAGTACTTTGAGTGGGCCACAAGCTCTTGCATGTAATTTCTTGAATTTGGTGGTTTGGTACAAAACAAAGTCACCTTCTTTAAATTCTCTTGTTGATCGATTATGATTCATGATAGAAGCATATTTATCATTACTAAAAAGTTATTTATTATCTTATAATGTCATGGAGGCTTTGAAAGTTTTTAGCAAATGAGAATGCTAAACCAAAAAATACATAAGATGTGATGTTAGCCACATCAATGAGTCTTCTAGGGTTATGACCATAAACTATTTCAAAAGGTGAAGTTTTGGTTATTCTCGAGATGGTGCTATTATACACAAATTCAGCTGTTGGTAAATGTAAATCCCAATTATCTAAACTTTTTCCTACTAAACATCGAAGTATATTTCCTAAAGATTGATTTATTACTTCAGTTTACCTATTAGTTTGAGGGTGAAAAGCATGTGAGAATTTCAATTTAGTGCTAAATAATTTTCATAAAGTCTTCTAAAGTTATGAAATAAATCTAACATCATGATCATATACTATGGTTGAGGGAAGGGCATGAAGGCACCCAATTTTCTTAATGAATAGTTTAGCAATATGAGAGGCATCAGTAGTTTTAGAGTAGGGTAAAAAATGAGACATCTTAGAAAACCTATCAACTATCACAAAAATACTATCATTTTCTCGAGTGTGTGTGGCAATCCTAAGATAAAATCCATTGATAAATCTTCCCAAGGCCTATAAGGAATATGTAAAGCAATATATTGACCAAATTTTTGTTTAGTGGTTTTAGCTTTTTTACATGTAAGACATTAGGCAACAAGTTTTTGAACATCCCTCTTAAGAGATGGCCAACAAAATTAATTTTTAATTAAACCAATTGTCTTATCTTTTCCAAAATGACTAGCAATTCCTCGAGAATGTAATTCAGCAATTAAAAACTCCCTATGAGAGAATTTAGGGATACAAAGTTATTTTCTTTGTTAACAATGTTTGTTAATAATAGAGAATATCCCATTTAGAGTTATTGATTAGTCTAAGTGCTTAGCATAAATTAAATAAAAATCAAGATGTTGACCTCACTTTTGGAGTGAGGATTCATCCTCCCTATCCTATATTTAGGGATTTCCTAGACACTAGAATCTCCTTAGTCATAGGACACTTCTAGTGATTGGGTGAACATTAAACCTAAGCCTAGAGACTTAGGAAGGTGTATCATAGGTTTAGGCTATACTTTAGGACCAAAGGACCTACCTATCCTATGGCTTAACCCATGACCTATGCCTATCCACTCATGTAAATCCAACCTCAAACCAATACAATCAAACCCCAATTGGATCCTATTTCATATCTAAGCTCCAATCTAAAATGACTTGAACCCAAACCCATCTTGATCCCATAATCCAATCCAATGGATCCAACCTAAAGCATATCCAATTAAACCAAACCCAATTGAACTTCATAAAAGCACACTAACTATTCAAATCTCTATTTCAAAATCTCTCAAAATATACAATCAAGCCAATCAAACCAAATCAACCCAAATCAACTTGACTTAGACCATTTGACCTGAAAGGTCCAAATGAGCTTAAATCCAATTAAATCCAAATCAATTGTAATCAAAGCCATCAATCAATCATAAATCATTTATCAAATTCAATTCAACCCCCATTTGGTTCACTTGACCTAAAGTGACCTAAAGGACTCATTTGATCTAAACTCCAATCCAACCCAAATTGCATTGAACCAACCTATCCAATCTTTTCTGTAATGATTGTTGATCACCCTTGATTATCCAATTGCAATCAAGTGGGTCAAACCTAGCTAATTTGATCACTTCACCCAAGTTGACCCAATTAGCCCATATGAACCAAATTGAACCAAACTTCATTCCAAACCCAATTGATTGAAGCCAATGCCTTCAATCAATCATAAATTGGTCTTTGAATATGATTTAACCACCAACTCGATCTAACCAAGTCTAATTGACCCCTTGATCCAAGTTGACCCAATTCAACCTTAAGGCCAAATTGGGCCAAACCTCAATCTAATCCAAATTGATTGGAACCAATGCTTCCAAATAATCACAAATTGATTATTGGACGTAATCAAACCCTTGATTGAACCCAATTTGACAAAGTCAACCCGAGACCCATTTAACCTAAATTGACCTAAATGGTCAAATTGATCTAAATCATTCATAAATCCAAAATTAATTGAAATCAATGCCTACAATCATCTCAAAATCAATAATTGAACTTAAATCAACCCTTAACCCAAGACAATTTGGTCAATTTGACCAAATTGGTTAACTTAGCCCATTTGACTCATATGAATCTATATGAGCCAAATTCAAATCCACTTCAAATCTAATCAAACAAATTGCACCAAAACATCCTAAATCATCATTTGAACACATTTGAACCCTTAGTTTGACCTAATTTGACCTGTTAGTCAACTTAAATTAATTTGACCTACATGAGTCAAATTGAGCCAACCCCATTCAAACTAAGCCCATACCCAACCTAACTTGGCATGACCCATCCTTGGGTCAGCCTAATTCAAACTCAACCAACCTTGGACCTGAATTTGGCCAAAACTCATTGAGTAAACCCCTCCAAATGGGACAAAATCCCCATTTGGATGGTCAAACCCACTCTCCTACCCTTGGCAGCCACCTTAGAGCTCAAATTGGAAATGAGGACCATGGCTCACTTGACCGAAAGCTGATTGGGTCAGCCATGAGCCACGTGGAGGTGAGTTAACCCAAGCCACCCATTAGCACACTTGGAGGGGGTAGTACACTCCACCCTAGCCCTTGACAGTCCACTCCATACCTTCAGCCGCTCAAGGTGCAGCACCTCAGCACCTCACTGCCATCCTTGACTTCCTGTGTCAGCTACACTCCTCCAAAGGATGATTCAATCTGAGCCATCAGATCAATTGGGGAGGAGAGTATACTCCTCCCCATCTCATTCTAACCAGGGATAGAGCTTCAGAGAGGCGTGAGGAGTTTCTCTAGAGCCTTCCCAAGTTCCCTAGAGCCTTTCCATGTTCCCATCACCGGCGAGATCAAACCCAAGCAAAATAGAGCCTCTTTTC
Source organism: Cymbidium sinense (assembly GCA_021442155.1). Taxonomy (NCBI): domain Eukaryota; kingdom Viridiplantae; phylum Streptophyta; class Magnoliopsida; order Asparagales; family Orchidaceae; genus Cymbidium; species Cymbidium sinense. The sequence continues at coordinate 177,207,367 of CM038215.1, forward strand.
TGTCCAACTCTACCTAAAATCCACCAAATTCAAATTAACTTCTCCCACACCGTCCTTAAGCTCCGACGATCCAAAATGAATTGATTTTTGATCAATCCGAGCACTAGAAACCACTCTTAGATCAACTTCGGTGATATTTCTAGTGGTGCTTGGTCCACAGAGCCACTGAAGGGGAGGCAAGTTGCGAGCTTCTCAACAAGGCTTCATCTCTTCAAGATGAAGCTACCTAAGTCATTTGACTGCTGATCTTGAGCTCCGACGAGGTAAACTTTGACAAATCATAGAAAATACATTAGGAGTTGGTGTTTTGTGAAATATTTTGTCATTTCATGTGATTTCAACCATAGGATCTTCCTAGATCTATCCTTTGTATGTTTTGGAGTCAATCCCGATGCTTCATAAGCTCTGGTGAGCTCAAATCAACCGGAGGAGGGTGGACGGTGTCCGTGTTCCATTGCTAGGGGGATCAAGGATCATCCACCCTCTATTCTACATGATTGAAATGGATGACCATGATTAATCCTATTAAAAAAAATCTAATTTTATCCCTTAAGAATCATGTGATTAATCCCCACCATCAGATCTAGGATCGAACAGCGAGTACAAAAGCACATCAACAGCCGTTGACTCAACATGTCTCGTCGGATGATTTAAGTGGCCAATCCCACTGTGCCACATGGAAAATGTCACCATGTCAGGTCCCGTGTGGCGCCTACGGGATTAGAGATCAATTAAGGTTAAAAATGCAATTAATCACTCAGAACTTTGAAAATTTATAACTAATTGTAGAAAAATCTTAAAAATATGAGTAATCCTATTTTGGAAATTGTAAACAGAGGAGATTTTAATAAAAATAATTTTTCTAGGGTTTGAATAGTGATTTGAACTTAATTGGGGTTTATATTTTTCCTTAATTAGCTTAATTGAGCCCTAATTACTCGGCCAATTAATCTCATATTTGAAATGTTAATTTAATGGGATGTCCTCTTTCTTCCAAAATTTTTTTGGGATTTATTGGCTTGGTAATTGAGAGAATTTGAAACCCAAAAATTAATTACTCTAATTAAGCCATTTAATAATTATTAAAATACCAAATAGTGAAAATTAAATAATTAATAATCATTAATCATTGATTAATAGTGAAATGATGAGGAGAAATGATTAGGACCTCTTTCCTAATTGTTTTCCTAAATTTATCTCATTAAGGATGGCAATGAACTAAAAAATTAATTAAGTGTTGATCAAGTAATTAATAATAAAATCAAATAAAAATTAAAATGATAATTAGATCAGATAATCTAATTTTAATTCATGGGTTCTCTTTATGTGTTTAATAACATAAAGACCCTTAATAAAATTAGTATTAACCCATGGGTGTTGGAAAATCATATAAGTACTTAATTAGATTATTTAATTTAATTAATATTTAATTATGAGCCTCATTGCATTAGGTCTCTAAGTGCATTGCAATTTTAATGTCACATTTGTATAATCATTGGAAGCTCATAATTAAATGATTAATTAAATTAAAGAAGCATATGGAAGAGTAATTAAATAAATTGCTTAATGATCCCAACTTAATTAATTCATAAAATCCACTTAATTATTTCTATTTAAATATATTAAATCATTAATATGAGATGGGATAAAAATAATAAATATTGTCTCTCCTTCTTGGGTTTATTAATTCAAATAAAAAATCACATGTAATAAGAAGCTTTGGTTCTCCTTAAATAATTTTATTTAATGTGATTGTCCTTAGGAATTAATGCAATTGAATGAATTATGTGGAAATGTTCAATTATTCCTTTTCAATCATTATAAATGTTGTATTCCATGTGATATCATACATTCATGTTTTCAAGAATAAAAGAACCAATTGAAGTTATTTATGTGTAAGTTGCATGTGTTGAATTAATCCTATGATATGTGTGATTATTATTACAAATAAATTTCAAAGCTATTTTTAGAATTATAAATGAAGAGTTAAATTAACATTAGCTATGAATATTATGTAGGATTTACATGTGCTTATAGCCTAAGCATGTTAAAGTGTTGCTTTCTTTTCTATGTTTATGCATATGTTTACATGTGTTTGAATGTTGGTAAGTATATCGTCTGAACATACAGGGAATATGAGGCTTTAAGTAGCCTCAAGGAGGTCATAGATTACCTCACTTCCTTGGTTTAAAAATAAGATATACTTACTTGATTTCATTCATATGTGTGCATGTGCTAGAATTTGGATAAAGCTTTACTTTACATGCATAAATAACTCACGAAAATACAATCTTTTGCATGATTTTCATTCTCATTATTGTATATACATTCATAGGTATTCGATATAGCAAGTATATAGTCTGGACATCCCAGAAATATAAGGCTTTAAGTAGCCCCAAGGAAGTCTTATATTATCTTATTTCTTTGGTTTAAACAATGGCACATACTTGCTTAAAACTTTAATACATGTGTGTGTGTACTTAACAAAGGAATAAAAATCTCCCTTTTCTATCAAAAATACATGCATTCATAATCATCTAAGTGTGCCAAAAATACATTGTATGTATAAGTATTCTAAGTTTAAAATCATATGCATGTTATTAGTGATGGAAAGGAATGGTATAGCATTATCTATGTGATAGAAATTCAATCTCATTAATCTTAAGATGTCTTTTAAGTTGGATAAGATTCTTTAAGATTAACCCAAACATAGGATTAAAATAAACAATTTAATCAATCATTCACTAAAACAAACCAAAATTGTAATAGTACACTCTTTAGAAAGTGACTTAAGATAGGGATGAAAGTGTTTAAGCCTTTTCTTCTCTTTACAATACTTATTGCTAAATAAACATCAAATGAAACAAATGAAAATCTACCAATTCATGATGGCGACCACTCCAGTGCCCTGGTGGCCGCTGACCAGCCAAAAAATGGAAGATAATCCCATCCGTCCACTTCAACAAATTGAGGGATATACCCCCGTAAATCAAATTAGATTTCACTGGCATTCGAATTGTCTGAACTCCCAACAGTGAAAGAAAATGCCCTAGCACTCCTCAGAGCTTCCCCAAGGCCTCGCCATTATGGATTTTCTCCTCCCATTCATGGCCAAAATAGGGGAGCTCAATCCTGATCCAAACTTCTTCCTCTATGAACCAAACTTCAATTCCTCTTACACAAGCCTTCCACATACCTCATCGAAGCTACCCAAGCCATTTCCTGAGCTTCAAATCGACCGGAGGCAGGAGTTCAATCAAAGCCAAAGCTCCAAAGCACTATTCTTGGCCAATCGAGCGATCCACTTGGAACTAATCCAATTGCTGCTTAACAGGACTTCATCTCAACTAGATGAAACTTTCTCAAGCGAACGAACAATCGATCTTAGCTCCAATGAGGTAAATCCATTGAAACTAAGCTTTTGGTAAAAATGGGTTGGTCTTTTGTGAAGAAAAGTCACATGTGAGCCCATCCTAGCCATTGGATCTTCGTGGATCCCTCGTGTGAAGGTGTGGGTTGATTTTGAAATGAATCCAAGCTTAGGTGAGCTTAGATCAAGTGATTCATGACATACGGGCTGCATCATTCATCGCTCATAGGAAGAGAGATCACGGGCCGTCCATTCCGTGTGATTGGAATGAACATCTCATATCAGATCATGCTAGATCCGTTGCTTGATCCCTCCTAGCCATGGATTTGATTACGACCATCTGATCTAAGATCAGATAGCATATGGAAAAGCATGTCCCGCTGCCATCCGAGTCAGTCGAGGATATGACAACTTTAATAGCCAATCCTACGGTGCCATATAGAAAGGCACCGTGTGAGCGCGCCATGTGGCATCGATGGGATTAAGGCTTAATTAGGTTAATTTAATCTATTTTTAAGGTTGAAACTTTCATAATTCATAACTAATTGTAGAAAAAATATAAATAAGGGCTTATTTTAAAGGTATTTCAGAGAGGAATCCATTAAAATTATCCTTAAATTATTTTGAACAGTGATTTGGCTTAATTAGGGTTTAATTGAAAACTTAATTAATCTAATTACTCCCTAATTGATCATCCAATCAGTTTCAAAATTTTGAGGTTTCTTAGGGGGTTGACCTCTGCCTCTGACATTTTTCTTGGAATTTATTGGTTGATTAATTGGGAAAATTGATTGATTAAGCCCTAATTACCTTCTTAACTTAATTAAGCATTAATTAAGCATGGGAATAGTAAATCAACTAATTAATTGTACGGATTTTAGGGATTTTAGAGGAAATGGTGTTTTCTTAATCTTTTCTTCCCTAGAGAAAGTAATGGGAATTAGCTTAATTAAAATGAATCTATTAATAATTCATGGGTAGGTTTAGGTGTTTATGAAAGAGGTTTAATGAAATTAGCTCACATGTGTGAGAAAACCATAAAAGTAATTAATGTGAATTCCTTAAGCTTAATTAATCAATGATTGTGAGGTAATTGCATTAGGCCCCTTTCATTTCATAGGATCATTATTATTTACTTTTTAATTGATTTTCATATTACATTGGCTCATAATCATTTGATTAATTACCTTAAGGTAACATAGGTAAGGGTTTAATTAATTGATTTGATTCATACCTTAACCTAATTAATCTATAAAATCAACCTAATCACCTTTTTTAATTAAATCAAATTAACTCACACATGGGGAATGGGATTAAGATTAGAAAACCTATTCTCATATTTCTTAAATCAAACCAAACATGAAATTAAAAATGACATTAAGAAGCTTTGCTTTATTTTAAATAAGCTTATTTAGTATGATTGTCCTTAAAAATTAATTGGATTGAATGAAATCATGTGGTTATGTCCCTTTATTTCTTTCCAATCATATTAAGTATTGTATGCCACTTATAACCATGAATACAACTTTTTTTAAAATCAATTAAATAAAATGATTTCCTTTATGTCAAGCATGCATGTGTTGATTTAAATTAAAATATGTATGGCAACTATCACTATTAAATCAAAAATTATCTTTTTAAAAAAAGTATATTAATCAATTATAATATATGGAGTGATGACAATTATAAACATTCATAAGCTTGCATGTGCTTATAGCTTAGAACATGTGACATGGAGTTCTCTTTCTTTAATCTTCATAGATTTACATAAGGCCTGAATGTTAACAAGTGTATAGTTCATTTGAAAAGGATAGAACATTTGTTTGGATTCATTCCTATGTACGTCTATTAATGGAACTTTATCTCACCTACATAAATAATTCAATTAAATCAAATACTACTTTTGCATAATTTTTCCATTCTTGTAGTTATTTGTACATTCATCTGTATTTAAGAGTAGTGGGTATATCTAGTCTTGATATTCTGGGGACACATGGCTTTAAGTAGCCCCAAGGAGGTCTTTACCTAACTCCCCAGGTTTAACAATGGCAAAGTATACACCTAAAACTTTTATACACTTGTGTGTGCATTTAGCTAATGAATGAAAATCTTCATTCAATTAATCAAATACAACTTTTGCATGATTTTTCCATTCTTGTAGTTTTTTTGTTCATTCATGTGTATTTAAGAGTAGTAGGTATATCTAGTTTGGATATTTCGAGGGCGCAAGGCTTTAAATAGCCCCAAGGTGGTCTTTACCTCACTCCCCTAGTTTAATAATGGTGAAGTATTTTCTTCAAAATTTTATACACTTGTGTATGCATTTAGCTAATGAATGAAAATCTTCATTCAATTAAATCAAATACAACTTTTGCATGATTTTTTCCATTCTTGTAGTTGTTCATACATTCATGTGTATTTAAGAGTAGTGGGTATATCTAGCCTAGACATTTTAGGGACGCAAGGCTCTAAGTAGCCTGAAAGAGGTCTTTACCTCACTCCCCTAGTTTAATAATGGCGAAGTATTCACTTAAAACTTTTATACATTTGTATGTACATTTAGCTAATGAACGAAAATCCTCTTTTATACTAAGAAAGACATGCATTCATATTTTTTAAAGTGCTTGAATTAATTGATCATATGGTTTAAAGTCTTCTTCTTATGTTCATATGTATAAACTTACATATGTTTGAATGTAATGGGTATATAGTTTGGACTTCCAGAGAATACAAGGCTTTAGCTAGCCCTAAGAAGTTTATTTGATTACCTCACTTCCCTGGTTAACAATGACATGCACCTATTTAATTTTATTTCTATATATTTTTTATAAGAATTTGGATAAGGCTTTAAATTAATGTGATAAAATAATTCAATTAAATGAAACATCTAAATTCCAAATGTATATGCTTACATCCATCACTTAAATGTGCTAAGACATATTGCATGTGTAGATATACTTAGGATTTAGTCAAAGGCATGTTATATATGATGGAAGGAAATGAATGAACATGTGTCATGTGATAGTAATTCATTCAAGTTAATCTTAAGATGCCTCTCTTATTGAATATAATTATTTAAAGTGAACTTAAACTTAGGATTAATTTAAAATATGTAATAATCCATTCACTAAAGAGAATTAACTAATTAATATGTTTTAGAAGTGGCTTAAGGTAGGGATGAAAGAGAGCAAGTCTCTTTCTTCTCTTTGCAATACTTAGTTGCTAAGTGTAGGATCATTTGAAGCTAATCAAATCACTAAGTAAAATTCTCAAATCGACTAAACCACTTAAAGTGAAATCAACCCCTTCTAAATTAAATCCTTTCACATTTAGAAAATCATAACCTTAATGTTTAGTTAAGGCATACCACACAAGCCTTAATACACACATATTAGATTAAGTCTCCACTTCTAGCTTTATGTTAGGGAGGTGCATGGTATGATGTATGTTTAGTTTTATGATGTATTATTTTAGATTGGATGTTAGGCCTTGATTAGCCTAATCATATTTTTTGTAGGGGATTATGTTTAAAGGGGCCACTTAAAAATAAATGTAAACGCTCTCTTTGTAGGTTGGTTGCATAATCCAAATTAGTGTGGTTTGGTTATGCATTTGGTGCTAAGTCCAAATTATTCAAATAATTTCTTGAGTTGTATGATGTATTTAGCTATCGCTTATTTTACAAGTGTAGTTAAATTTACTTTTCCTAATTTTAATATAATTTTGCATTAGGAATTTGAATTAGTGTTATGGGGGATAAGGATGAACATTGGCCAGAAGGCTTAGCCCTGGGGTGCCATGTGATGCCTTGAAGCCTACCAAATCAAAAGAAGTAAATCAAATGAAGAAATGAAGGAATATGAAGAATGAAGATAAGAAGACCCTCCATATCATTTATTTATAAATTGTAATTATTATTTCATATTTTGGGTTGCATAAGGGTAGAACTCGACTACCCATTTTTTCTTTTTAGGTTGTATGGTAGTAGCAGACTGCACTGGCCCTTTATTCTTTTGCGTTAGATTTATAAAATGCTTGATGTTATGTTTAAATTGTGTAATAGAAACAACATGCCTTTTTCTAGTTTTTTTTATGAAAGATGACTTAATGTGTGGCCTGGATCCGATTAGGCTCTTAGGAAAAAAATAAATCTTTTACCCAACTACATCTCATAACTAAAGTTTTAAATAATTCATAGCATCATATAAAACCTAGGAATTAAATCAAGATAATTAAAAGATTTATCAACCCCTTAGCTGAATATTGTATGTTTAACATCATGCATTTATATTACTTCACTCTTGCTAAGAGAGGATTTTCATCCTTGTACTATATGGGAAGACTTGACCTTTGAGGGTCTCCTCTTTGGTAGGAAACACCTCTTTCTCTTTGATTTAGCCCATAATCTCATTTCAACATGCATTTAGGCATAAGAAATCCCAAAGCCTTTGTCAAAATGAAGTGTCAAATATAAATAAAATTTGAAAATATTTGTATTAGACTAAGTCATTACTCATGCCACTCATGCTCTAGTCTCTTAGAGATTGAGTTTAAGGACTTTAGTCTCTATCTAAATAATAACAACCTAGAAATCTTGTACATAATTTGCTGCATAATTTTAGCGTAGCGAAGTATGTAGTCTGGGCCGCCTGGGTGGTTTACTCTCTCTTGTGGAAGTAAACCAAATACCCACTTTCGTTTAGGTTTAAGTCATGCTTTGTCTCTTGCTAAAGCTCCCTAGATTTAGGATCTGAGATAGCTATTTCCTTTGGGCTACAAGCATAAATCCTCACCTCTTAGGTATTTTCACAATCTTGTATTATTGGATTACAAGTCCTAGTGATCTAATAAAATTTTAACTTAAACAAATAATTCTTTTCAATTTTAAATATATAAAGCTGTGGTGTTTATTTTTGAATATGTGTATGGGGGACACAACGTAGATCTGAGGGTGTACTTATTGAGGTGATCGGGTATGATATTAAGGATTGGTGCACTATCTCTAAAGATAGGAATCACCACTCTATAATGAACCTAATCACCTAATAAGGACTCCTAAGGTATGATGGGTCTTCTAATATACCAAAAATATTTTCTCTACTTTACATGGATGAATAAAGCAAGGTTTATTTAAACTGAGTTTTAAAGTTCCCTATAGGGGCAGCCCCCATAGTTAATTACATCTTAAAATAGGTGAATCCTTTAAGAATATTCTTGATTAAAGTAGGCAATTATTATCTCTAAAGATTTCAAAGATAAGACTATCAATAAATTAGTTATATTTAGAAAATCAATCAAGATAGATAAAAAAGGAAGGACTGATTATCGAAGCCAAAGAGGATGAGTAGGGAATGCTCATGATACTAGTAAAGTTAGTGAGCATTCTAATATATCATACAATTGAGCTTTATATATTTGAAATTCAGGAGGATTATTTGTTTGAGTTAAATTTTATTAGATCGTTAGGGCTTATAATCCGATAATACAAGATTATGGAAATGACTAAGAAGTGAGGATTTTTGCTTGTAGCCTGAAGGAAACAACAATCTCAGATCCTAAATCCAAGGAGCCTTAGCAAGGGCCAAAGCACAACCTAAATCTAAGTGAAAGTGGGCAAATGGTTTTCCTCCACAAGAGAGAATATACCACTCGACTACTGGATTCATAACCACCTAGAGTGGTAACCAGTTAACTCCTCCCATGCTTTTAAAATCATGTAAGCTAGTTATATGATTTTGTAAGATAGTTCAGTTGTTATTATTTAGAAAGAGACTAAAGTTCTTAAACTCACTCCCTAAGAGACTAGAGCATGAGTGGTATGAATAATGACCTAAGCTAATGCAAATCTTATCAATTTTTATTTGATTTTTTGACTCTTTATTTTGATAAAGGCCATATGATTTAAATGTCTAAATGCATGATGAAATGAGGTTATTGGCTAAATCAGAGAGAAAAATGTGTTTTCCTCCATAGAGGAGACCCTCAAACTTCAAGTCTTCCCCTATCATGCAAGGATGGAAATCCTCTATTAACAAGAGTGAAATAATATTGATGCATGATATTAAGCATACAACATTCAGCTAAAGGGGTTGCTAAATCTTTTAGTTATCTTATTTTAATGCCTAAGCTTTATGTGAGGTTATGAGTTATTTAGAAAATTTAGTTATGAGTTGTAGTTGGGTAGAAAGTTTATTTTTTCGTAAGAGCCTAATCAGATCCAGGCCACATATTAAATCATCATTCATAAAGAAATTAGAAACAGACATGTCATTTCTATTGTGTAATTATAAACAAGACATCAAACAATTTATAAATCCAACATAAAAGAATAAAAGGCCTGTGCGGTCAGGTACTACCGTACAACCCGAAAAGAGAAATTGGTAGCTGAGCTCTACCCTTATACAACCCGGTATATGAAATAATAATTATAAATTTATAAATGAATAAATGCTATGGGGGTCTTCATCCTTCATATCTCTTTCATTTTCTCATTTGATTTGATTTTCTTCAAAGGAATCATAGGGCCTCCCAGGACAAAGCCTTCTAGCCACTGCTCATCCTAATCTCCTATAACACTAACCATAATCCTTAATACAAAATCACATTAAAAATAGGAAAAGTAAATCTAACTACACCTGTAAAATAAATATTAGCTAAACATACCATATAACTCAAGCAGTTATATAAATAATTTGGACTTAGCACCCTGCACATGGGTAACCAAGTCCACCTGTCCTAATTTAGGTTGTGCTTAGGGGTTAAGCAACCTATAAAAGAAAGTATTTATATTTATTTTAAGTACCCCTTAAGCACAATCTCCTGCAGAAAATATGATTAGGCTAATCACAGCCTAACATCTAGTCTACGAAGCATACACCCTAACATCCAGTCTAAAATAATACATCATAAAACCAAACATACATCACTCCATACACCACCCCAACATAAAGCTAAAAGTGGTGACTTAATTCTAAGGTGTGTGTTAAGGCTTATGCGGTATGCCTTGACTAGGCTTTATTGTAATTTTCTAAGTATGAAAGAATTTAATTACAAAGTATGGTTTCACTTTAAGTAACTCAAATTTTACTTAATATTTTATTTTGTTTCACTTGGCTTACCCCTAATAACTAACTGTTATAAACATAAGAAACGAGAGGATCACCCTCTTTCATCCCTACCTTAAGTCACTTCTAAAGCATACTAATTAAATGATTTTTTTAGTGAATGTCTTATTACATATTTTAAATTAATTCTAAGTTTAGGTTTACTTTAAATAAACTCATTCAATAAGAAAGGAATCTTAAGATTAATTGGACTTAATTATTATCACATGACACATATTCATTCATTTCTTCACATCATATGTAACATGCATATGATTAAATCCTTAAGCATACCTATACATGCATTATGTCTTAGCACACTTAAATGATGGATGTAAATATATGTATATCTTGGAATTTAAATGTTTCATTTGGTTGAATTATTTCATTATATTAATTTAAAGCTCTATCTAAATTCTTATACAAAAATACATAGGAATGAAGTTAAATAGGTACGTGTCATTGTTAAACCAGAGAAGTGAGGTAATCAAATGACCTCCTTGGAGCTACTTAAGGCCTTGTATTCTCAGGATGTCTAGACTAAATACCATTTACATTCAAACACATGTGAGTTTCCATACATGAATGTAAGAAATCGAGCTTTTAATCACATGATTAATTAATTCTATCACTTAAACAATTGCAAATGCATGTGTTTTAGTAAAAGGAAGAAGGGTTTTGACTCCATAACTAAGTACACATACACATGTATGAGAGACATAAGCTAGTACATGCCATTATTAACCAGGGAAGTGAGATAATCAAATGACCTCCTTGGGGCTAGCTAAAGTCTCGTATTCCCGGGATGTCCAAACTAAATATTTTCTTTTCTCAAATACATATGTATGTACGCATAAATAAAGGAGGGAAAACCATGAAAAATTGTATTCTTCATCTGATTGAAAAGATTTATGCATGTGGAGTGAAGTCTTATTTAAATTATAATATTGAAATATGTAAAAATGAAATCAAATGGAGTACGTGCAATTATTAAACCAGAGAAGTGAGGTAATCAAATGACCTCCTTGGGGCTACTTAAAGTCTCATATTCCAGGCATGTCCAAACTAAATACCCATTAACATTCTTACTTACACAACTCAATATATGAATGAAAGAAAAGAATTTAACCTCATAAACTTAAGCTATAATCATTTGCATTTTCTATGTAATTATAACTAGCCTTTATTGCATATGCAATCATTCATTCATAAGATTTGAAAAATAGATTTGGATTTAATAGTGATAATAGTCACACATATATTAATTTAAATCAACACATGCAAGCTTGACATAAAAGAAATCATTTATTTTAATTAATTTTGGAAAAGATGAATGCATGAATCAAGTGGCATACAACATTCTAATATGATTGGAAAGAAATAAAGAAATATAAGCACATAATTTCATTCAATCCAACTAATTCCTAAGAACAATCATATTAAATAAGCTTGTTTAAAATAAGCCAAAGTTTCTTAATGTCATTTTTAATTTCATATTGGATTTAATTTAAGAAATGTGAGAGAGGTTTGCTAATCCTAATTCCATTCCCCATATGTAAGTTAATTTGATTTAAGGAAAAGAAATTAGATTAATTTTATGGATTAATTAGGTTAAGGTGTGAATTAAATCAATTAATTAAACCCTTACCAATGTTACCTTAAGATAATTAATTAAATGATTATGAGCTAATGTAATATGCAAATACATTGAAAGGTAAATAGCAATGCTCTTATGAAGTGCCTAATGAAATTAGCTCATATGCATTTATTAATTAAGCTTAAGGAACTATTTTAATTACTTTCATGACTTTCTCACACATGTGAGCTAATCATAATTTCATTAAACCTCTTTAGGTTCTTGAACACCTAAAGCTCTACCCAATATTAAATTAAGGGAAATCAAATTTTAATTAGGTGATTAATCCATTAATTCATTTCTTCTTAATTAATTATTAAAGTTAATTGACTATCTTTGAAATGTGATGGGCTTAAGGGAAAAAGGTAGGGAAAGAGATCCCAACCTAATTCCATAAGCTACCCACTTGATCAAGCATGATTTAATGTAATTTGAATTTTAACTTAGCTAATTAAGTCATTAATTAATTAATTAATCATTAATTAGCATTTTAGTTGAAAAGAGAAGGGAACTTAGGGAAAAGATTAGGAGAGAGGTCCCAATCCAATTCCCTAAGCCCCCTTACTATTCAACAGTGATTAGGGAGTCCAAATAATTAATTAATTACTGTTCATATGCTTAATTAAGTTAAGAATGTAATTAGGGCTTAATTAATCAATCCTCCTAATTTAACCAGTAATAAATTCCAAGAAAATTATAGGAAGCAGAAGTCATCCTCTCAAATAATCTCAAAAATTTTAGGATCAATCACTTGAATGATTAAAAAGTAATTAAGCTAATTATATTTTTAATTAAACCTTAATTAAGCTCTATTTATTATTCAAAACTAATTGAAAATATTTTAATTAAATTCTCCTCTAAAATACCTTTAAAATGAGCCATTATTTGTATTTTTTTAAAGATTTTTCTATAATTATTTATGAATTATGGAAGTTTCACAATTAAAATCCAATTAATAAGACTTAATTAAGCCTAATCCCTCGGCACCCTGTGCATGTTTCATGCTTTCCGCGTGGCATCTTGGTTATTTAAGTTGTCACATTCATATGTTGAGTCGGCCGACGATGGACTCGGTAATGATCTCCATCGTCTGATCTTGGATCAGATGGTGTAGATCAAACCCACATAGTAAAAGATGAAAATCAGAGAGATCTAGCATGATTTGATCAGAGTCACCCATTCTAATTGCATGGAACGGATGGTCCATGATCCTTCTTCCCGTGAGCGATGAATGATAATGTTTGTTCACCATGGATCGTTCGATCTGAGCTCACCCGAGCTCGGATGAACTTCAAAATTAACCCACCACATCAAGGGGAGAATTTGATCACATCCAACGATCAAGATCAACTCACATGAAAATTTCTTACGAAAAGGACCAACACCACTTAAGCTAGATATCAATTTTCATGGAAATACCTCACTGAAGCTAAGACCAGTGGCTCACATGCTTAAGAAAGCTTCGTCTAGTTGAGATGAAGCCTTGTTGAGCAACAATTGAGTTTGTTCTAAGTGGATAGCTTGAAAGGCCAAGGATCAAACTTTAGAGTTTTGATCTTGATCGAAGTCCCTCCTTTGGCAGCTTGAGAGCTTAGGAAATGGATTGGGTGGCCTCGAGAATGTGCATGGAGGGTGTGTGTAAGAGGAATTAGATTGAGATGGAGTATTGGTGAAGTTAGGATTGAAGCAAGCCTCCCCTATTTCAGTTTTGCATGGAAATAGAGAATGTCGAAGGTAGGAAGCTTGGGATTGCTCTAGAACTCACAAGGAAGCTCAAAATTATGTTAGGAAGCTTGCACGAGGTGAGTTGATGCAATCCTCATTCGAATTGAGGGGGTATACCTCTTGATTTGCTAAGTTGGATGGACGGGATGGCTTCTCATTTTTTTGGCCATCCAGTCACTGTCAGAGCACCAGAGGAGTCTCAATCAAGTCCACGTGGCTCAGTTTGGTTGAAGGAAGTCGTGGGAGGTGGCTTAAGGCCTGATGTGGGGAGATCTCTTGGCTTAGATCCATTGGGTGCTCGGGTTGCATGGGAGGAGAGTTGGCTCACCTCCTTTTTGTCCATGGTAAGTCCTACTGCCTTTAGGGTGGGCTAGGAGGCTTAGAGATCCCTCATTTGGAAGTTGGATTGCTGCCAAGGTTAAAGGATGGTGGACTTTAACATATTTGGAAAAATCCCACATGGGGGAGAGGATCCATGGAGGATTTGCATTGGGCTTGGATCCAAATGGGTTTGGGTCGATTTTGGGTTGACCTAGGTTGAGTTTAGGTTGCATTTGGTCAGCCACCAAAGTCCCATGGGTTGGTTTTATGGGTTTTGGCTTCATTTGGTCAAATGGGTTCACATGAGTTCATGTTGGGTTGGGTTGACCAATTGGTCAAATTGTGTCAAACCAAGGCTTGGGTTAGGTTCAAATGATGATTTGAAGAGTTTTAGTTCATGTGGTTACAATCAATTTGGCTTAGGTTTGATTTTGGCTCACTTGAAATCAAGTGGGTCAAATGGGTCAGGTTGACCATTTTGACCAATTTGACCAAATTGACCAAGTTGGGTTGGTTTAGGTGTTGGTTCAAGTTCATTTGATCAATTGAAAATGATTGTAGGCTTTGGTTTGATTCTTTTTGGATTAAATTTGGGTTTTGGCCAATTTGACCCTTTAGGTCAATTTGAGCTAGGTTGGGTCAAGTTGACCAATTGGTCAAATTGGGCTCAATTATGGCTTTGGTCAAGTTCAATAGTCAATTTGGAATGAACTTGAACCATTTGTAATCAATTTAGGTTAAATCATGATTTGACCCATTTTGGCCTTTTAGGCCAATTTGGGTCAACTTGGGTCAAATGACCAATTGGACTTGGTTTGGCTCAATTGAGGGTCAACTCATGTTCAACCATTGATCATGAGTTGGTTTGAATTAGTGTTTCAATCAATTTGATGTTTGGTGAATTTAGGCTAGTTTAGGTTTCATTTGGGCTAAAGGTTGACTTGGTCAAAAATAAATCAAACTAAATCATTTGAACCAATTCAAGGTGATTGATCCTCTTAAGGTGATTGTTGATCATGATATGAGGCTTGGATGTGCTTGGTTCAACCCGATTTGGGTTGGATTAGAACTTGGCTAAAAAAGGTCCTTTATCAAGTGGACCTAAATGGGTCAATTGGTTTGGTTTTAGCTTGATTCAATTTTAGTTGAACTTATATATGAGCTTAGGACTGAAATATAAATCCAATTGCAATCAATTTGGGCTATGATAGGTTTTGGTTCTTTTGAAGTTTTCAAGTTCAAAGGACTAACTTGGGTTTGACTTGAGTTAACTCGGGCTTGGTTTGATAATTGTAGTTTTTATTTATATTTTGCTAGATAATTGAAGGGATGATTGATTCAAGTGAAAATCCATTGGTTTTGGCTTGGTTAGGATAGGATTTAGCCAAGTCTAAGAAATTAGCTTAAAGGGCATAAATTGAGTTTAAATTTAATTTTGGGTTTAGTTTTGGCTATTTGGATTTATACTTCATTTATATTTAGAAATATAAATGGATATATAAATGATTCATGAGAAAAGCATTTGAGTTTAGAGTGATTTGGAAGCAAATTTGATCAAGCTTAAGGATGTAGGTTAAAAGTGCTTAAGTAGGGAATTGATTTAGTTTGATTTATTTTTGGTCATTGGAATGTGCACTTCATTTACATTTATGAATATAAATGAAGGAATAATTTATTTATAAATAAACCAATTAATTTTGGGTTAAGATTTGTTTAAGCTTATGGAGGTGGGTCCATAGGTCTTAAGAAGGGATTTCGCTTGGTTTGATTTAGTTTGACTTGGTTTTGGCTATTTGAGTTTATATTTCATTTATATTTAGAAATATAAATGAAGATATAAATGATACATAAAATAATCAATCAAGTTTGGGATGACTTAGGTGGAGATTTTGGCTAAGCTTATGAGAATGGGTTATATGACTTAGGAATGAATTTTGGAAACTTGGATTTGATTTTGGGATTGAATTATTTTAAGTTGGATTTGAATTGAAATTTGATAAATGATTGAAAATTGGATCGATCTTTGATAAAATCAAATGAATTTGGATTGATTTGAATTTAGTTGAGGATAAGTACATATGATAGAGTGAAAGGGCTCGGAAAGGGTTTTGGATTCAATCATAAGGTTCATGGAGAATCTTGAGCTTGAATTTGATCATGAGATTGATTATGAGTCTTGGAAATTTAGTTTGGATTTGGTGTGAATTTGAGGTTTGGCTTGAGAAGGAAAGCATGGATTTATTTTAGGATATAGGGTGGGCAAGTCTTCCTAAGTCTCTAAGGCATAATCAATTCCTATGGCTAACCCTTCTAAGTCTCTAGACTTAAGTGTTCACCTAATCACTAGAAGTGTCTTAGGATTAAGGAGCTCTAAGTGTCTATAAGATTCCTAGATCTATGATGAGGAAGTTGAGAATTCACTCCAAAAGTGAGGTTAACAAAGGGACCCCCAATAGATGTGGTGTAACTGACAAGGCACACTGCACATATTGGCGTTGACCGAAATGATCACCAACGTACGATCGCAAGCACTAATGGCAATGATCTACCCCCAAACCTAAGATGTAGACAGAATCATGATCTTAGTGCAATGCAACTAAACTTATGTCGATGGCTTAAGAGAGGAAGGAAGGATCCATTGAGGGATCAAGTATGTGAACCTTCCACTAGGGAAGCTGGTTTAGGTTATCCATAGAAAGGATAAGGGTTTGAGTTTGATTGTAAGCATGATTTAGGGAGAAAAGATCTATAGGGGATTAGGATTTATAACCCGTTGGGGATGAGTTCATGAACCTTCCACTAGGGAAGCAAGTTCAGATTATCTACTAGGAATAAGAATTTGATTTGGCTTGATTTGTAATTTTGTTATAGGCTCCACTAGTGGATGGGTGCTCGCTAGAGAAATTTGATTTGATTTAATTGGTAGGTGTGGTGTTTATTTTTGGTTGATGAAAATATTGTTGGGACACCATGTAGATCCACAGATGTACTCATTTGGGTGATCGGGTGCTACATTGAGGAATGGGTCTTTGAATGTACCAGAGATTTTTTCCCTACTTTACATAGAAAAGTAAAACAAGGTTTATTTAAACCAGGTTCATTAAGTTCTCTATGGAGGCAAGCCTCCATAGTAAATTACATCATAAGGAATGAGATTCCTTAAGAATACTCTCGATTAAGGTAAATGATCATTGTCTCTAAAGATTTCAAAGATAAGACTATCAATAAATTGATTATTTTTGGAAAATCAAGTGTGATTGATCAAAAGGAGGGAGTTCTTATCAAAATCAAAGGGAGATGAGTAGGAGAAGCTCGTGATACTAGGAAATCTAGTGAGCATCTCAAACTATTCTATGGTTGGGCTTTATATTTTAAAATTTGAATAGGATTATATATTCGAGTTGATTTTTTATTAGAAATCTAGGGCTTATAATTTCACAACATAAGATTGTAGAAATGCCTAAGAGGCGAGAATTTATGCTAGTAGCCCATAGAGGAAAACAACAACCTCAGATCAAAAATCTAGGGAGCTTTGGGAAGGGCCAAAGCATAGCCTAAATCTAAGGCAAAAATGGGTATATGGTTTACCTTCACAAGAGAAGATAAACTACCCGACTGTTGGACTTACAACTGCCTGTGGTGGTCGCCAACTAACTCCTCCTATGATTTTAAATACATGTAGGAAAGTCTTATACTTTGCAAGATGGCTGGGCTGTTATTTATTTAGAAAGGAGACTAAGTCTTTAAACACACTCCCTAAGAGACTAGATCATGAAGGGTATGAATAATGACTTAAATCTAATGCAAATTATGTTAAGTTTTATTTTAGCTTTTGGACATTTTT
The DNA here is from genome assembly GCA_021442155.1 of Cymbidium sinense. Lineage (NCBI taxonomy): Eukaryota > Viridiplantae > Streptophyta > Magnoliopsida > Asparagales > Orchidaceae > Cymbidium > Cymbidium sinense. Next base: position 177,225,366 of record CM038215.1, read on the forward strand.
ATTTGACATAGGCTATGTGATTTCATATGCCTAATGCATGAGAAATTGGTTATGGGCAAAAATCAAAAAGAAGGAGGTGTGTTTCCACCATGGCTCTCAATGGTCAAGCCATTTTCTCTGGCAAAGGTGGAAGCCCTCCATTAGCAAGAGTGTGATAATATGATTTATGCATGATGTGAGACATACAACATCTAGCTAAAGGGTTGCTAAATTTGTTATTATCTTAATTTATGTCCTAGGATTTAGGTGAGGTTATGAGTTATTTACTTTAATTTGGAGTTGATTAATTGAATATAAAATTTATTTTTCTATAAGAGCCTAATCGCATCTAGGCCATTCAGCAACCATCAGACAATTAAGAAAGTAGGAAAATCATGCCATCCTAATTGCACAATCATCAACATAACATCAATCAATTTATAAAATTAGTACAAAAGAATAAGAGGTCAGTGTGGTCGGGTACCGTCGTACAACCCGAAAAGAAATGTGGGTAGCCGAGCTCTACCCTTATGCAACCTAGATTATAAATGAATAATTACAATTAAAAGGAATTCATATTATGGGGGTCTTCATTCTTCATTCTTCTTTTCTTCATTTCTTCATTTCTTTCTTTCTTCATTTCTTTCTTTCTTCATTTCTTTCTTTCTTTTGGTTTGACTTGGAATGTAGTTTTCTCCAAGGCTTCACATGGTATATAATACATGGTCTTATAACCAATGTTCATTCTAATCCCCCATAACATTCATTCCAAATCTTAATTACAAAATTTACATCAAAATGGGAAAGATAAATCTAATTAAACTTGCAAAATAAAGGTTAGCTAAACATACCACACAACCCAAGTAGTTACATGAATAATTTAGACTTAGCACTCTACACATGGGTAACCAAGTCCACCTATCTTGATTTGGGTTATGCTTAGGGGGTATAAGCAATCTGCACAACAAAAGCATTTATATTTTTTATTGCAGTTCTCCTTAAGCATAATCTCCTACAGAAAAATATGATTAGGCTAAGATCAGCTAACATACAGACTATGCACATGCAACCTAACATCAATCTAAAAACATTACACCACAAAACAAAATCATGCATCAAACCATGCACCACCCTAACCTAAAGCTAGAAATGGTGACTTTGTCTAATGTGTGTGCCATTTAAGGCTTGTGTGGAATGTCTTAGCTAAGCTTTAAGGTTGGGATTTTTTAAGTGTGAAGGATTCAATTTAGATGGTGGTTTTATTTTAAGTGATTCAATTGATTTGTCAATTTTAGCTGGTGATTTGATTTGGTTTGAATGAACCCACACTTAGTTACTAAATATTGTGAAAAGAAGAAAAGAGAAGAGAACTTCTCTTTCATCCCTACCTTAAGTAATTTATAAGGTAGCTTTATTAATGATTTTTTCTTTAGAGAATATTTTATTTTATATTTTAATTAACCTTAAGTTTAGATTTTCTCTAAATAGCTCTATTCAATAAGAAAGGCATCTTAGGATTAGTTAAGGTGAATTACTATCACATAACACACCCATTTATTTCTTTTCCACCATGTATACCATGCATATGAATAATCCTAAGCATACCTATACATGCAATGCAAATTTTAGCTCATTTTGATGATGAGTGCTAAGAGATATGATTTAAAAATTTGGATATTCCATTGATGCATGTTTTTATTATGCAAAAAAGAGGGATTTTGCATCCATTAATGAAATGCACATTCATATGTATAAAAGTTATAAGTAAGTACGACGCCATTATTTTATACACCAGGGGCGTAAGGTACAAGACCTACTTAGGACTACCTAAAGTCTTGCAGCCCTAAAATGTTCAGACTAATATACCACTTTTATTAAATACATGTAGATGTACAAAAATAATCAAATAGATAAATAATCATGCAAAAGATTATGTTTTATTTGGTTATATAATTTTCATGTGTAATATAAAGATCCTTCCTAAGTCATAGCATAGAAATGCATAGGAACAGATTTAAGCAAGTGTTGTGTTCTTTTCAAATGAACTATACACTTTGCAAGTCCTATGTAAATCCATGTTAAGAGAAGAAGAAAGAACTTCATAATACACATCTTATGCTATAATCACATGCATGCTCATAAATATTCGTAAGTAGCATCAATTCATTCATAATCTTTTATTTATAGGTTTTGAAAATAATTTTTGGTTTGATAGTGATAATAGCCACACATATTCTTAGTTATTGCCAACACATACAATTTGATATAAAGGAAACATTTTATTTATTTGAATTTTCAAATGAAATGAATGCATGATTTCATATAGAAAATAATATTTAACATGCTTGGAAAGAAATAAAGGGATGTAAGAACATGACTTCATTCACCCTAACTAATTCCTAAGGACAACCATACAAAATAGAATTATTTAAAATGAATCAAAATTCATTAAAGAGATTTTTATTTTTTTGAATTTAATTTGACTTAAGAAATATGAAAAGGGTTTGCTGGTCTTAACCCATTCCCCCCATGTGTGAATTGCTTAGTTTAATTTTAGAATAATTAGGTTGATTTTATATTTTATTTAGGTTAAGGTATGAATTAAATCCATTAATTATCCCTTACCTATACCACTTTAACATAATTATTCAAGTAATTATGAGCCAACATATGATTTGCAACCATATGGAAATTAAATCAGCAATGCACCTAAGAAATGAAGAGGCCTAATGCAATTGGCTCACAATTATTGATTAATTAAGCTAAAGGGTTTAATTAAGTACTTTCATAACCATCCTACACATGTAGTTTGATTATAATTTCCTTTGAAATCCTCTTAGGTTATTGAACACCTAAGAATCTACCCAAGAATTAAATGATTAAGTTCTAGAATGATTTAGTTTTGAATTTGATTAATTAAATTATTTAATGAAGTGATTAAGTCATTAATTAATTGGCAAATTAATTAAGTGTTTATCCAAATGAAATAAACTTAGGGGAAAAAAGATTGGATAAGAAATCCTAATCTCATTCCCTAAGTCCGTTCACTATTTTATGATGATTATCAAGCTTAATTAATGAATTTATCACTGTTTAATGGTTAATTAATCATTTAATTAATTAAGAAAGTGATTAGGGATGAAATAAGCAATTCTCCTAATTAATCAAGCAATAAATTCCAAAAAAACTATGGGTGGCAGAGGTCATCCCACTAATTTATCCTAGAAAGTTTGGGGTTAATTGCTAGATTAATTAGAGAGTAATAAACTTAATTATATTTCTAATAAAACCTAAATTGAGTTAAAATCACTATTCAAAATTAATTAATTTTAATTTTTATTATTCTTCTCTAAATTATCTTTAAAATGAGTTTTTATTTATATTTTTTGGATTTTCTTACAATTAGTTATGAATTTTGGAAGTTTTAGCATTAAAATCAGATTAATTAAGCATAATTAACCCCCTAATCCCATCAGGCCATGTGGCAGCTGACTCGGTGCGCTTTCCACATGATGCGATGAGATAAGTTATTTAAGTTATCACATCCATCGACTGAGTCAGTCGGCAGTGGATGCGTCTTCTCTTTGGGTCGTCCAATCTAAGATTGGAGGGGATTAATCAAGTGATTTAGGAATAAATCAGAGGGGATCTAGCATGATTTAATCATAGCCGTCCATTCCATTCACGTAGAACAGACGATGTGTGATCCTTCTCCTTCGATGAGAGATGAACACCATTCATCTCTCTTCGTTCAATTCGAGCTCACCCGAGTTTGAATTGGGATAAAATAGATTCCACACCTTCAGAAGGAGGGGGGGGTGCACATCCAATGATCTAGATTTCAAGGGGTGACAATTTCTTTCAAAAAGGACCAACCAGATTTTCTTATGGCTACAATTTTTAGCAATTACCTTGCCAGAGGCTATCACCGGTGCTTCCAATGGAGGAGGTACCTTCGTCTAGTAGAGACGAAGCCCTGTTGAAGGAATTGGGCCTTGATTTGAAGTAGATTGCTCGGATGACCAAGCTCCCCTTCAATGGTGATCGACATTGATTGAAGTGATGCTTCCCATGGCTTGGAGACTTGGGAAATGACTTGGTTGAGCTCGCCGAAGTCCATTGATGGTGTGTGCAAGGTTAATTTGATTTTGATGGAGAATTGAGTGAGTTGGCTTTTCAATTCACCTCCCCTATTTTAGCTTTGAGCAAAATTGAGAATGGAAATCAATGGAGCTTGGGAATGGCTTGGAAAAGCTTGGGGAGGCTTCGATTGAATCTCCTTAGCTCTGTGAAAATGAATGTTTGTGGTTTGAGTGAGAATGAGGGGGAGTATATCTCCCCCTACTTGGATCAGACGGTGAAGGGATAAATTGCCATATTTGATCAATGGCATGGATTAGAGGCATAGTTTGAGTTGCACAACACCCCATGTGGTTCATTTTAGGTAGTGGAGGGAAGGAGAGTGGATGCCCATGTGAGTGGTGAGTGTATTTGGTGATCCAAGTGCTCAATTTCCATTAGAGATATCAGTTTGGCCTTGGTTTGGGTCATGGATGACCCAAGCTCATTGGGTCATATTCACCACCCTCTTTAGTGTCCATGAGGACTACTAGGATGATGTCAAGTGGCCTTGAGAAAGAAATGACCAAATTCCAAGTGAATTTGGCCAAAGGATACCCTTTGACCTAAGGAAACAATGGTCATTTGGCCATGATTATGATTTGGTCATATTTAAAATGATTCAAAAATGGGTTGGGTCAAATTTTAAGTGATTTGGAGTTCATTTGACTTGAATTAGTTCAATTTGAACCATTTAGGTCAGGATGGGTCAAATTATGTTAGGTTGACCAATTGGTCAAATTATGTCAAACCATGGGTTAGGTCACATTTAAATGATCATTTGGAGCCTATGGGTATCATTGGTTTGGTTTTATTTGATTTAGATTTATTTTTGGTTTATTTAGGTTCATTTAGGTCAAATGGGTGAAGTTGATCAATTTGACCCATTTTAATTGGTTACATGGGTTGGTTTAGGCTTGGTTGGTCATTTGAAATGTATTGCAAGCTTTAGTTTCAATCAATTTTGGTTTGGTTTGATTTCAAGTTGATTTGACCTTTTAGATCAAGTTGGGTTCATGGTCAATTGGGTTAGGTTGGGTCTAATTGGTTAATTGAAGCTTTTAGAATGAATTTGACCCATTGGTTGCAATCAATTTAGCTTAGATCAAGATTTGGTCCATTTTAGCTTTTTAGGACAATTTGGGTCAACTTAGGTCAAGTGGCCAATTAGGCTTGGTTTGGATCAATTGATGACTTGGTAAAGTTCAATCATTGATTATGGATTGATTTAGGTCAATGGTTTCAATCAATTTGATATATGGTGAATTTTGGCTTATTTAGGTTTCATTTGGGCTAAGTGTTGACTTGGTCAAAGGCTAGGTTTGACTTGGTTTGACCTAATTTGAGTGATTGATCATCCTAGGATGATTGGTGATCACAATATGAGGCTTAGATGGGATTAGTTCAATACAATTTAAGTTGGGATTAGAACTTGGCTCAAAAAGGTCCTTTAGGTCACTTTGGGTTAAGTGAGCCTAAGTGGGTCAATTGACTTGGTCAAGGCTTGATTCAAGTTTGGTTGAACTCACATACAGACTTATGATGGAAATATAAATCCAATTGAAAGTGGTTTGGAGTTAAATGGGTTTTGGTTCATTTGACAATTTCAAGTCAAAAGGGTGAACATGGGTTTGACTTGGGTTAGTTTGATTTTGGTTTGATGATTGCAGTTTCTATTTATATTTGGGCATGTTATTGAAGAAGTGATTGTTTGAAGAGAAAATCCAAGGGTTTGGATTGATTTGAGAATGATTTGGCTAAATCCAAGAAATTAGCTTAAATGATATAAGTTGGATTTTAATTTGAGTTTTGAAATTAGTTTTGGTTATTTGGGTTTATATTTTATTTATATTTGTGAATATAAATGAGAATATAAATGGGTTAAGAGAAAATCTTTTGAGTTTGGAGTGATTTGGATTTGATTTGAGCTAAGTCCATAAGATGAAATCAAATGGCTTAGGAAAGATTTTGGGATTTGAATTCAATCATGGATTTCAATCATTTAATTTGGAATTGATTTATGATTTGGATTTTGAAATTGATTTATGATTTGAGAAAATTAATTGAGTGAAATTGATTTAAGATTTGATTTAGATTGGTTTGAAGGAGGGAAGCAAGGATTGAGTTCAGGCTACAGGGTAGGCAAATCCTCCTAATACCCCTAAAGCATAACCTATCGCTATGACTAACTCTTCTAAGTCTTTAGGATTAGGTTATGTGTTTACCTAATCACTAGAAGTGTCTTAAGACTAAAGAACTCTTAGTGTCTAGTGGAGTCCTATGTTTAAGATGGAGAAGTTGAAAGCTCACTCAAAAAGTGAGGTCAATAGTGGGCATCGACTGGGAGATGAGAATTTGATTTGTTGGATTTGCTATGGGGCTCCACTAGGGAGAATATATGATTTGGTTTAATTGGAGTCAAGAGTATATCTACTCGAGATATGAGCTCAGATCCACCGGGGGAATAAGGTGGTTTTAATTTGATGGATTTCTTTGGTTTGATTGTGGAAGTATCCACGGATAAGAGTGGATTTGATATATGAACCCTATCAGTGTGCGATGGATCTACTGAGAAGGGGATATGCCAACCTTGACCTATCTCAAGTTTACAAATCCAAAGGGGAAGTCTACCAGCCATTAGGTAGGATTATCCAACTTAAAGATGACTACTGAGAGGGTGCTGCCCGGTTCATAGATGAAAGCCAAGATCAAGAGACTATGATACTACTGGCCTTTGATGATCACAGACTGCATGGATGTAGCTAGGAGATGCCACCGATGTTAGGTGCATGATGTGGTCCTACACTAGCCACCCAACATTCTACACCCTCCTTTTCCTCATGGCCATTTGAGTGTTGGAGTACCGACATAGTGGGTCCGATTGATCCTCCTTCTTCCAAGGGTCATCGTCTCATTCTAGCTACCACCGACTATTTTTCTAAATGGGTAGAGGAAATCCCACTCAGAGAGGTCACATCACATCATGTGTTACATTTTTTCAGGAATCCTATCATATATAGGTTTAGGGTGTCTCAATGAATTATATTTGATATTGGTACTACATTCAAGAGCACTAAAATTAACACCTTTACCTAGAGACACAACATATATTAGAGATATTCTACCATCTACTACATGAAGGTAAATGGTTTAGCGGAGGCCTTTAACAAAGCTCTCATCCAAATATTAAAGAAGATACTCGACAGTTACAAGCGATAGTGGCATGAGCAGTTGGTTGAAGCCTTGTGGGCTTGCTACACCACATATAAAACTCTAACTCAATCTACCTCATTCTCTTTAGTGTATGGGTTCAAAGCCATTCTACCATTAGAAGTCCAACTCTTATCACTACGGAAAGCTGTGGGTGGCAAGATCACAATAGAGCAGAACGCCAAGTTGCGGTTAGAAGTGCTCAAAGGTTTGGAGCAGAGATGCCTACGGGCATGCCAGAACCTCAAGTTGTATAAGGATAAAATGATTCAAGCTCATAACAAGTTGGTCTGTCATAGAGTTTTTAAAGTATGAGAGCTTATTTTAGTTCTAAGGAGACCAATTATTGCCCGTTGTAAGATGGGAGCCAAGTTTGAACCCACTTGGGAAGACCCTTTCACCATAGAGAAGGCCTATGAAGGAGGATCTTATCAACTTATCAATCATAAGGGAGAACGCACGATGCTTCCAATCAATGGGCTCTACCTAAAGATATATTATCCATAAATCTTGTTTGAAAATAATTATGAATGAAAATTTTCATTTCAAAATTTCATATCATCCATTTTGTTGAAAACATCATTGCTTGTGAATCCACCATGATCTATTTAGGATAGGTGTAAGGAATCTGAGCGTCATCCTATCCTTCATCAACACAACACCAACACAAACTACACACAACTAATATAACAACCACACATATTTTGTCTCAGGCTACTTCAAGTTGGGATAAAGCCCCCTATGACACTCAATCATTAGCTGCTCTAAGTTGGGCTGACATGCTACACTGCTAGTGTGTCGCCCTGGTGGTTCCTTATTAGGAGGATGTAAGTCTACATGCTTTCTTCCTAACTTGACCATTATAAATTGACGAGTGCCTTGTTAGTTTGGTAGGCCTTATTGCGCAGCTGGTAAGCTACCTCATGTTAACTTTGTTTAAGAAAATGTATGTCTACACGCTTTCTTCCTGAACAAGCCATCATGCACTGACTGGGTCAAGTATATTTGAGGCTTAGGATAAGTCCCCCAGTGGCTCCTTTCCTCCTGACTACTTCAAGTCTGGGTCTAATCCTCTCGTGTGACTCCCCGCTTAGTAGTCACCCTAGGTCAGATATCATCTATCCCATCGATGACAGACTATCCCAATGGTCATTTTAATATGAGAAGTTGTAAGTCTACAAACCTTCTTCTTAGATTGATCGTCGCACACCGATGGACACCTTTGGTTGGTTGGTCCTCGCTATGCTGATAGCGACCGACTCGGAGGATACACCACTCATGACAGATGTAAGTTTACAAGCTTTCTCCTTGGGTTGGCCACTGTACACCTATAGGCTTTCCTTTAGAGGGTCCAGGATAAATCCCCAAGTGCAACCTCCCTTGTAGGCACTCTATTTGGATCATGTCCTTAGCGACCCCATTTAGACACTACTCAGGTTGCTCTTGGATTGAACAGTCCCCCTTTCATAGTAGTCACCCCTGTGGTTGGGGAATCTGTCTTACGGATATGCTAATTCTCCTTTGGTCTAGTAAGTCTAAGATAGGATGAGGCCGATATAACCCCTTCTCAGTGTGGTTCCTCACAGACCAACAGGGTCAATGCAAACATATTATATATATATATATATATATATATATATATATATATATATTTGCTTGTGGATTAGGAGAACACCCCCAGAGGTACCTTTTCCCAAGTAGACATCCTATCTTTAGGATAGTGTCAGCAAAACTCTCTGTAAGAATCGCCTGACTACTCTTGAGTTGATATAAGTCCTAAACAACATTCATTCAATAGTCACCCCAGGTCGAGTTTGATTTATTGTGCTATCAACCGATCACCCCAGTGGTTGTTTCCCACTTTAGAAGATGTAAGTCTACACACTTTCTCCCAAGCACAGTCGTTGCACATCAAAAGACACCCCTTAGGTTGGTTAGCTCTACCCCGCATTCGGTAGACTATCCCTTTAGATTTATAAATTTGAGATAGGACAAGGTTGATATAGCCCCTTCTCAGTGGATCCATCGCACACCGACAGGGTCCATTAAATTAAAATGATATCCCTGACTATTTTTTGACTTGATATAAGTCCCAAGCGACATTAACTTAGTAGTCGCCATAGGTTTGGTTCGATTTGTTGTGTTATCAACCGATCACCCAAGTGGTTGCTCCCCACTTTGGAAGATGTAAGTCTATAGGCTTTCTTCTTAGCTCAACCATTGCACACCAAAAGGCAAACCTTTAGGTTGGATGGTCTTACCCCACAGCTAGTAGACTATCCCTTTGGATTTGTAAATCTAAGTAGGCCAAGCCTGACATAGCCCCTCAGTAGATCCACCGCCCATAAATTAAATCCACTCTTACCCCCAGCGAATACTTTCCCAAACAAATTGAAGAAATCCATAAATCAAATCCACCTTATCCCTAGTGGATCTGAGCTTATATCTCCAATGGATATGCCCTCAACCTCAAATTAAACCAAATAATATCCTCTCTCTAGTGGAGCCCCATAATCAAAAATCAAATCAAATCAAATTCTCATCCCTAGTGGATGCCTACCAACCAAATTTAACCAACTCCAATCCCAAGTGGATGCCTTCATTAAATCAAAAATCATATAACCCGAACCTTCTTCCCTAGTGGAAGGTCCATGCACCAATCCCCAATGGATCTTCTTCCCCCAAATCATATTTAAATTCAAACCCTTATCCTCTGTGGATAACTCAAACCCACTTCCCTAGTGTAAGGTTCATATACCTGATCCCTTAGTGGATCCCTCCTTCCTCCCTTATGCCTTTGGCATAAGTCAAGTTACATTTCACTAAGATCGTGATTCTATCTACATCTTGGGTTTAGCTATAGATCATTTCTGTTAGCACTTGTAATCTTTTGGACATTGTTGATCATCTCAGTCAATGCTAATACGTGCAGTATGCCTTGTTAGTTACACCACACCAATTTAGTTGACCTCACTTTTAGAGTGAGTCTTCAACCTCCTCGACATAGATCTAGGACTCTTATAGACACTAAGAGTTCCTTGATTGTAAGACACTTCTAGTGATTAGGTGAACACTTAATCTAAGTCTATAGACTTAGAAGGGTTAATCATAGGATTAGGCCATGCCTTAAGATTTAAGGAAATCATCCACCCTATAGCCTGAACCTAATCCATATGCAAATTCTCAAATCCAATTCAAATTCAAATTTGAAACCAAATCACAAATCCCAATTCAAATTCCAAATCCAAATCTAAGTTCCAAAATATTTGATTGAAATCCATGATCAAACTCAGATTCAAAACCCTTCCTAATCCCTTTGATTTCATCTTATGGACTTAACCTTAGCCAAATTCAAATCAATCTCAATTTGTTTAATTTTTTGAAATATCAATTCAATCCTTCAATCAAACTATCAAATCCCAATTCAAATCTAACTACAAATGATTCAATCCCATGATCAAATTCAAGTCCAAAATTCTACATAAAACTTATGATTGAATTCCATTGACTTAGCCAAATCTCCACCCAATTCAACCCAAAATCAATTGATTTCTTTATAAATCAATTATTTCATCATTTATATTCACAAATATAAATGAAATATAAACCCGAAAGACCAAAATTAAACCAAACTAAATCCAAATCCAACCAACACCCTTCCTAAGCCATATGGACCTACCTTCTTAACCTTGGCCAAATCCCATTCAAATCAACCCAAAATCAATTGGTTTCTTTATAAATCAATTATATATTCATTTATATTCATAAAAATAAATGAAATTGGCATTCCAATGACCAAAACAAAATTAAACTAAATTAATTTCCTTTTAAGCCCTTTTGACCTACCGCGATGAGCTTAGTCAAATTTGCTTCCAAATCACTCCAAACTCAAGTGATTTTCTCATGAATCATTTATATATTCATTTATATTCACAAATAGTCAAATAGTCAAATAGTCAAAATAAATCTAAAATCAAATCAAAACCCAATTCAAGCATTTTAAGCTAATTCCTTGGACTTAACCAAAACCCACCTAAATGAAGCCAAAACCAATGAATTTTCTCCTAAATCAATCACTCCTTCAATCATCTATCCAAATATAAATGAAACTTACAATCATCTAGCCAAATTGAAACCAACCCAAGTTAAGCCCAACCTAACCCTTTTAACTTAAAAATTCCAGATGAACTAAATCTTATTGAACTCCAAATTGATTACAGTTGAATTTATATTTCAATCCTAAGCTCATATATAAATTCAACTAAACTTTAAATAAGCCAAAACCAAGCCAATTGATCCACTTAGGCTCACTTGGCCTAAAGTGTCCTAAAGGACTTGTTTGAGCCAAGTTCCAATCCAACCTAAATTGGATTGAACCAAGACCATCCAAGCCTCATATCATGATCAACAATCACCTTAGAGTGATCAATTGCCTTGAATTGGGTCAAACTAAGTCAACTTGGTCATTTGACCAAGTCAACCCTTAGCTTAAATGAAACCTAAGCTAGCCAAAACTCACCAAACACCAAATTAATTGGAACTATTGATCCACACAACCTCATGATCAATGTTTGAACATAACTTGATCCTCAATTGAGCCAAACTAAGTCCAATTAGTCATTTGACCCAAGTTTACCCAAATTGGCCTAAAAGGCCAAATGGGTCAAATCATGATCCAACTCAAATTGATTGCAACCAATGGCACAAGTTCATTCCAAATTTATTGTTGAACTTGTCCAAAGCTCCAATTTTGTCAATTGGACCCAACTTAGCCCAAATTGACCTAAAAGGTTAAATTGGCCAAAATCCAAATTAAATCTAAATTGATACAAACCAAAGCCTACAATCATTTTTAATCAATCAATTGAACTTGATCCAACACCCAAATAAGCCAATTTGGCTAATTTAGTCAAATTGGTCAACTTAGTCCATTTGACCTGTATGAATCCAAATGAGCCAAAATCAAACCTAGGACAAGTTGATTGAAACAACCTGAACCAAAATACTTCAAATTATCATTTGAACATAACTCAAGCCTTGGTTTGACCCAATTTGACCAATTGGTCAACCTAACCCAAAATGACCCAAATTGAACACATAAGACCAAATTGAGCCAAAACCCATGAAACCAACCCATGACCCATTAGAGGCTAATCAAACCCGACCCAAACCCATCTGGGTCAGCCTAAAGTCAACCCAAAAACTAACTGAGCCAAATCCAACCCATTGCCCATTGGTCAAGCCCTCTTTACATAGGATTCCACCCATAAATGGTAAAGTCCACTCTTCCATCACTTGGCAGCTCTCACTCACCCCATTTGGGGTCTGACCTAACTTCTTAGCCCACCCTAAGTGGGATAAGACTTGCCATGGACCAAAGGGAGGTGAGTTGACTCACATTCCTTACAAATTGAGGCACGGGACATGATGGAGACCACCCTGGCATCTTGGCGGCTGCTGGCTGGTCAAAAATGGGAGACAATCCTGTCCATCCACCTCAGCAAATTAAAGGATATACTCCCTCAATTCAAACCAAATTTCACTAGCATTCAATTCTTCTAAACTCCCAAGAGTGAAATGAAGTGCCCTAGCACTCCTCAGAGCTTCCCTAAGGCCTCCCTAGTTTAGATTTTCTCCTCCTGTGTGTGGCCGAAATAGGGGAGCTCAATCTCAATCCAAACTTCTTCCTCTCTCAACCAAACTTCAATTCCTCTTACACACACATTCCACATACCTCATGGAAGCTACCCAAGCCATTTCCCGAGCTTCAAATCAACCTGAGGTCAGACTTCAGTCAAGGCCAAAGCTCTAAAGTACCATTCTTGGCCAATCGAGTGATCCACTTAGAACCAATCCAATTGCTACTCTATAGGGCTTCATCTCAACTAGGCGAAGCTTTCTCAAGTGCACGAACCATTGATTTTAACTCTGGTAAGGTAAATCCATTGAAATGGAGCTTTAGGTAAAAATGGGTTGGTTTTTTGTAAAGAAAAGTCGCATGTGAGACCATCCTAACTATTAGATCTTTATAGATCCCTCGCACGAAGGGGTGGGTTGATTTTGGAATGAATTCGAGCTCGAGTGAGCTCAGATCGAGCGATCCATGGAGGACGGGCTCTGTTGTTCATAGCTCATAGGAAGAGAGATCACCGATATCCATTCTATGTGATTGGAACGAATGGCTCTGATCAGATCACTCTAGATCCGTTGCTTAATCCCTCCTATGTCATGGGTTTGATCTTGATCGTCCAATCTTAGATTGGATAGTCCACGGGAAAGCGCATCCCGCCTCCATCTGAGTCAACCATGGATGTGACAACTTTACTAGCCAATCTCATGGTGCCACATGGAAAGCGTGTCACGTTAGCGTGCCACATGGCACTGGCAGGATTAAAGCTTAATTAGGTTAATTTAATCAATTTTAAGGCTGAAACTTACATAATTCATAACTAATTATAGAAAAATCTAAAAAAAATATAAATAATAGCTCATTTTAAAGTTATTTTAGAGAGGAATCCATTAAAATTATCCTTAATTAGCTTTGAACAGTGATTTTTCCTTAATTAGGGTTTAATTAAAAGTTTAATCAACCTAATTACACTCTAATTAATCATCTAATTGGTTTCAAATTTTTTGAGGTTGCTTAGAGGGATGACCTTCCCTCCCACATTTTTCTTGGAATTTATTGGTTGATTAATTGGGGAAATTGATTGATTAAGCCCTACTTACCTTCTTAATTTAATTAATGATCAATTAAGCATTGGAACTTCAAATTAACTAATCAATTGGACTCATTTGGCACTGATTAATAGTAGGAAGGTTTAGGGAATGTGATTGGGGAATTTTTCCTAATATTTTCCCTAAATTTCCTTTACTTTGTAAGAGAAATTAATTAGGAATTAATTAACTAATTACTTACTTAATTAGCTTAATTAAATTTTAAAATGGATCTGTCTTTCCTTAATTAATTCATGGGTAGGTCTTTAGGTGTTTAATTGCCTAAAAAGGTTTAATAAAATTATGGTTAGCTCACATGTGTGAGAAAACCATAAAAGCAATTAATGTGAGTTCCTTAAACTTAATTAATCAATGATTGTGAGCTAATTGCATTAGGCCCCTTTAATTTCATAGGATCATTGCTATTTACTTTTCAATTCATTTGCATATTACATTGGCTCATAATCATTTGATTAATTACCTTAAGGTAACATAGGTAAGATTTTAATTAATTGATTTGATTCATAACTTAACCAAATTAAACTATAAAACCAACCTAATCACCTTTTCATTAAATCAAATTAACTCACATATGGGGAATGGGATTAGGATTAGAAAACCTCTTCGCATATTCTTAAATCAAATCAAACATGAAATTAAAAATGATATTAAGAAGCTTTGGTTTATTTTAAATAAGCTTATTTAATATGATTATCGAAATTAATTGGATTGATTGAAATCATGTGCTTATGTCCCTTTATTTTTTCCAATCATATTAAATATTGTATGTCACTTGTAACCATGCATACATCTTTTTCAAAAATCAATTAAATTAAATGATTTACTTTATGTGAAGCTTGTATGTGTTAATTTAAATTAACATATGTGTGGTTATTTATTAAATCAAAAATTATTTTAAAAAAAGTATATAAATCAATTATAATATATGGAGTGATATAATTTTAAACATTCATAAGCTTGCAAGTGCCTATTGCTTAGAACATGTGATATGGAGTTCTCTTTCTTTAATCTTCATAGATTTACATAAGGCCTGAATATTAACAAGTGTATAGTTCATTTGAAAAGGACACAACATTTATTTGGATTTGTTCCTATGTACCTCTATGTTAGAATCTAAATGAAACTTTATCTCACTTGTATAAATAATTCAATGAAATCAAATACAACTTCTGCATGATTTTTCCATTATTATAATTATTTGTACATTCATGTGTATTTACTAGTAGTGGATATATCTAATATGGCATTCCAGGGATGCAAGGCTTTAAGTAGCGCCAAGGAGGTCTTTACTTCACTCCCCTGGTTTAACAATGACGAAGTATCTGCTTAAAACTTGTATACACTTGTGTGTACATTTAGCTAATGAATGAAAATCTTTATTCAATTAAATCAAATACAACTTTTGCATTTTTTTTTTGTAGCTATTTGTATATTCATGTGTATTTAATAGTAGTGGGTATATCTAGTTTGAATATTTCAGGGATGCAAGGCTTTAAGTAGCCCCAAGGGGGTCTTTACCTCATTCCCCTAGTTTAATAATGGCGAAGTATCTGCTTAAAACTTTTATACACTTGTGTATGCATTTAGCTAATGAATGAAAATCTTCATTCAATTAAATCAAATACAACTTTTGCATGATTTTTTCTTTTTTGTAGCTATTTGTACATTCATGTGTATTTAATAGTAGTGGGTATATCTAGTTTGAATATTTCAGGGATGCAAGGCTTTAAGTAGCCCCAAGGGGGTCTTTACCTCACTCCCCTAGTTTAATAATGGTGAAGTATCTGCTTAAAACTTTTATACACTTGTGTATGCATTTAGCTAATGAATGAAAATCTTCATTCAATTAAATCAAATATAACTTTTGCATGATTTTTCCCATTCTTGTAGTTATTTATACATTCATGTGCATTTAAGAGTAGTAGGTATATCTAGTCTGGACATTCTGAGGACACAAAGCTTTAAGTAGCCCCAAGGAGGTCTTTATCTCACTCCCCTGATTTAACAATGGTGAAGTATCCACTTACAAATTCTATACACTTGTATGTTCATTTAGCTAATAAATGAAAATTCCCTTTTCTACTAAGACAGACATGCATTCATATTTGTTCAAGTGATTGAATTGATTGATCATAAGGTTTAAAGTCTTCCATCTTATGTTAATATGTATAAACTTACATATGTTTGAATGTAATGGGCATATAGTTTGGACATCCCAAGAATATAAGGCTTTAGCTATCCCCATGGAGGTCATTTGATTACCTCACTTCCTTGGTTAACAATGACACATGGCTATTTAATTTCATTAATATGTATTTTTATATAAGAATTTGGATAGGCTTTAAATTAATATGATAAAATAATTCAATTAATTTAAATATCTAAATTTTAAATGTATATGCTTAAATCCATCATTTAAGTGTGCTAAGACTTATTGCATATGTAGATATACTTAGGATTTAGTCACATGCATGTTACATATGTTGGAAGGAAATGAATTAACATGTGTCGTGTGATAGTAATTCATTAAAGTTAATCTTAAGATGCCTCTCTTATTGAATATGATTATTTAAAGTGAACTTAAACTTAAGATTAATTTAAAATGTGTAATAAGCCATTCACTAAAGAGAATTGATTAATTAATATGCTTTAGATGTAGCTTAAGGTAGGGATACAACAACAACAACAACAACAACAACAACAAGCCTTTATCCCACTAAGTGGGGTCGGCTACATGAATCCTCCGTCTTCATTGTGTCATATTATGTGTCAAATTCTCATTTAATTCAAGTACACTAAGGGCATTTTTTATACATCTTAACCAAGTCTTTTTAAGTCTACCTTTCTTAACATAAGGCAAATCTAATGCATCTACTCTCCTAACCGGGTCATCGAACGGTTGATGCTTTATGTGGCCAAACCATCTAAGGCAACTCTCTCTAATCTTATCTACCTTTGGAGCTACTCCAACTTTTTCTTGAACATACTCATTTCAAATTTGATATCTAAGAGTAAAGCTACTCATCCACCTGAGCATCCTCATCACTGTAACACTTAACTTAGACTTATACTTCTCTTTTATTGGCCAACATTCTGCACCATAAGTCATTGTAGATCATACCACCATCTTATAAAATTTTTCCTTAAGTTTAAGTGGTACTCTTCTATCACACAATAGGCCAGTTGCATTCCTCCATTTCAACCATTCAACTTGGATTCTAATAATAACATCTCCATCTATTTTACCATCATTTTGAACAATAGAGCTTAAATATATGAATCGTTCACTCTTATTAATGACTAAGTGATGAAAGAAAAAAAATCTCTTTTCTCACTTTACAACACTTACATGCTTAGTGTAGGATCATATGAAACAAATCAAATCACTAAGTAAAATTCTCAAATTGAGTAAACAACTTAAAGTGAAATCAACCCCTTTTAAATTAAATCCTTTCACATTTAGAAAATCATAACCTTAATGTTTAGTTAAGGCATATCACACAAACCTTAATATACACACATTAGATTAAGTCTCCACTTCTAGCTTTATGTTAGGGCAGTGCATGATATGATGTATGTTTGGTTTTATGATGTGTTATTTTAGATTGGATGTTAGAGTGTATGCTTCATAGACTGGATGTTAGGCTATGATTAGCCTGATCATGTTTTATGTAGGGGATTATGCTTAAAGGGGTCACTTAAAAATAAATGTAAATGCTTTCTCGGCAGGTTGCTTAAGCCCCTAAGCATAATCTAAATTAGGATAGGTGGGCTTGGTTACCCATGTGTAGGGTGCTAAGTCCAAATTATTCATATAACTTCTTGGGTTATATGGTGTGTTTAGCTAACACTTATTTTAGAGGTGTAGTTATATTTACTTTTCCTTCTTTTAATATAATTTTGCATTAGGAATTAGGATTAGTGTTGTGGTGGATAGGGATGAACATTAGCCAGAAGGCTTAGCCCTGGGGTGCCATGTGATGCCTTGAAGCCTACCAAATCAAAAGAAGAAAATAAAATGAAGAAATGAAGGAGATATGAAGACCCCCATAACATTTATTTATAAATTATAATTATTCTTTCAGATTTTGGGTTATATAATGGTAGAGCTCGGCTACCCATTTTCTCTTTTTGGGTTGTACAGTGGTACCCAAATACACCAGCCCTTTATTCTTTTATGTTAGGTTTATAAAATATTTGATGTTATGTTTAAATTGAACAATAGAAATAGCATGCCTTTTTATAGTTTCTTTATGAATGATGACTTAATGTGTGGCCTAGATTCGATTAGGCTCTTAGGAAAAAAATAAATCTTTTACTTAACTATAACTCATAGTTAAAGTTTTAAATAATTCTTAACTTCATATAAAGTCTAGGAATTAAATCAAGATAATTAAAAGATTTAGCAACCTCTTAGCTGAGTATTGTATGTTTAACATCATACATTCATATATCTTCACTCTTGCTATGAGAGGGTTTCCATCCTTGCATGATAGGGGAAGACTTGACCTTTGAGGGTCTCATCTGTGGTGAAAAATACATCTTTCTCTCTTATTTAGCCCATAATCTCATTTCAACATGCATTTATGCATTAGAAATCCCAAAACCTTTGTCAAAATGAAGTGTCAAATACAAATAAAATTTGGAAAGATTTGCATTAGACTAAGTCATTACTTATATCACTCATGCTCTAGTTTCTTAGAGAGTGGGTTTAAGAAATTTAGTCTCTTTCTAAATAATAACAACCTAACTATCTTATAAAATCATATAACTTGCATACATAGTTTTAAAGCATAGGAGGAGTTAGCTGGCTGCCACTCTAGGTGGTTATAAGTCAAGCAGTCGGGTGGTTTACTCTCCCTTATAGAAGTAAAACATATACCCACTTACACTTAGATTTAGGTCGTGCTTTGGCTCTTTCTAAAGCTCCCTAGATTTAGGATCTGAGGTTGCTATTTCCTTCGAGCTATAAGCATAAATCCTCACCTCTTAGGTATTTCTATAATTTTGTATTATTAAATTACAAGCCCTAGTGATCTAATAAAATTTTGACTCAAACAAACAATTCTTTTCAATTTCAAATATATAAAGCCCAACCATAGGACAGATTGTAAAGCTTACTAGGTTTCCTAGTATTATGAGCACTCCCTACTCATCTCTTTTGGCATCAATAATAGGTCTTCTCCTTTTGATCTATCCCAATTAATTTTTCAAATATAACTAATTTGTTGATAATCTTACCCTTGAAATCTTTGGAGATAACAATTACCTACTTTAATCGAGAATAGTCCTAAGGGATTCACATTTCTTAGGATGTAATTAACTATGGGGGCTTGCCCCTCATAGGGAACTTTCAAACCTATTTTATTATAAACTTTACTTTATTCATCCATGTAAAGTAGGGCAAAAATCTCTTAGTATATTCAAAGACCCATTATGCATTAGGAGTCTTTATTAGATAATTAGGTCCATTGAAGGGTGATGCCTCTATCTTTCAAGATGGTACATCATTCCTCAATGTCATACTCGATCACTTTGATAAGTGCCCCCTCAAATCTACGTGGTGTCCCCTTGTGGTGTTTATTTTTTAGATGTGGGACACCATGCAAATCTTAGGGGATACTTATTAAAATGATCGGGTATGATATTAAGGTATGATGTACTATCTCGAAAGATAGAATCATTACCTTACAATGGACCTAATAACCCAATAAGGACTCCTAAAGCATGATGGGTGGGTCTTCGAATATACAAGAGATTTTTCCTCTACTTTACATGAAAAAGTAAAGTAGGATTTATGTTAAGCTGGGTTCATTAAGTTCCTTATAGAGGTAAGCCTCCATAGTTAATTACATCCTAAGGAATGTGAATTCCTTAGGAATACTCTCGATTAAAGTAGATATTAAAGTCTCCAAAGATTTCAACTCTAGAATATCAATAAATTGGCTATGTTGAAAAATTAATTGGGAAAGCTCAAGGAGAAGACTTATTTTGGAGTCCAAAGGGATTAACTAGGCATGATACTAGGAAACCTAATGAGCATTTCAATGTATCATCTATGGTTGGGCTTTATATGTTTAAAATTGAAGAGATTTATTTATTCAAGTTAACATTTTATTAGAAAACTAGGACTTATAATCCAATAACACAAGATTGTGAAAATGCCTAAGAGGTGAGGGCTTATGCTAGTAGTCTGAAGAAAACAACAGCCTTAGATCTTAGATCTAAGGAACTTTGACAAGAACCAAAGCAAGACCTAAGTCTAAGCGAAGATGGGTATATAGTTTACCTTCACAAGAGAGGATAAATCACCCGACTGCTGGACTTACAATCACTTGTATTGGCAGCCAGCTAACTCCTCATACTCTTTAAATTCATGTGGTCTTATCATATAAAATTGCAAAATAGTTAGGCTTTTATTAATTAAAAATAGACTAAGTCCTTAAACTCACTCTCTAAGAGACTAGATCATGAGTGGTATGAGCAATGACTTAATCTAATGCAAAATATTTTCAAATTTTAATTGATTTTTGACACTTTATTTTGACAAAGGCCATTGGATTTCTTATGCCTAAATGCATGATGAAGTTGATTATGGGCTAAATCAGTGAGAAAGAGGTGTTTTCCAACACAGAGGAGGCCCTTAAAGGTCAAGCCTTCTCCTATCGTGCAAGGATGGAAATCCTCTCTTTAGCAAGAGTGAAATAATATGAATGTATAATGTTAAACATACAATATTCAGCTAAGGGGTTGCTAAATCTTTTAATTATCTTGATTTATGTCCTACGATTTATGTGAGGTTATGAATTGTAGAAAATTTTAGTTATGAGTTGTAGTTGAGTCAAAAATTTATTTTTTCCTAAGAGCCTAATTGCATCCAGGCCACACATTAAAGCATCAAACACAAAGAAACTAGAAAAATCATGCAATTCTAGTGTGTAATCTAAACACAACATCAAATAATTTTATATACTACAATAAATGAATAAAAGGCCAGTGTGATCGGGTTCCATTGTACACCCCAAAAAGAAAAATGGGTAGTCGAGCTCTACCCTTATACAACCCGATACATAAAAGAATAATTATAATTTACAATAAATGAATGCTATGGGGGTCTTCATATCTTCATTTCTCCTTCATTTCTTCATGTCTCTTCCTTCTCCTTTTGACTTGATTTGTTCCACTTCAAAGGCATCACAGGGCCTCCCACGACAAAGCCTCCTAGCCTCTGCTCACCTTAATCCCCCATAGCATTAATCCTAATTCCCAATACAAAATTATATTAAAAATAGGAAAAGAAAATTTAACTATACCTGCAAAATAATGTTAGCTAAACATACATATACCCTAAACAATTATATCATAATTTGGACTTAGCACCCTGAACATGGGTAACCAAGCCCACCTGTCCTAACTTAGAATATGCTTAGGGGCTTAAGCAACCTGCAAAAAAAATATTTATATTTATTTTTACAGGGGTCCCTTTATGGATAATCCCCTACAAAGATATGATTAGGCTAATCACAGCTTAACATCCAGTCTACGAAGCATACACCCTAACATCCAGTCTAAAATATTATATCATAAACAAAATATACACCAAATATATACCATCCTAACTTTGGACTAGAAGTGATGATGTAACTCTAATGTGTGTGTTAAGGCTTGTGTGGTATGTCTTACTAGGCATTAAGGTTATGTTTTTCTAAGTGTGAAAGGAATTCAATTTAAGCATAAAGGATGATTTTACTTCAAGTTATTTAATTGATTTGAGAATTTTAATTTATATTTTATTTGGTTTCATATGACTTACACTTAGCAACTAAGTGTTATAATGAGAGGAAAAGAGGATTGACCTCTTTCATCCCTACTTTAAGCCACTTTCTAAAGCATGTTAAATTAATTTGTTTCCCTTTAGTGAATGGCTTATTAAATATTTTAATTAATCCTAAGTTTGGGTTTACTTTAAATGATTCCATTCAATATGAAAGTATTCTTAAGATTAATGCAATTGAATTACTATCATATGACATATATCAAGTTATTCCTTTCCATCACATGTAGTATGCATATGACTTAATTCTAAGCATAACTTTACACGCAACATATTTCTTTTGGAACACTTTAAATGAAAGATTATGTGTATTTTGTAGAAAAGGAGATTTTCATTTATTAGCTCAATGCACATACAAGTGTATAAAAGTTTTAAGCGGATACTTCACCATTATTAAACAAGGGGACTGAGATAAAGACCTCCTTGGGCCTACTTAAAGCCTTGCATCCACGAAACATCTAGACTAGATATACCCACTATTCTTAAATACACATGAATGTACAAATGACTACAAGAATGGAAAATGATGCAAAAGTTGTATTTCTTTCAATTGAAAAGAGATTTTCATTCATTAGCTAAATATACATACAAGTGTATAAAAGTTTTGAGCGGATACTTTGTCATTTGTTAAACTAGGGAAGTGAGGTAAAGACCTCCTTGGGGCTACTTAAAGCCTCACATCCACAGAATGTCTAGACTAGATATACCCACTATTCTTAAATACACATGAATGTACAAATGAGTATAAAAATGGAAAAGCATGCAAAAGTTGTATTTCTTTCAATTGAAATGAAATTTTCATTCATTAGCTAAATGCACATACAAGTGTATAAAAATTTTAAGCAGATACTTTTCCATTTTTAATATAAGGGAGTCAGGTAAAGACCTCCATAGGGCTACTTAAAGCCTTGCATCTCTAGAATGTTCAGACTAGATATACCCACTATTCTTAAATACAGATAAATGTACAAATGACTACAAGAATGAAAAATCATTCAAAAGTTGTATTTCTTTCAATTGAATTATTTATACATGTGAGCTAAAGTTCTATCTAAATTCTAATATAGAGATACATAGGAATGAATTCAAACAAATGTTGTGTCCTTTTCAAATGGACTATACACTTGTTAACATCCAAACTTTATGTAAATTTATGTAGACTAAAGAAAGAGAACTCCATATTACATGTTCTAAGCCATAGACACATGCAAGCTTATTAATATTTATAAATATTATCACTCTAAATATTGTAGTTGGTTTGTAAATTTTTGAAAATAGATTTTGATTTAATAGTGATAATAGCCACACATATATTAAGTTAGTAAACACATACAAGCTTAACATAAAGGAAAATATTTTGATTTAATTAATTTTAAAATACATGGATGAATGATTCAAGTGACATACAACATCTAACATGATTGGAAATGAATTACTAAATATAAACACATGATTTCATTCAACTAAGTTAATTCCTAAGGATAATCATCTCAAATAAAAGCATTTAAAGAAAACCAAGGCTTTTTAATTATCATTTATGACTTAAGATTTTGATTAAGTTTAAATAGGAGAAGAATTATTTTCTTTTATGATCCCATTACCACATTGGTAATTTTATTTGGTTTAAGAAAAGATAATTAAGTCAATTTTATGAATTAATTAATTTGGATCCTTAATTAAATCAATTAATTACCCTTACCTATGCTTCTTTAATTTGATTAAACATTTAATTATGAGCCACAAATGACATGAACATGTGAGGAGATAAAATTGTAATGCTCCTACAAGGACCTAATGCAAATGGCTCATAATTAAGGGTTAATTAAATTGAAGACCTAATGAAGTACTTTTATGATTTTTCCACACTTATGGGCTAATCATAATTTCCTTAAAGGGTCTTTATACTATTAAACACATAAAGATGAACTCTTAATTTCATTATTAATTATCTGATGTGATTATGATTTTAGTTTTATTAGTTGAGCCACTTAATTAGTTAATTAAACCTTAATTAATCATCATTTTAATTAACTTTCTTTTCAAAATAAAGATGACTTAGGGCAGGAAGCTAAAAAAGGGGTCTTAACCCCACTCCCCATTGTCCATTCACTATTATACAATGATTAGTGAGTATAATTTATTTATTTATTACTATTTAGGGTGTTAATTAGCCATTAAGTGGATTATGAGAGTAATTAGGCTTAAATGATCAATTCTCCTAATTTACTAAGCAATAAATACCAAGAAAATTATGGGAGGTAGAGGTCATCCCATTAAACTAACACATAAAATTTAGTATTAATTACTTAAGTAATTAAAGCTTAATTAAGCTAATTAAAATTTTATTAAAATCTTAATTAAGCCTTAATCATTGTTCAAAATCAATTAGAATCAATTTTAATTGAATCTCCTCTCAAATACCTTAAAAAGAATATTTACTTTCATTTTTATGATTTTTCTATGATTTGTTATAATTTTTCAAAGTTTTGGCTAATTTAAATGATTTTTAACAATTTTTATAAAGACTATTAATTTATTTTTACTAAATTAGACTATTTGAGCTTAAGAATGTAATATCTCCCAATCGAGAAATCCATTCGATTTGAAATTTGTAGGATAGGTGTATTTTAAATTCATTTTCAACCCCTAAAAATTTCAAACCAATATGATGTGTATTTTTGGTTTAATTTATAAAATTTGATTTTTATTAAAACCTAAATTAGACTTAATATACCTAATAGAAATTAGAGATTTTGGTCTCATTAGATTCCTCTCAGAAAGACAAATCCAACGAGCCCTTATTTGCAATTTTTCATTGAGTATTTTATTTTTTTATAAATTTTTTAAATTTTAGGAAATTTAATTAATATTTAAAATCAAAAACTGCCAATTTTCCCACTTAACCCAGTCAGCATCGCACGACGCTGATGTGGCAATGCGGTGCCATGCGGTATTGTGCGATTGGTTGTGTGGTTCCGCATGGCATGGGTTGCCATGCACCGTGCGATGATTCGAATTGGTGCGCGTCACAAAACGGCGCCGCAGAACCATGCGATGCAGTGCGATAGTCCAATCATAGATCGGATGGTCTAGATTGAATGGTATAATCCAAGAGGCCAAAATTGAGCAATCTAGGCACTAATATCAGTCGTCCGTCTCTCATGAATGGGAGATCAGACGATTGACGGTCTGTCGTCTTCCCAGGTGATGAAAGTGAAGGGATTTCTATGAAACTGATAGGATTTTTCACAAAATTGAATGAAATTTCATCTAATTGGGCTCAATTTTGCATTGATGCTCACTGAAAAACTTTTAATATTCCATTAGGATCATTTAAAATAAAATATGCAAGGGATATCTAAGAGAAATTTCTAAAATTGAGTAAACATTCTCACAAATAAGCAATCCTACGGTCAACTATGGGAATTGGAAATTACCTTGTCGGGGATGATTTTTGGCTTCAGAGACAATTCAAATACACTCCTGGATGTGAGATGAAGCTTTGGAATGAATCTAGACTCTTACCTTGCTTTGGATCATCGTAATCATGAACCTTTGCCGCGCTTCATCGAAATCGGCTCGAATTTGATGATATTCTATCGAAGAGAAGTGGGGAATGGGTTGTGCTTGCTTGCTAGAGTTCCTAGGAGCTTTCTAATGCCAAAATTAGATCTCTTTCATGCCTCTATCCTCTCTCCCTTAATGGTGGCCAAATATCACCATTAAGGGTGATGGGGAGATGGTTGGGAAGTGATGGCTGATTGTGGACTTTGGATTCTAGCTCCAAAGCTTTCCTTTGCTGCTGTGTGGTCAATCTCTATTGAATGCAAGTGATGGGGTGTGGTAAAAATTTTATATATCTCTACCTTCATCTATCCCCTTTTTGAAAAATAGGATAAATAAAAATAGAAATATATAAAATACACCTTGTTGGGACACCAAGTAGATCCATAGATATTCTTATTAGGGTGATCAGGTACGACATTGAGGAGAGGTGTACTATCTTGAAAGATAGAAGTCACCACCCTACAGTGGACCTAATCACCTCAATAAGGACTCCTAAGGACTATGGGTCTTGAATGTACTAGAGATTCTTCCCCTAATTTATATAGAAAAGTAAAGCAGGGTTTATTTTAAACCGGACTCATTAATTTCCCTACAAGGGCAAGCCCCCTGAGTTAACTACATCCTAAGGAACATGATTCCTTAGAAATTCTCTTGATTATAGTAAATGATCATTATCTCTAAAGATTTCAAAAAGTTTGGACTATTAATCGATCAGTTTATTTTTAGAAAGTCAAGTGGGATCTATCAAGAGGAGGGAGTTCTTATCAAAGCCAAATGAAAATAAGTAGGGGATGCTTAAGATACTAGGAAGCCTAGTAAGAATCCCAAACTATCCTATGGTTGAGCTTTATATATTTGAAATTTAATTGATTTATTTGAGTTGAATTTTTATTAGAAAACTAGGGCTTATAATTCTCTGATACAGGGTCATGAAAATGCCTAAGAGGTGGGAATTTATGCTCATAGCCTACAAAGAAGTAGCAACCTTTGAACCTAAATTTAGGGAGCTTTAGTAAGGGCCAAAAGCACGACCTAAATCTAAGGCAAAAATGAATATTTGGTTTACCTCCACAAGAGAGAATAAATCACCAGATTGTTAGACTTACAACCACCTGGGGGTGGCTACCAACTAACTCCTCATACGATTTTAAATACATGTAAGCAAGTCATATATTTATGTAAGATAACAAGGCTATTTAGAAAGAAAGTAAGCCTTTAAACACACTATTTAAGAGACTAGATCATGTAGGGCATGAGTTCATGACTTAAATCTAATGCAAATTTTATTACATTTTATTTTTATTTTGGCCAATCAATTTGACACAGGATTTAGGATTCATATGCCTAATGTATGAGAAATTAGATTATGGGCCAAAATTAGCAAGATAAGGAGGTGTGTTTCCACCATGGCTCTCAAAAGTCAAGCCAAGTTCTTTAACAAAGGTGGAAGCCCTCCAATCAAGAGTGAAATAATATGCTTTTTATGCATGATGTGAGAAAAGTAATACAACATCCAACTAAGGGGTTGCCAATTCTTTTATCTTGATTTATAACCTAGGCTTTAGGTGAGGTTATGAGTTATTTAATTTTTAGTTTGAATTGATTAGTTGGATAGAAAATTTATTTCTCTAAGAGCCTAATCATCATCTAGGCCATACATCAAAGCAAGGAATAACTATGAAAAAGATGTCATCTTAATGCACAAGCTAAACAAACATCAATCAATTTATAAAACTAGTGCAAAAGAATAAGTGGCCATTGTGGTAGGGCTCCACCATAAAAACTCAAAAACAAATTGGGTAGCTGAGCTCTACCCTTATACAACCTAGATTATAAATGAATTAAATACAATCAAGCAAGGAATTCATGTTATGGGGGTCTTCATTATTCATTTCTTCTTTCTTTATTCTTCTTTATTCTTTCTTCTTTTGGTTGCTTCTTTTTTATGGTTGGAATGTGGTTGCTCCAAAGGCTTCACATGGTACATAAGACATGATCTTATAACCAATGTTCATCCTAATCCCCCATAACAATCTTTCCAAAATCATAATTGCAAAATTACATGAAAATGGGAAAAAGGAAATTTAACTAAAACCTACAAAATAAAGATTAGCCAAACAAACCATAGAATCTCAAGCATGTATATATATAAATTAGACTTAGCACCCCACACATGGGTAACCAAGCCCACCTGGCCTATTTTGGATTATGCTTAGGGGTATAAGCACCTGCATAGTAAAAGCAGTTATATTTTTCTTACAACGCCCCTTATGCATAATCACCTGTAGAAGACAATGGTTAGACTAAGATCGCCTTACCATTCAATCTATGCACATGCACCCTAACATCCATACTAAAACAAAATATCACAAAACAAAAGAAAATATCAAACCATGCACCGCCCTAACCTATAGCTAGAAATGGTGACTTAGTCTGATGTGTGTGCTACTTAAGGTTTGTGTGGTATGCTTAGCTAGGCTTTAAGGTTGAAGTTTTCTAAGTATAAAAATGTTCAACTTAGAGGGTTTGTTTCATGTAATTGATTTAGTTGCTTTGGTTGATTTTATTTTGTAATTTGATTTGGTTTGAATGAACCTAGAATTAATTACTAAAAGTTGTAAAGAGAGGAAAAAAGAAGAGAACTTCTCTTTCCTCCATACCTTAATAATTTTTAAGGTAGATTATATTTGATTTTTGTTTAGTGAATATTTTATTATGTGTTTTAATTAATCCTAAGTTTATATTTTTCCTAAATAAACCTATTCAAAAAGAAAGGCATTTTAAGATTAAGTAAAGTGAAATATTATCACAAAACACACATCACTTTATTTCTTTCCCAACATGTGTAGCATGCATATTGATGAATTCTAAGCATATCTATACATACAAATGAGAATGTTAGCACACTTTATGATGAATGCTAAGGAATATTGCTTAAGAAATTTGAATGTTTTTTTATGATGCATGATTTTGTTAAGTAGAAAATAAAATTGAATTATTTTATCCATTTTTCATATGCACACATACATGTATGAAAGGCATAAGTAAGTACGATACCATTGTTAGCACAAGGGGTCTAAGGTACAAGACCTACTTAGGGCTACTTAAAGCCTCTCAACCCCGGGGTTGTCTAGACTAATATACATGTATGTATAAAAGAAATAATTGGAAAAAGAAAAATGCAAAAGTTTATGTTTGTTTGATTTTTGGTTTGATCATTTAATTTATATGTGTGATGTGGAATTCCCTCTTGGGTCATGGCATAGGAGTGTATAGGAAAGGATTTGAGCAAGTGTTATTTCTTTTTGAAATGGACTATACACTTTGCAAATCCTATACAATTCTATGTTAAGAAAGAAAGGGAGGATCACATAACACATTTTATACTATTCATATGCAAGCTCATAAATAATTATAAATAGCATAACTTTCAATTTTGATGTTTAATTCATAGGTTTTAAAATAATTTTGGATTTAATAATCATAATAGCCATTCATATTCTCACTTTAGCCAAAACATGCAATTTGACATAAAGGAAATATTTCATTTTTAATTTAAATTTCAAAAAGTATAAATGCATGATTTTCATATGACATACATATTTAGCATGTTAGGAAAGAAACAAAGTGATGGAAGTATGTAAATTCATTCACCCTAATTAATTCCTAAAGACAATCTTATGAGATATAATTATTTAAAGTAAATCAAAATTATTTTAAAGATGTTTTTAGTTTTGTTTGAGTTTGATTTCAATTTGAGAAATATGAAGAGGTTTGTTGGTCCTAATCCATTTCCCACATGTGTATGTTGTTTTAGTTTAATTTTATAACCATTAGATGATTTTTATATTTTGGTTTAGGTTATGGTATGAATTAAGTGCATTAATTACCCTTTACCTACACCACTTTAACATATTTAGTCAAATAATTATGAGCCAATGTATGACATAAAACCACACAAGGAATTTAAATTAGCAATGCACCTAGGAAAGAAAGGGCTTAATGTAATCGGCTCACAATTAGTGATTAATTAAGCTAAAGGGTTTAATTTAAGTACTTTCATAACCCTTCCCACACATGTGGGTTGGATTTTGATTTTCTTAAGCTACTTAGGTTCTTGAACACCTAAGAATCTACCCAAGATGAATTGGTTAAGTTCTGGATTGATTTGAAAATTTTATCAAGTTAATTAAGTAGGTGATTAGTGGATTAGCCTTTAATTAAGTTTGGATTAAGGAAGGAAAGGGGTTTAGGGAATGACTTAGGGAAAATTCCCCAAATCCATTCCATAAACCTCTTCTTCACTTAAGTAAGGCTTAATTAACTTAATAAAAGGATCAGGCCACTATTCACATGCTTAATTAAGCTTAATTACATTAAGAGGGTGATTAAGGATTCATTAAATGATTTTCCTAATTAACTCATCAATAAATCCCAAAAAAACTAGGGGAGGTAGAGGTCATCCCACTAAATACACCAGAGATATTTGAAATGAATTAATGAAATAATTAGGGAGTAATTAAGGTTAAATTTTTATTAAAACCCTAATTGAGGAAAATATACTATTTAAAATCTATTGAAAATAATTTTAGATTATTCTCCTAAGAAATATCTTTACATTGCATTTTACATTGTATTTTAATGATTTTTTTAAGAATTAGTTATGTTATTTTGAAGTTTCCATGATTATCTATTAATTAAATAGCCTAATTAAATGATTAATCCCATTGGTGCCACATGGAGGCTGACACGGCGTGCGCTTTCCATGTGGCATGACAGGAATGGTCACTTAAGTTCTCACATCATAGTACCACATCAGCAGCGGTGCTATGCACTTTCTCCTCATCCGTCCAATCAAAGATCTGAGGGTTGAGATCAAGCCCGCGGTTCTTAAGGGATTAGATTAGAGATCCTATTCGGCTTGATCATGGTAGTCCATCCAAAATGCATGGATGGATGGGCCATGATCCATCCCTGAGCTCGTCTACGAGAGATGGCCACCATCCATCTTTCATGGCTTGATTTGAGCTCGATTGATTCGGATTGAGCCTAAACTCAACCCACACCATCATCATGCAAGGGAGAAGACATCCAATGGCTAGTTTTACTTGAGATGAAAATTTCTTTCATAAAATACTACACACTCTCTATTTTAGGCTCGATTTTGGTCCATACCTCGCCGAAGGTTATTACCAGTGCTCGAATCCATCGAGGTAGCTTCGTCTAGTGGAGATGAAGCTATGTTGAAAGTTTCAAGCCTTGGGATTCAATAGATCTTCCTATGGACCAAGTCACCCTTCAAATGCTCATGGCCTTGATCAAAGTCCCCTCTCCCTTGCCTTGAGAAATTGGATGAAGCTTGGAGTGAGTTCGATTAGGTCCTCTCAAGGTGCTTGAAGGAGGAATTGGCTTGATTTTGTGTATTGGATGAGATAGATATGTGAGGGAGCTCCCCTATTTTTGGTTTAAGAGAAATAGAAAATGGAGAATTGGTGATGGCTTGAGGAAGCTTTGAGGAACCTTGGGGTGCTAGCTTTAAGTAACCTAAGCTCAATCGAGTGTGTGAGTCTTGAATTCAAGTTGGAATTAGGGGGAGTATATCTCCCCTAGGTGAATCAGATGGTTGCAAGCTATTTTGTCATTTTGATCCAATTCACCTTATTCAATGTGTCTGTTAGGCCATTTAGAGTGTCATGGCATTCAATTTTGGGTGCAAAGTGGAGTAGTGAAGCTCCCTTGTGCTTGAAATGAGTGGAGGAATGATTTCCATGTGCTCATGTTAAGTGAGGTGGTTGGTTGTGACCTTGGGTTGGGTTTGGCTGACCCAAACTCAATGGGTCATGTGCACCATCCTCATTAGTGACCATTTGGTCCACTAAGAGGATGCCAAGCATCCATGAAAAGGAATTGATCAAATTCCAAGTGGTTTTGATTTTAGGTTACCCTATGGCCTAGGGGTAAAATGGTCATTTAGCTTTGATTTCAATTTGAATATGTTTGGTATGATTGAAAAATGGGTTAGGCCAAGTTTCAATGAATTTGAAGTTGATTTGATATGATTTGGCTCATGTTGACCCATTTTGGTCAAAATGGGTCAACTTGGGTCAAGTTAACCAATTGGTCAAATTGGGTCAAACCAAGGGTTGGGTCAAGTTCATATGACCATTTGAAATATTTTGGCATCATTGATTTCGTTTAATTTGATTTATATTTGAATTTGGTTCATTTGATTTCATTTAGGTCAAATGGGTCAAGTTGACCAATTTGACCCATTTGACCTATTTGGGTTAGGTCATGGGTTGGTTTAGGCTCCATTGGTCATATGAAATATATTGGTATCTTTGTTTACAGTCAATTTGGTTTATATTTGGATTTGGCTCAAATTGACCTTTTAGGTCAAGTTGGGTTCAAGTTTAATTGGGCTAGTGTTGACCTCATTTTTGAAATGAGCTCTTAACCCCTTCATCTTAGACATAAGACTTCTCTTAGAAATTAAGAATTCCTTAGTCTTAAGACACATCTAGTGATTAGGTGGATACTTAATCTATCCCTAGAGACTTAGAAGAGTTAGCCATAGGAATAAGTCATGCCTTAGGGGTGTTAAAAAAAATTGCTTACCCTATCGCTTGAACCAAATTCTTCACTTCTTTCCTTCAAGTCAAACTCCAAATCAAATCAACAATCAATTCCAGCCTAATTGATTTTTCCTAAACTCAAATCAATTCCAAATGATTGAAATCCATGATCAAATCTAAATGATTGAAGCTCATGATTGAAATTCCAAATTCAAAATCTTTCCTAAGCCCTTTGATTCTATCTTATGGACTTAGCTCAAATAAAATCCAAATAAATTCAAATTCAAGAAATTTTCTCATAAGCCATTTATATTCTCATTTATATTCACAAATATAAATGAATTATAAATTCAAATATCCAAGAATCAATTCAAAAATCAAATTCAAATTCAATCAAAAATCCAACCTAAGCTTTCAAGACAAAATCTTGAACTTGGCCAAATCAAACTCAAATCAAGCCGAACCCTTGATTTTTCTTCATGATTCAATCAATCCTATAATCATGAATCCAAATATATACATAAACTTCAATCATCAAACCAAAACTAAATTCAAAAATCAAACCCAAGTCACACTCATGTTCACCCTTTGACTTGAAATTATCAAATGAATCAAAACCAATTTGACTCCAAATCTCTTACAAATGGATTTATATTTCAATCACAAGTCCATATATTAGTTCAACTAAACTTGAATCAAGCCTTGATCAGACCAACTAAACCCAATTGGTTCACTAAACCCAATTGGATCACTTGACCCAAAGTGGCCAATTTGACCTACATGAACCAAAATTCAATTCAACCCAAATCAAAGTGAATTAGTCCAATCTAAACTTCATGTTATATTTTTTGATCATCATAGGTTAATCAATTATCATGAATTAGGTCAAACAAGTCAACCTAGCCTGTTGACTAAGTCATCCCTTTAACCCACATGAACCCAAACTAGCCAAATTGCAACCTAAACCAAATTGATTGAGACCAATGACTCAAGTTCACTCCAAATTAATTATTAAACTTGACCAAAGTCTCAATTAAACCCAATTTGACCAATTCACCAACTAGACCCAACCTAGCCCAATTGACCATGAACCCAACTTGACATAAAAGGTCAAATCAAGCCAAAATCAAATATAAACCAAATTGATTGAAAACAAAGATACCAATCCATTTCAAATGATCAACCACCCAAATTAAGCCATAATTCAAGCCAATTTGGTCAATTGGGTCAAATTGGTCAACTTAGCACAAATTGACCTAAAGGATCAAATTGGCCAAAACCTAAATTAAATTTAAATTAAACCAAATTAATTGAAACCAGTTGAACCAATATGCTCCAAATAGTCATTTGAACTTGACCCAACTCTTGTTTGACCTAATTTGACCAATTGGTCAACCTGACCCATTTTGACTCGATTTGACCTAAATGGGTCAAATTAACCCAAATTAAACCAAATGAACTTAAAATGACATAAAATTTGGTCCAACTTACTTTTGACTCATTTCAAATTTGCCCAAATCAAATCCAAAGCCAAATGACCACTTTGCCCTTGGGTCAAGGGCATCCTAATAGAAATGGCACTTTCCCAAGTGGTCATTTCTCTTCCTTGGCCACTCGGCACTCATCCATTAGTCCACATAGGCACCAAGGACACTGATTTTCTGACCCAAGGAGTGGTTGGGGCTGCCATGACTCATGGAGAGGTGAAATCACCTCACCTCTCCCATTAAATATAAACCAGAGGTGAAATCAAGCCAAAATCAAATATAAACCAAATTAATTATTAAACTTGATCGATCGTTTCCCTCTCAGACCACTGAAGCGGTACCATGCGCGAATCACGTGGAACCGCGTGGTGCATGCGTGCCACATGGAATCATGCATCCAATGTGTGGTATGGCTTTTACACATCCCGCCGGTTTTCGATTTAAAATTAATTTAAATTCCCTGAAACTTCAAAAATTCATAGAAAATAAAATACTTAAGAAAAAATTGAAAATAAGGGCTCGTTAGATTCATCTTTATGAGAAAAATCCAATAAACCCAAAGTCCTCATATTTCACTAACTATTTTGAGCTTAATTTAAGTTTTCATAAAAATCATATTTCTTTAATTAAATCAGAAATACCTGTCAGATTTAGTTGAAATTTTCAAAAAATAAAATTGGTGTTAAAATACACCTACCATAAAATTTCAAGTCAAAATGACCTTTGGATTAAAAGATATTGAATTTTGAGTGTCAAGTGGTTTATTTTAATAAAATAAATTAGCATAAATCTTAAAAATCACTTAAATCAATTAAAACTTCAAAAATACATAACTAAATGTAGAAAAATCAAAAAAATATCAATAAGGCCTCATTTTAAAGATAATTCAGAGGAGAATCTATGGTTTAGGGTTTCTAATTGAATTTGAATAGTAGATTTTCCTTAATTAGGATTTATTTAAAAACTAAATAACCCTAATTACTACCTAATGACTTTATTAATTAATTCCAAACTTCTCAGACATGTTTAGAGGAATAACTTCTACCTCCCCTAATTTTCTTGGAATTTATTAATGAGTTAATCAGGGAAATTAATTAATGAATCTCTAATCACTCTCTTAATGTAATTAAGGTTAATTAAGCATGTGAACAGTGGTTCAATTCCTTGATTAAGATAATTAAACTTTATTTAAGTGATAATGAGATTTATGGAATGATTTTGGGATATTTTTCTTAAGATATTCCCTAAACCCCCTTTCTTCCTTAAATTCAAGTCTAATTAAGGGTTAATCCACTAATAATCTACTTAATTAATCAAATCAAATTCTCAAAACCAAAGTTAATCTAGAAACTTAATCAATCCTTCTTGGGTAGATACTTAGGTGTTTAATAACCTAAGTAAACTTATGGAAATCATACATAACCCATATGTGTGGGAAAGGTTTTGAAAGTACTTAAATTAAACCTTTTAGCTTAATTAATCATTAATTATGAGCCAATTGCATTAAGTACCTTTCTTTCCTAAGATGCATTGCTGATTTAAATTCCTTGTGGTTTTATGTCATACATTGGCTCATAATTATTTGATTAAATATGTTAAAGTAGTATTGGTAAGGGGTAATTAATGAACTTAATCAACACCTTAATCTAACCAAAGTATAAATTTAATCTAATCACCTAAAAATTAAACTAAAACCATACACACATTTGGGAATGGGTAAGGACCAGCAAACCTTCTCACATTTTCCTAATTCAAATCAAACTCAAAGCAAAAAATGAAAGTATCTATAAATAATTTTTGATTCTCTTTAAATAATCTTACTTCATAAGATTATCTTTAAGAATTAATTAGAGTGAATGAAATTACATGCTTACATCACTTTATTACTTTTCTAGCATGCTAAATGTGTATGTCATATGAAAATCATGCAATCATGCTTTTCTAAAATCAAATTCAAAATGAAATATTTTCTTTATATCAATTTGCATATTTTGGCTAAAGTAATAATATGAGTAGCTATTATTATTATTAAATTCAAAACTATTTTCAAAATCTATAAATCAAATACCTAAAACTGAAAGTATGCTACTTATAGTTTCTTTATAGGCTTGCATGTGAATATAAAAATGTGTCTTATGTTTGCTTCTTTTCTTTCCTCTTAATATGGATTTGAATAAGATTTGCAAAGTGTATAGTTCTTTTAAAAGAACATAACACTTTCTTAAATCTATTCTTATCCTCTTCCATGTTATGACTTAAGAAAGATCCTTACACTTATGCATATAAATTACATTACCAAGTCCAAACATAAGTACAAATTTTTGCATCTTTCTTTTCCATTCATTTCTTTTGTACATATGTTTGTATTTAAGGAAAGTGGTATATTAGTCTGGACAACCCCAGGGGGGTTGCGAGGCTTTAAGTAGCCCTAATTAGGTCTTGTACCTTACACCCCTGGTTAACAATGGCGTCGTACTCACTTGTGCCTTTTATACATACATGTCTATATATGAAAAGTGGATAAGAAAACCTCTTTTCTACTTAATGAAATCATGCATCATAAAGCATTCACATTTTCTTAAGTAACTCACTTAGCATTCTCTTTCAATGCATTTCTTTTTGTACATGCACATGTATTTAAGAAAAGTGGTATATTAGTCTGGACAACCTGGGGTTGCGAGGCTTTAAGTAGCCCAAAGTAGGTCTTGTATCTTACACCCCTGGTTAACAATGATGTCATACTCACTTATGTCTTTAATACTTGTAAATGTGCATATGAAAAATAAATAAAAGAATCACTCTCTTCTACTTAACAAAATTTTGCATACATAAAACATTTTAAGTTTCCTTGAGCAACCTCTCTTAGCATTCATTATTAAGATGTGTTAAATACTTGCATTGCATGTATAGATATGCTTAGGATTCATTCATGTGCATGATACATATGTGGGAAAGAAATAAAATATTGTGTGTTTTGTGATAGTAATTCACTTTACTTAATATTAAAATGCCTTTCTTTTTGAATAGGTTTGTTTAGAGAAATTCTAAACTTATGATTAATTAAAATATATAATAAAATATTCACTAAACAAAAATCATTAATGAATCTACCTTAGAAATCACTTAAGGTAGGGAGGAAAGAGAAGTTCTCTTCTCTTTTCCTCTCTTTACAACCTTTAGTAATTAAGTATGTTCATTCAAACCAAATCAAATCATCAAATAAAATTAACCCATATCAACTAAACAACTTAAATGAGGCCACCCTTCTAAGTTGAACCTTTTCATACTCAAAAATTCTAATTTCAAAGCCTAGCTAAGCATACCACATAAGCCTTACATAACACACACATTAGGCTAAGTCACCACATATAGTCCTATGTTAGGGCAGTTCATGGTTTGATGTTTATTTTTATTTTGTGATGTAATGTTTTAGTTTGGATGTTAGGGTGTATATGTGTAGCATGAATGGTAGGATGATTTAGTATAATCATTATCTTTTATAGGAGATTATGCTTAAGGGGTGTTATAATAATAATATAACTGCTTTTGCTGTGCAGGTGGCTTATACCCTGAAGCATAATCCAGAATAGGCCAGGTGGACTTGGTTATCTATGTGTGGGGTGTTAAGTCCAATTTATTTATATACATGCCGGGGAATGTGTGGTTTGTTTAGCTAATCTCTATTTTACAAATTTTAGTTAGATTTACTTTTTCCCTTTTCATGTAATTTTGCAATTCGGATTTTGAAATGATTGCTATGGGGATTAGGATGAGCATTGGTTATAAGATCATGTCTTATGTACTATGTGAAGCCTTTGGAGCATCCACCTTCCAACCATTCAAAAGAAGGAACCAAAGAAGAAAGAAAAGATGAAGAAGAAAGAAGAGAAGAAGAATGAAGAAATGAAGCTTGAAGACCCCCATAATAATAAATTCCTTGCTTGTACTTAATTTATTTATAACCAGGGTCGTATAAGTGTAGAGCTCGGCTACCCAATTTATTTTTTAGGCTTGTGCGGTGGTGCCCGACCACACTTGGCCTTTTATTCTTTTACGTTAGCTTTATAAAATGTTGATGTTTTACATAGCTCGTGCATTAGAAATGGCATATTTTTTAGTTTCTTCCTTGCTTTGATGTATGGCCTAGATGACGATTAGGCTCTTAGGAAAAAATAAATCTTCTACCAAATTAATCAACTCAAAATTAAAAATAAGCAACTCATAACCTCACTTAAAGCCTAAGCTAAAAATCAAGATAAAAGAATTAGTAACCTCTTAGCTGGATGAGTATTTTTTTTACAACATCATGCACAATAGCATCTTATTTCACTCTTAATTGGATGGCTTCCACCTTTGCCAAAGAAACTTGGATTGACCTTTGAGAGCCATGGTGGAAACACACCTCCTCCCTTCTCACCAATAATTTTACCTCTCATGCATTATGCATATGAATCCTATAAGCATGAGTCAAGTGATTGTCCAAAAATGAAAATAACATGTAAAATGATTTGCATTAGATTTAGGTCATTTGAAGCATGCCCTTACATGATCTAGTCTCTTTAGGGAGTGAGTTTATGGACTTAGTCTCTTTATAAATAAATAACACCCTAGCTATCTTGCATAAAGCATATGACTTACCTACATGAATTTAAAATTATAAGCGGAGTTAGTTGGCGGCCACCCTCAGGCAGTTGTAAGTTCAAGCAGTCGGGTGGTTTGTCCTCTCTTGTGAGGCAAACCGAATACCCATTTTTTTGCCTTAGATTAGGTCATTCTTTTGGCCCTCGCCAAAACTCCCTAGATTTAGGTTCTGAGGTTGCTTATCCTTTCAATGGGCCATAAGCCCAAATCCTCACGTCTTAGGCATTTTCATGACCTTGCATCATGGAATTATAAGCTCTAAACTTTTAATAAAAAATTCGACTCAAACAAATAATTCTCCTCAATTTTAAAAATGTAAAGCCCAACCATAGGATAGTTTGGGATGTTTATTAGGCTTCCTAGTATCTTAAACATTCCCTACTCACCTCCATTTGGCTTCGATAAGAACTCCCTCTTCCTGATCGACCCTATTTGATTTATCAAAAATAAACTAATCGATTGATAGTCCTACCTATTGAAATCTTTGGAGACAATGATCATTTATCTTAATTAAGAGTATTCTTGAGGAATCTCATCCCTTAAGATGTAATTAACTATGGGGGCTTGCCCTTGTAGGAAACTTAATGAACTCAATTTTAAATAAACCCTTCTTTACTTTTTCATGTAAAGTAGGGGAAGAATCTATGGTACATATGCAGACCCATTGTCCTTAGGAGTCCTTATTGAGGAGGTTAGGTCCATTGTAGGGTGGTGACTTCTATCTTTTGAGATAGTACACTTCTCCTCAATGTTGTACCCGATCACCCTAATAAGAACATCTACGGATCTACGTGGTGTCCAAAATAAAAGGCATATATTTTTGTTTTCATTTATCCTCCTTAAAAGGATAGATGAATGCGAGAATATTTCACCACAGCTAGTTTGGGTCTAATTGGCCAATTGGAGCTTTGGTCAAGTTCAACAAGTGATTTGGAATGAACTTGACCCATTAGTTTCAATCAATTTGGCTTAGATCAAGTTTTGACATATTTTGACTTTTTAAGTAAAGTGGCCAATTAGGCTAGGTTAGGCTCAAATGATGACTTGGTAAAGTTCAAATATTGATCATGAATGAGTTTTGATCAATGTTTCAATCAATTTGTCCTATGGTAGATTTTGGCTAGTTTAAAGTTTTATTTTGGCTAAGTGACTTGGTCAACCCTAAGGTTTGACTTGGTTTGACCCAATTTGAGTGATTGATCATCTCATGATGATTTTTTCTCACAATGTGAGGCTTTGGTGGGTTTAGTTCAATCCAATTTGGGTAGGATTAGAATTTGGCTCAGAAGAGGTACTTTAGGTCACTTTGGGTTAAGTAAGACTATGTGGGTCAAAGCTTGATTTGACTTTGATTTAACTCACATATGGACTTATGATTGAAATATAAATCCATTTCTAAGTGGTTTGAAGTCAAATGGGTTTTGAATCATTTGATAATTTTATGTTCAAAGGATGAACATGAGTTTGACTTGGGTTTGATTTTTGAATTTAATTTTGGTTCGATGATTGAAGTTTGTGCTTATATTTGGATTCATAATTAAAGGATTGGTTGAATCATGAAGAAAAATCAAGATTTTGGCTTGATTTGAAATTGATTTAGCTAAGTTCAAGAATTTGACTTGAAAGGTTTAGGCTGAATTTTGGTTGAATTTGGATTTGAGCTTTGAAATTATTTTTGGATTGATGATTGAAGTTTATGTTTATATTTGGATTCATGATTGTAGGATTGATTGAATCATGAAAAAAAATCAAGGATTTTGCTTGATTTGAATTTGATTTGGCTAAGTTCAATATTTTAACTTGAAAGGCATAGGTTGGATTTTGGTTGAATTTGGATTTGATTTTGAGTTTATTTTGATATTTGAATTTATATTTCATTTATATTTGTGAATATAAATAAGAATATAAATGGGTTATGAAAATTCTTTGAATTTGAATTGATTTAGATTTGATTTAGGCTAAGTCCATAAGATAGAATCAAAGTGACTTAAGAAAGATTTTTTATTTGGATTTGAATTTTGAATTTAGTTTGATTGATTTAAATCTATATTTCATTTATATATGTGAATATAAATGAGAATATGAATGGGTTGTGAGAAAATTTCTTCAATTTGAATTGATTTGGATTTGATCTAAGCTAAGTCCATGAGAGGGAATCAAAGACTTAGAAAATATTTTGGAGTTTGGAATCCAATCATGGGCTTCAATCATAGGTTTCAATTATTTGGGATTGATTCATGATTTGAGAAAATCCATTGAATTGGTTCAAGTTTTGAGTTAGAATTGGAGTTGATATGAGTTTGGCATTTTGACTTGGAAGGAAGTGAGGATTTGGTTCAAGCTATGGGGTAGACAAATTTTCTAACACCCCAAGGCATAACCTATTCTATGGTTAACTCTTCTAGTGTTAACCTAATCACTAGAAGTGTCTTAAGACTAAGGAAACTCATAGTGTTTAAGAGAAGTCCTATGCCTAAGATAGAGGGGTTGAGAGCTCATTCTAAGAATGAGGTCAACAAGGGGATGAGAGATTTTGCAAGATTATGTGTTTCCCTCTCTTTCTCTCTCTTCTCTCTCTCTCTCTCTCTCTCTCTCTCTCTCTCTTAGTTTCACCTAGTCATAGAAGTTGGATTTTAACTTTTTACATGATGTTTTAAGTGTTCTGTCCAATTTGGGGTTAATTTGGGATTTGGTCAACTAAAGTTGACCCAAATGAGTTGGGTTGGATTCAATCAACCCAATTTGACTCATTAGCTTTGGATTTGCTTTAATTTTATTTAATTAATCATTCATTATGGTTTTGTTGATTAATTTTATTTAATTTGGATTAATTTTGAATTTGACCCAAGTTTGACCAACTTTGACCAAAATTGGTTAAGTTAATTTATGTGATTCAATTTGTCATTTTATGTTTAGATTATGTTTCAATTATATTTTACGAATTATTTGGAATGTTCTTGATCAATTATTTGGGTCAATTCAGCTTGGATTTGGGTTTGAGCCATTTTGAGTTCAAATGGGTCAAATCAAGTTCAATTGAGCTAAATGTTCTGTTTGTCTCAATCAAGATGTGTTTAAGCTTTAATCATGTTTGATTAAGTGGTTATGATGACTTAAAGTGTTTGGTTTTATTTGACTTGATGTTAATTTTGATTTGAACCCATTTTAACTTAAATTGGATTTAATGGGTTAAATGATCCAATTAATCCATTTGAGATCTAATTTGACTTAGATTTATTTAGTTTTATGTTTAAACATATTCATTTTATGATTTTGATCCTTCAAAGTAACTTAATTTGGACAATTTTAGTTTGTTGAATTTCACTAAATAAGGCCCACATGGGTTAACTCTAAGTCAAATGACCTATTTGCCACTTTGAACTTTATTTGAATTTATTTTGAGTTCATTTGTGTTTATGCATTGATTCAATGCTTTTATTTTGATTCAATTTTGTTTAATCTTGATTTAATTTGATTTTATTTAGACTTAGGTGATTGCAAGTCATGGGTTAGACCATAGGGTAAGGTAGTTATCCTTAGTATTAAGGCTTAGCCTAATCTTATGGAAAACTCTTTTAAAGTCTCTAGGTTTAGGTTAAATGTTCACTTAGACACTAGAAGTGTCCTATGACTAAGGAGCTCTTAGTGTCTAGAAGAATCCTAGACCTATGATAGGAAGATTGAATCCTCACTCCAAAAGTGAGGTCAACACTCCCATATATATCTCAAAAAGAAACACCACAGACTTTTGAATTAGGAGGGTTTCCATTCTTGCACTTTAGGGAACACTTGACCGTGAGAGCACCCCCTCATGGTAGAGATCTCCCTCTCTCTCTGATTTGGCCAATAACTCAATTTCATCATGCATTTAGGCTTAAAATATTCCAATCCTTTGTTCAAAATATTATGTCAAAATAATATAAAATTTATAAATTTTACTTTTAATCTAAGTCATGATTTTATACCAATCATATTCTAGTCTCTTAGGGAGTGAGTTTAGGACTCTAGTCTCCTTTCCAAATTAAATAACAAGCCTAGCTATGTTGCAATTACATAAGACCGACCTACATGGTTTTAAATCATATGAGGTGTTAGCTGACATTCACTCTAAGTAGTTGTAAGTCTATAAAAGTCGGATGACTTTATCCTCTCTTGTGGAGGTAAACCCTTATGCCCCCCTTCTATTTAGATTTAGGTCGTGCTTCTAGCTTGTATTGACACTTCCTAGATTTAGGATCCGAGGTTGCTTATTTTCTTTAGGCTACGAGAAAAAATCCTCACCTCTTAGATATTTTCACAATCTTATGTTGATAGATTATAAGCCCTAGCATTCTAATAAAATTACAATTTAAATTAAAATAAACCTTCTCTTTCAAATATATAAAGCCTCACCATATGATAGATTTGAGTGCTCACTAAGCTTCCTAGTATCATGAGTGTTCCATATTTATGTTCCTTTGGATTCCAAAAATAAGTCTTTCCAAACCGAATATTCTCACTTGATTTCCAAAATAATCAATTTATTGATAGTCTAACCTTGAAGTCTTTGGATACGATTGATTGACTACTTTAATAGAGAATATTCTTAGGAAATCCAACTTCTTATGATGTAATTAACAATCAAAGCTTGTTTCCAAAGGGAACTAAAGAACTCGACATAAAATAAACCCTACTTTACCTTTCTATGTAAAGTAAGGGAGAAAAATATCTGGTATATATGAAGACTCATCATGCTTAGAAGTCCTTATTAGGTGATTAGGTCCATTATAGGGTGATGTTTCTATCTTTTGAAATAGTACATTATACCTCAATGTCATACTCGATCACTTTAATAAGTACCCCCTAAGATCTGCGTGATGTCTACCCGGCATCCGAAATAAAAAACCACACAAGATAAGCTAGGTACTCATCTCGTATTCGATCAAAACTTGAAACTTTAAATTCTAAATAAGGGATAGTCGATGTTACTCTTGATAAGGCATCAGCAGGCTTGTTTTCAATTCCATGCTTATGTTTAAGGGTAAAAGAATAATCTTGAAGAAATTCAATCCATTTAATATGTCTATGACTTAACTTTCGTTAGTTGTTTATGAACTTGAGGGCATGATGATCTAAGTAAAGAGCAAAATCCATATGTAGAAGGTCATGACGCCAGTGTCTTAGGGAATGAATGATAACATAAAACTCTCTATCATATATCAAATATTGTTATTTTGCCTCACTCAATTATTCATAAAAAAAGCCTACAGGGTGATTTTCTTAACTTAATATTCCACCAATTTCAACTCCAGATGCATCACAAGTCACTTCGAAAGTTTTAGAGAAATAAAAAAGCTTAAGAATAATAGCAAAAGTCATCAAAATTTTAATCTGAACTAATGCATTTTGTGCAGCTGGAGTCCAATAAAATTTATTTAATTTCAATAGATTAGTTATTAGGGCTACAATAATGCTAAAATTTTTGATGAATTGTCTATAAAAAGTGGCTAAATCATGAAAGCTCCTAACATCTATGAAACTCTTAGAGTTGGCCAATCTAAGATTGCTTTAACTTTAGTAGGGGGGTTTTATGCCACTTGTGAAAATAATGAA
Organism: Cymbidium sinense; assembly: GCA_021442155.1. NCBI lineage: Eukaryota > Viridiplantae > Streptophyta > Magnoliopsida > Asparagales > Orchidaceae > Cymbidium > Cymbidium sinense. The sequence goes on from CM038215.1 coordinate 177,269,108, forward strand.
TCCTAAAAAAAATCACCTTAGTTTGTAAAAAGAAATATTTTTAAAATTGATATACAACTTTTCTTTCCTAAGTGTTTCAAAAACTTATCTAAGATGTTGTAGGTGATATACTTTATTTGGGATAAAAATAAAAATATCATCAAAATATTCAACTATGAATTTTCTTATAAAAGGCTTAAGGACTGTAGTCATTAGACTCATGAAAGTGCTAGGGGCATTTGAGAGTCCAAATGGCATAACTAATCACTCATAAAATTCCATTAGGGGTCTTAAAAGTAGTTTTTCATTCATCTCCTGATCGGATTCTAATTTGGTGATACACACTTTTTAAATCAATTTTGGAGAAAATATTAGCCCTTGAAACTAAATATAACATATAATCTAATCGAGGAATAGGAAATTATACTTGATTGTAATCTTATTAATGGTTCGACTATCTACACACATTCACCATGTTATATCTTTTTTAGGTGTTATTAAAATAGGGACTATGTAAGGACTAAGATTTTCTTGTATAAATATCTTCTTAAATAACTTATCAACTTGCCTCTTAATTTTAGTATGTTCAATAGATTCATCATATAACGTGAAAGATTGAGAAGTTGGGAGCCGAATTAAGTCAATAGCATGTTGGATGGTTCTAAGAGGACAATTCATCGAAGTTTCTCTAGCACTACATCTCTAAATTTAGAAAACCAATGGGTGTGATCACATAGGGTATGCGATTTATATTATTGTTTGGGGGTGTCTTTCCTTACATGCAAAATATAAAAATTTGTTAGATAAAAAAACTCATTTTGTAAACTCCCATGTCCTATAGTTGTTATCACAAAGGTTAAGGAAGAAGGCAAAATAGGTTGGCAAGGATTATGATTAAAAATAATAGAACCATTTTCACTAATAGGGTTTTTAATCACAATTAATTGAAGTTTTGTTCCTTTCTTAATAGTGGGTTTTGGTAGAAGATCAGAACTGGAAAGTGGTGTTTTCTCTAAAGGCTTGAGAGGTAGAAGTTTGATGGCCTTGTTACTGTGTTTAAAAATATAAGTGTTCTCCCTACCATAATAAATCACATTGAAATCATATAACCAAGGTCATCTCAATAAAATATGAGCAATATCCATAGGGAGTACATCTCACCATATTTGATTTTCATAACTACCAATCTTGATGAGAACTAAACATCTACTAGTAATAGGGAGAGAGATATGATTGACTAACGGAAAGGGCTCTAGGTGAGCTTAGTTTTTAAGTTGGCTAGTGTAGTTATGTGAAATGTTCATTGCACTTTCACCATCTATGACTAACCTACATCTTTTCTCATTAGACACAACATAAATACTAAAAATATTTTTCTTCTCCAACTTCAGCCTCATTCTTAACTACTGTAAGGCATCTCATCAAATTGATGTGAGGTTCATCTATAAGTTCTTCATCAGACAACGGGGTGTCATCATAAACTTTTTCTGAGTCATCATTTGTGGTTCATGTCTCTTCTAAAATAAGATTTGAGCTTTGCATTGATTTTGCATATGTCCTTTCTTATGACATTTAAAATATATTATATCTTTAGAGATCTTAGAGCTCCCATCAGTAGAAACTTTGGGAAGAGTTATTAATGACTTGGGTGGGTCTAATGGGAGACCTTTGAGTTGGATTGGCTTGAATTTGACTCTTTGATCTTGAGATAGTAGTGGATTTCTTTTGATGTTCAACTAATAAGCCACAATGAAAGGCTTCTCAAGGTTTGAGGGTTAAACAATTTAACCTCATTTACAATTTTAGTTCTGATTCCAATCACAAATTTGTTACCGAATTGCCAATCATTATCAGTACATTCAGTTCTAGAAACTAGTTATATGGAGATTGCCTTATCTTAAAGTAAGTAGTTGACTGTGTAGTTTCTTATCATGGTGCCTAGGATAATATTTAGCTCTAAGCATCTCCTTCATTTCTACCCATGTTATGTTGGTCCTACTTAATCTTTGCTCTGTAGTGAGTGTATTCATCCAATAAATTTTTTCATGCCCAACCAACTTCATCTTAGCAAAAGTTACTCTTTGGTAATCATCCATTCTATACTAATAAAAAAATTCGTCCATTTGAACCAATCAATCTAAGAATTTGTTTAGGTTATGGATGCCATCATAAATAGGTGCTTCAATTTTAACACTTTGAGATGGGTCATTAAAATCATCGATATTTTTGTGATAGTTATCTCTCCTTCTTATGTTTTTATGAGTTAGTGGTCTTTTAATTGGTTGTTCATCCCCCAGATTTAAGTAGAATTCTTCTTTTTTAGGAATGGGTATGGGTGCAGGAGGTGGAGCAGAGTTTCTAATATTTATCAATTTATTCATTATGGTTTGCATTTATTCTTTGAGTTCAAGCATGTGAGCATTAATCTTTCCAAAATTTCTCTGGTTCTTACTTTATTATCATGGATCGTAAGATCTATTGCGTCCACTAATTAAGTTAAGTTTTTGATGTGGTCTTATGCGACTGATTTGGGTGCCATGAGATAATTTCAAAATGTGAAGAGAAATATTGGAGAAAAAAAGCAATAAATAAAAAAAAATTTAAAAAAAATATAGATGCAAAAACAAAGTGAGATTCAAGCTAAAAAAACTTTTATTTGAAGAGGCAGTATAAAGATCACTTACGTCCCAAGCTCTCCTTAGACAGTTTAGGCCTTTTTATCAAAGTTCTTTTAAGCCTTTAAAATACCAAGTTTTATACACATATATTCTTATGCATGCAAATTTAAATGAAAATATGCCTATAACAAAAAAAAAAGCCTCAAGTCGTTGAGATAGCAAATTTTTTAAAATTTTGACAAATAAACAACTAGTTTTATCATAAACAACTAACATAAAAAATAATGAAGGTTACATAGAGTTCCAATTGCATCAAAGTAGGATTCAATTTTTTTCAAGGTGGATCACTCCATCACCAAGGTTTTTACTATAAAAAATAAAATATTTTAGATATGTTCTCACAAGAGATATTGGCTAGGTTGTATGATGAAATTCAGTGATTTAGATTTTATGCCAACACCATAGACTTGCAAGAAATATGTCAATTATCCAGTAATTAATATAAAGTAAAATATTATAAATGGGATTAACTAACCTCAAATTTGTTGGAGTAACTCATAAGCTTCTTAGAGACAAGTTCACCATACAAAAATCTCGTTAAAAAAATCTTGACAAAATTCTTCTTCTTCCTAGATTTTGCTCATACTAAATATGATGGTGGTGGGTAACCCTTTTGTGAGATTAAGTGGTATAAAATATTATGGATCTTTATTTTAATGTCTAAAGATGAGATTTGAAGTTTTGGTGAGATGTTGAGGGGTTTAGTATGGTCCTCTAGTGGAATTTTCAAGACTAGCTTGAATTAAACAAGTTTGGATTGATTTAAAAGATATCTTAACGAACAAGGTTTAGGTGGAGGTAAATGGCTTGAAATAAATATGAATGAGTATCTTAATATGTGTTTTAGTGATCTGGAGTATATGGTTAAATTTGGTGGATTTTATAATAGTGTCGAAGGGTAGGGAACGAGACAAGGTTATAGTTTCGCCTAATTTGGCCAAGGGTTTAAATAGGGCTTTGGAGTTGATGTGGAGCTTGGAATCGGTGATGGCTGATTGTAGAGGATAATAAAGATATAGAGTAAGACTTAAGTAAACTAAACAAAAAATTATTTAGCAAGAAAAAATATAAATATAAAGTAGGACAAAGGATAAGCACTTAATCTTTCCAAAGGAAGGCAAACTTGGGCCACCAAGCACTAAGCTAGGGAAAAGAGCAAAACTTCACTCAAAATATTTCATTCAACAACTGAAGTTACAAAAAATTTCTACCCATATTTATATTCCTTACATAACCTTAGGGTTATAACTTTGGAGGGAAAAAGTGGAGGGAAAAATTGAGGGAAAAGAGGGGTTGGTGGCTATTCATGAAGGAAGTGTTTCAATAGATCATTTTAATATCCTCTTCATATCATGGCCATCTAGACAACCTTCCAGATGAGAGATAAAAATAAAAAAATATTAAAATTAAATTATATTTATGATGTTCTAGAATATGGGCTCTTGTAGTTGGACTGATTCTTTCTTCTCTTTCTTGGGCTTTAGTCTTAGCTCTTGTAATTGGGCCTTTAGTTTGATTTTCTTCATGATGTGCTACATTTAATTCCTCGATATTGTTACATGGTAAAATTTTAATATATGTACATGTTTGATGTGGAATATTAGTAATTTATCTAGCTGGAATATTGAAGTTTCCTTGCCTATATTGCGTTGAATAACAACTTCATCTTTGCTAAAATATGATAAAAAAATTTTGTTCTATTAAAATATTGATCCAATGGAAGCAATTAATAATATGTGAAAAGCCATGAGTATGATAACTATATACCTAACCAAGTATATAAATGAAGGGATATAAATGTACATAATATATACAAACTAATATGAATGATTTTTTTGTGATTATCCATAGTTTGAAATATTGCACTCACTAGTAAATTTAATTAAACTTTTTATACCAATAAATACATGTCCAACTAAAGAAAAAAAATAATGATTTATGTCATTACATTAGGTGTGAGAGTAATGAACTAATTAACATATAAATTTTACTTTATTTTAGTAAAAAGGTATTCATGTACCTAAAGATTGCCATATAAAATTACAACTTGAGTAATTATATAAGTATGAGTGAATAATATTGACCTATAGAGTAGTAAGAGACACCGATATTTATATAGTTCAAACTCCCAAATGACTTATGTTTATGGTTTGTACCCTACTTGGACTAGGTTTCTACTATCTACTTTGCAATTACATGCTCACTCTTTCACCCATAAGTTGATGGAGAGACCATCACTCTCCCATTTCATATGAGAAGAGCACACCACCTTTGTTATGATTATAATAGCTTTAACTCTAACCAACTCTTAACAAGCACTCTATGATACATTGTTCTAAAGTAGTCCAACACTTCGATGTTGGCAAAGCTATTTCTATTTAATATAAGATCACTATAAATATCTAAAGCTACATGTTTGAGATTAAAATGTTACCTCAAATGATCTTTGAAAGTTGGGCATTTTGATTACTTGTTGTAGAGGAAATGTAGCTTTTATTCCCAAAATAAATTTCTTATATTATATAAAAATATATGTAGAAGAACATCATCTTACAACTAAAAGTAAAGTGATATTTTTAGTCCAATGCAAGATTTTGTAAGTGGCTCAAAATTGGTTACTCATTTGCTTTGATAAAGAACCAAATGAATTCCTGGTGGCTACATAAGACTAACCATTGCCTAGTAAAAAAGAATTATTAGTGGCATATAAAAGGTTCTAGATAAATTGTAAACTCTTAAGCAATGGCCCTTTAACATGTTCAATGAATGGTTAAAATTAGCTTTAGAACCTAAAAACTTTTTTTTTTTATGGGTTAAAATAATTTTTTTATGATGAGCCATTGGGTTAGCAGGACCCAAAAATATTTAAGGTGACTATAAACTTATATATGATCTTTAAAAATATACTTTATAATCTATCTATCTAGTAAAATCTTAAATAGGTCCTAATATTTAAAAAAAAGTAAAATAAATTTTTATATTATTAAATAAATATTTTTATTAAAATAATTTTCATCATTTTTAACTAGCATCTTTGCCATCCTTGAGATATTTTAGGTTTGTAAACCATTTACTCAACCATACAATTTAAAACTTGAACACACATGTATTAAGTTATTTCTCATAATTTTTATTTTACTGCATTGATATATATTGATGACTCATTTTTAGCTCATCTTTATACACTAAATAATTTCATGCAAATAATTTGGATTTAGTCATCATCATTATGGTTTGTTTAATATTTGCATAACCTATAAAGTATTTAAGAACTTATTATATAATATTACATAAAATTTGCTATCATCAAATTACTAGTGAACCAAAACCATTTTAAAGGTTCATGAGTTCAATATATTTTGCTATGCTAATAATAAATTAATATTATTATCATAAAATTATAAAAATAAAAATATCTTGAAATAAATTTTCTCTCACTAGGCATAAATAAATTACAAATGTCCCATTTGAATTATTTAACATCATATTTGATGTACATTGATATTAAACTTCTACTACAATAAAATGTCTTATTATGATAGATATTACTATCGAATAAGTACATCTCCAGTAAATTTTTTGATGGAATATTTTCATTAGTTAAACTCTCATCGATCCATTGCAAGTTGAGACAGATTTTTTGTTAGTGATTTACATTGGTATTATCGATGCACTTTCTATAAAATAATAACGATAGCATTTTCATAAATAACTTACTGATATATTATTGATAGACTTGTCATCACAAGATGATTTATCAATCTTATGACAAATATCATAGATAGTCCATAAAAAATCTACATGAAAAATAAAAATGTAGGTATGCTCTTTATTTAAAGTTTTCATACAATAAATGTTTAATACACACATATTTAATAAGCAAATGTTCACAATTAAGCAAGTGTTTATGATTATATTTTGTAATTATAATCATAAATATACACGTTCAATTTCTTTTCCCTATGCAAAAACAAACTCCCTCTAGTCTATCTCCTCACCCTCATCCCCTCCTTTCTCGCCCTCATCTATGTTCCTGTATTATCATGCACAATTGACCCGCATTATAGCTAGCCACCACTAAATAACATATTCATTATACATCATTGCTCTATCTATATAGCTTTCACTTGATCCTCGAGTTTGATAATTAACATAGTGATCTAATTTCTCACCGTTTCTTGTATATTATATGGCTATGATAACATATTGGTACTTATATATTACTACTTTTATATGATGATAGTATAAATATTATATTACCATGGTACCAATCTCCATACAATCTACCCTTATTTATCCCCTTTAATAGCATAAGTCCATCAATCCATATCTGATTGCTAAGAGAAGCTTCTTTATATAGATGTTAAATTAGAGAAGTATTTCAATCACATAAATTTATACATTATAATATTTAGACTAATATTTATTATAATAAATTAAACAAAAAAAATTATATCACATATGTAAATAATATTAAGACTATTAAACTTATATATGCTCTCATAGATTTGATATCCACCACACAGTAAGCATCACTCTTTCTATGATGTGTCCTAGCATATAGCTTTAAGACAGATAGTTCCCTATCCAACTTTTCCAATAAGTGCACATGCAAACCAATATTTAATACACTTGCATATGAAAAAATATTAAATAAAGATTACTTATGGTTTTCTTTTGTCCTTAATATATAATAAATGGAGCAACAAATATGAAGAAAAGTACCTATATCATTAATATTAGAAGCTCATGTTTTTTTTTAAGTTTGTTGTGTCCTTTTAGTCTCTTCAAACTTCAATTTATCAACTAAGTCTACCCTTATTTGCTCTCCAATCCAATTGGGCAACTCTCCAAGGTGGCTTATAGTGTAAAACATGTTCTAAATTCAACAATTAAAATAGTGTCTAAGGAAATATGATGTTACTGTGATACTTTGTACATTCATAGCTATTGTTAATTCTCCTGTCACATTATGCTAGACAAGATATGCCATCAAGCTTCGAGTAAATAATTTGAATAAAAAAATATCAAAAACTATGCATATGATCATTTTAACAAAGTGTTTTGCATTGTTGGCTTCACATATGTGTGTCAAATCAAGCTTACAAATCAAATTGACTTGAGGAGGTGGCAGTCTTTGATCAAAATGTTTGGGCGTCGAAAATGATCGAAACGACCTTCGATCGACGAACGGACTTCACCATCGCATTCAAAATGTCGAAATTGATTGAAATATAAATATTGCAAAATCTAATGATCAATCGATTAAGCCGGTATCAAATTGTCGATCATATATCAAAGTTAGAAAGGCGTGGATGACAATGACTTGCTCATAAAATTAATCACTTCATAGTTAGCCGTCATATTAAATGATAAATTTATCGCTAAATTGGATGAATCGCGAATGTTGAGTGATTTGAGCGATACGCTCGAGTAAAAAATCTGGACGTGTAAATCAACATTAAAATCCTTTAATAAATTTATATTTATTTAAAAATCTCTAAATTACCCCTATGCTCAACTGTTTCCCTCATTTTTAGTTTTATGAAAAAAGAAATTGCTAAAAAAAATAAAAAAATAAAAATATAAACGCAACCCCTCTCCCCATTCTCTCCTTATTCTCTCCCACTCTCCTCTCTCCCTAGCATCCCCTCTCTCCTCTCAGAAACAAGGAAAAAAAAAACAAGGTAATTCTGCTCCATTTTTTTTTTTTTTGAATTTTCCTCCGTTCCGGCCCATCTTCCACCACCAGTAACATCCGTTCCGATGCGACCCATCGCAAAATCGCATGCGCAACCGTCGTCGAGCCCGCCGATCCGCCGGAAACTCGCCGTCTGCGCGTAGCAGCCCCTCCAGCTGAATCCTGCGACCCGGTCCCGCTCCGTGCTGCCACCGACCTGCGCTCCCACCGCCGTGACTTGCCGCCGCTCCGATCCCGGCACGCAAGACCGCAGCCCGACCTGCATTGTCACGCGCCGCACGTCTTCCATCCGTCGTCGACCTGCCGCCGTTCCGCAATCAGCCAGAATCCCACCGAACCACGCCTTCCCTCAGGCCCTCCCGCGCGTCCTGCCGGGTCTGTCTCACGCGTTTCCAAACCGTTTGACCTCCTTTCTTCAACCCGTAAACATCAAAGCCTGTAACCCACAAATCCGGCCCATTATGCGCAATCTAGCCCGCAAACTTGGCCCATAAAATCACACAGCCCGCAAACCTGCTGCACAAGCCCTCTTGCGTGCGTCTCACCAGTCCGCAACCTCCTATAATATGAGTTTTAAATCGTGAAATATCTGGCTCTGTTAGGTGATAATCCTCTGCTCTGTTAAATAGTCGATAACTGCATATTCAAATTAATCAATCTTTACAATCAAATTAACTCAAATCAAATAAGTAATCTAAACTATTCAAATGAACTATCACTAAACTTAAAACTAAATTTATCCATATTATTTATCGGAGATAAATTAAGAAAACTTTCAGCCCAATTTCAAATCAAATGTTGATCGTTATTTTCAATCTCACGCAGTAAGGCGTGCATCTCTAACTGCGTAGCAGCGAGAGCTCCAGATGAAAGCATTATGGCCAGTCTCGATGAGTGGTATGGCGGTCCTCCAATTATATTATGATCACGATCGTAGCCGGATGCTTCTCCGATGGCTCTCTGAGTTGTGAATCATGGGGTATCTTAATGCAACAACCCCAACTAAGGTAGACTTAAGTCTATCTCCTGACAAACACCATCTCGAGTTTCTGATTTCTTGGGCGTAACTCATGTGTTGTTGATGAGGATCATTCGTCGGTTGAGTCATTCTCCCGATTAAGTAGGTACCGACTACTGGGATGGCGGAACCATGATATATCGGATTGGCACGTCATCATTCCCCAACCATCGGTTTAAAATGAAATAATGAATTTCATATCTTAAATTCTAAAACTCTATATGTTGTTCTATATTACGCGTTAATGATCTAATGTAAACTAATTGAAAGTTCTCTCTCACTTCGGAGGGCAATTAATATAGGGGCTTGCTTTATAGGAAACCGAACCAGATCTAAAGTCCTATAAAATGATGATGAAATCTTTGAGTAGTGTCTTATCTATTATCTCATCTCCCCGAAAATTATACCACATTTAAAATTACTCTTTTCATGAAGAGGTGGCAAAGTTTGACTCACATGCATTAGATTGAGTATTGAAATGATATTATTTGTTTATTACTTATCAATATAAAGTTTTTATATCAAATTGTCTTTAATATTTTAGGCATTTTTAATTAGTTCAATTCACTCTTATTATGATTTATATGTCTGGATATGAAGATATTTATGAGTGAGGTGATTGAAGGAGAGCAAGGAGAAGGCTAGGCTTAATACAATTTAGTTACTGTGTTATTATCATTTAAATTATTATTATTTTGGATTTAAAATAACAAGGCTGAGGAGTCCTTTATCTTTTTTTTTTTAAATTTATTGTAATATTTATGATAGAAATGCCATTAGTAATTACTGATAAAAAATTTTTGTCACAATATTTTGTCAATATTAGCTTGTATTTTGTTAGTGTTCCTCTCTTTTGGCATCATCAAAAGTGTTCAATGTGAATATTGATTGGATATAACTATTTTTATATGTTCAATTTAGTTAAGGTATATGGGTATTAAAACAATTTGATGATCTTGAATGAACAATAGACTTTTTTTTTTGGATGAAAATGATTAACTAATAAATTTTATAGTTAAGATGAGCACTTTATTCTTGTTGCGTGCTAGAAAACCAGTTGCGGTAGAGTAAAAGTTTACGCTTTAGCTTTGTTGCAGAGTCCAACACATACACAGATGTTTAAAGAATTAATAAGAGAAACTCCATAACTTTTACGTGAAAAAACCCCTGAAGAGGAGAAAAAAACCACGGGGCCTAATGCAGTAAAAATCTTCCACTATGTATTTATTTCGGACTACAAAGTTTTCCCAATAAGGGGATTACAAAAATGTATATGAGAAGGACTGACAATGAGAATCCCAGTCGAAACAACCGTTATGTGGTAGTGGTTAGGCGTATTGTTGTTAGTAACGATTAAACGATGGTGAATAGCGAGTCATCAAGCGGATCGGCGGTGATAGGGCGATCGTTCGAGGCGACCAATGATGGTGGTGGCGGCGGTGGCAGCACGGTGGTCGGCGATGATAATGACGGCGGTTAATAATGACAATCGATGGTGATGGCAGCGGTGGTGGCGGCAAATCAGTGGTGACGATTTTGCTTAGAGGATTTTCAAGCTTTGGAGCTCTCTTTTCTCTTTTGCTTGGGGTTCCCTCATGTGAAGAATGAGGGGCTAATTATAGATTAGATGAGTGGCATTTTTGTAAATACATGCAAAATTTAAACCATTCCATCGGACGGCTCAAAATGATTACTTTGATCATTTGATGTATTTTAAGCATTTGAATGCTCAAATGAAGTCAGAATTATGAGATCTTGGGCTTGTTAGATCCGGCTCGTCAAGGCTCGATTTGACTATAAACACTCAATGTTTAACGATCGATTGATAATAAGTCTTGATCGAGTTGTCTTGATTGATCGTATTGCTTTTCGACAAAGATTCGTGCTTCGACTAGTAAAATTTTTAGTGTCATATCAATTCTTATTGAATGCTAAAAATATGTTTTCATTGTAAAACAAAAACTTAGGTTCTCTTATTCTAAAGTAATCAAGTATATTTATACCTAATTGAGCAGAATAGATTTCCATCGAAGAGAATTTTACATGATTATTAGTTTTAGATATTAAATTGAGAGTTTGAGCCATTGATTAATATCCACTATGACGCTTCAACCAAATATGCATAATTAAATTAATAACAAATATAAAAATAAAAGAATATAGTATTATATGATGTTAATATGTAATTTGAATAAATTATATAATCAAGAGCCTCCTTATAATGATGGTCAATAGTTTTATGACTTATTAAAGCTATTCAATTATTATCACATCTAATTTGACAAATAGGTTCAATTAACTCAACTTAACACAATATAATCCTTTAGATCAAATTGACTTCAAGTAAGCCTTTCATTTGACTTAATTGGACACCCAATACATGAAATTGACCCAATTGACTTTTAGTTGGATCAGTTGACCCAATTGAATTCATAAGATGTCCACCCATCCCAATTAATTCGAATACCCCCATTTGATCAAATTATTTGAACCAGCCCCTTAGATGAGTTCAATGCATCCTAATTGAGTCAAATTAGTCATTAATTTGACCAGTTAAACCAATTATTTCACTTGACCCAATTGAACACATACTTGATCTCTTTGAGTCTAGTTAATTGAGCCAAATTTGCCAAATTGACTTAATTGAACTAAACAACTCTTAACAATTTAAACATAAAATTCCAAGAAACATAGAAGCAATGCTTTAGCTTGAGGATAGTTTAAAATTTAGTTTTATATGCATTAGATCTTTGTTCAACATTTAAAAAATAGAAAAAAAAAACATTTTCAGAAAACTCGAAAGCCAACTTAATATCATTATTTTTAAAAGAAGGCGATCGAATTCGAGAGTTTAATATCTCGGAATGTTAGCAACACAGTGTTGAACTATACAAAACATATGCAAGAACTCATGCAGAAAATTCACAGGATGATCCTTGAAAGCTTGGGGTTAGAGGATTATTATGATTGTCATATAAAGTCCTTGTCATATTCAATAACATTTGCAAATTATTATAAAGACAATTCAGATAAAGGAAACATTGTTGCTTTGCCTGTCCATAAAGACCCAAATTATGTAAGCATTACAGGTTAGTATATTTGTTAATAGTAAATTTTTTTAAAGAGATACAAATTATTTTTTCATGATGTAAAAATTTATTAAACTTTTTTTTTCCTTTGGCTTGGACTAATGGAAGATTTCTTGCTCCTAATCATCAAGTAAAATTGAAGAATGAGATTGACAAACGATATGCAGTGATTTTCAGCACAATACCAATTACTACAAATGATATAATAGATGCTCCAAAAGAATTAATAGATGAAAATCATCCTTTACATTTCAAACTATTCAAGTATTATGATTATATCAAATATCGTTTCACTGAAGGAGAAAAGGTTGAGGATGCCTTAGAAGTTTATTGTGGTGTTTAGCTTGACATTGCTATAGCTAAATTTACTCGAATTTCAGGGATAAAAATATAATAACAACCTGAAATACTATTGTGGTTATGGCTACTATTATGATATTTTTTAATAAAATTTGTGGGCTTCAACCTAAGAGTACATAAAGCATAATAGCACCAAGTTTAAAATAAAACCTTAGCTAGAATACTCTGGCATGAATCAATAAAATTTTAAATCATCCCTAAGCCTACTTGTATATTAGGGAAGAGTAATTCATATTACATGTAATGGAACTAGAGGCCACCTCAAGTCCTCATGCACCTTTCTTATTCTTTCAAGCTTCTTGATCATGAATTGCTTGGTTGCATTTGTGGCTTGTGCCTTCTCTCTTTGGAGTCTTTTCCCATCCCATCTCTCCACCTCTTTTTGAATAATTTTGTGTTAACTTTGTCTTATTATTGGTCTTTCAACTTCATTGAAGTTTTTATAAGGCAATCTTCTTTTTTCATTGCCATTTGTGCTTCGCTCCATTCCTTGGGTCTTCTCTTTTCTTTTTATTTTCCTTTTTACTGTCATTCCTTTACCGATTTTCATAGACATCTAATTAAGCTTATAGTTTTCCTTTTCCAATTTTCAAAAATTTAGTAGCTTCGTTGGAACGCGAAACAATGCTTTCTAACTGAATCTCAGCACAAATAGTGACCACTATAACTATATAAAGCAAAACAAAACTTAATGTAAGTAGCAGCTGCTCCAATCGCTCTCATTTGTTGGCAGTTATTTTTCTAAAAAAGTTTAGTTATTTCAATCAATAGAAAGTGTAAAATGAAGATGGGCATTACAAAGATTTCTAGTGAAACTTCATACATTATAAAACCTATCTTAAAATTTAAACAGCAAGAGCACAGCTTCTATTGTTGCTTGTGTTAAGAGAGATCAACAATTGTTCCAACTACTAAAACCAATCACTTCTTGTTATTCAGATAATGAGTAAGTTATGTTGACCATTACATATGTGTCATATGTCAAAGTCAAGCCTACAAATCGAATTTGATGGGTGCGACGCAAATGATCAAAATACACCTGACGTCATCGAAAATGATCAAACGACCCCGATTGACGAACGCTTTGTCGCTATGCGTAACGCCGAAATTGATCAGAATATAACTATTGCAAAATCTAACGATCAATCGATTAAGTGCTCGCCAATGTCAAAGTGTATATTAGAGTTGGAAAATCGCTAACGCAGTGAACGACTCGCTTTGTAAACCGGTCATGCCGCGAAGCTTAAGATAAAAATATCAAATAAGACGATCGACTTAAGGATATGCCGCACGAAAGTCGGCGATAATACACATTTTGAGCCGAAGTGACCCACTGACGTCGCTAAACGACTTCCGCTCATGAAACGCCATCAGGCCCGTAACGCCGAATTTAACTAAAGTTATTGCACTTAAAATTCTGTTAAAATCAGCATTCATTTCGAGTTAAATACATGTAATTATTTTCTAATTATACTCGATCAATGTTTCGAAACTCGCAGCCGCCCATTCTAATACTTTCGCCACTCCGTTCGGCCAATAAGAAGCTGTCACATAAAAAGTTGTATTGCTCACAAATAGCCAGATTCGGCCATTACGTATGTTACTGCTCGTTAACTAAACGAAATGAACAGAAACATACATTTCGATTCGATATAAACGAACACGAACAATCATTTGTTCGACGGTGTCATTTCGATTTAATTTCGAAATAAAATTATATTATATTATATTATATATTATTATTATTATTATTTATTATTATTATTATTATTATTATTATTATTATTATTATTATTTATTACTACTATTTTATTATTATTATTATTATTATTATTATTATTATTATTTTATTACTATTATTTTTATTTATTACTATTATTTATTAGTATTATTATTATTATTATTATTATTATTATTATTATTATTATATATATATATATACAAATACATTTATATATCATAAACGCAAAGATAGTTTAGTTAAAATTTTATTATGTAAAAGACGGGCGTTTCAATCCTCCTCATATGTGATGTCAAAAGCTCGTTGTCGAACACAGATTCACCAGCATGTAACGGTATAACATGAACAAATATTTTAAGCTCGATATATAAACTAGCAAAACATAAATAAATAAAATAAATTTTAAATTAGTCAAATACGAATAAAAGTTCTCTTCGCTCAAGTTCAGCTTATTTACACCCCTACTGTCACATCATCCCTCGTATTCCACCCACTATCTTATCCCCGCTGCGGGACAAAAAAAAAAGAGAAAAAAGTGGGGCGATCTCCCTTCACGCGGGCGGCTCTTCAAGACGGAAGACTTCCCCTCTCCTCTTCCCATAATGAGCAACGTTGCCTCCATCTCCATCACCACCTTTCAAAAATCTCTATGTTCAGCCACTTCATCGTCGTCACTCTTTGCGATTCTTTTATAAGACGACGAAGACAACTAATTCTGCTCAAGTGGGAGCTCCATTGGAAGGCTCGATAATTAATATCGTTGGAAGGCACTATAACAAATGGCGGTGGCGGAAGACGGCGAACGACGGTGACACAGCTTGGGTCCATGGAGACGAAGTCCTCGCCACATCAGCGGCGTTGGCTCGTGCCGCTGCTTGCTTCCCTCCTTCTTTGTTCCCTCCTCATCTCAGAGGCCCTGTTCTCGTCTTCGCCGTCATTTTCTCGCCGGTTACTTGTCTTCTTCTCCCTATCCCAGATCCGCGCAGGCGACAATGGCAAGGAATCCCTCTTCGTTGAGCCGAAGCTCTAGCTGCGACCGCAGCTAGTTCCGCCTACAAACGTCGTGCCTCGCCTCGCCTATCTTATCTCTGGCTCGGCGGGCGACGGGAGTAGTCTGAGGAGGACGCTACGGGCCCTGTACCACCCGGCGAACAGGTATGTGGTCCACCTCGATCTCGAGGCTGCACCAGCAGAGCGGATGGAATTATTTACTGCCATTAGACATGATGCGATGTATTCGCGGTTCCGGAATGTGAGAGTGATTGTGAGGGCGAATTTGGTGACTTACAGGGGGCCGACTATGGTGGCCAACACGCTACACGCGGCTGCCATATTGCTCAATGAGGCGGGTGACTGGGACTGGTTCATCAATCTAAGCGCCTCTGATTATCCTCTTGTTACTCAGGACGATCTGCTGTACACTTTGACAAACTTACCTCGGCAGCTGAATTTTATTGAACATACAAGTGACATTGGATGGAAGGAGTATCACAGGGCGAAGCCCGTGATAATAGACCCTGGTCTCTACAGTTTGCACAAGTCAGATGTGTTTTGGATTACTGAGAAAAGAAGTGTGGCAACTGCATACAAGCTCTTTACAGAGAAGAAGTTTAGATGGCCCATCAGAACAGAGGATATGAATATAGATGGAGAAGTCTATTGTCAGAGGAATGGATATGGTGAAAAGCTACAAAAATTAAATAGTGTGAAGGCTATTGAGTTGATCTTACAATTCTTGCAACACAAAGAAATTTCCAAGCTTCTTTTGTTGACACAGGAAAACATGCCTACCCACTGGGGATCTTTTAGTCTGTGGTTACACTTACTTTCTGCAAATTCATCAGTGCTTCGAGGAAGGCTGCAGCAGTTGCTATTTGATGGTTTCGGCAGATCATGCAAATCTGGCAAACATGCTGACTTTTTGTAGTTGTCGCTCCTGGGTTTATGGCATATCAGTGATCACTGTCATGGGGCAACTCGTTCTTCCCTCTGGATTCCCATTGATCTCTATCTTGAGGATTGCATAGATGGTTCAATTGCAGCAACCAATGCTATTGAAATTCTTAGTGGTGTTTGAAGATCCTGCCATGCTCACTAGAGTTAACGGGTAGACGATCACGACCGTGGTGTGGCACACACCGTTATCTTTAGAGGCGGAGAAGGTCGAATAGCCCGTCGACTCATGTGGAGACGCCAGGAGGCAAATCGATTGACAAAGGACTTAATTAATTTAACGCAAAATGAACTATAAACTCAAAATTAAAATCGAGTTGAAAGCTGCAGTGTTTGAAGATATGGTAGAGCTAAGGCATAAGATTCAAGTAATGTCAGACATTGATTATATTGAGGTGACGAAGGTCGAATAGCCCCGTCTCCTATCACGGGCGGCCTTTGGAGGTTTGGAATTTTAGATGACGGAGACTAACAAGAACAAATAAAAGTATTGACGAGCTTAAATTAAACTTATTTAAAAATCATAAATTAAAAAAAAAATACTTACATATATGCTCTTGTTATGCAGGTGTTTGAAGACATTGTTATGTTCGGTAGAGTTGACAAGTTAGAAGACCACGTAAGTGTCGCAGCGTTATCTTTGATAAAGTGACGAGAAGGCCAAATAGACTCGTCGTCACGCGGGGATGATCTTTGGGAGAAGCAAATTCAAATTGATATAAGACTTAAAGATGATTAATTAAATTTGAATTGAACATAAATTAAATTTGAACTAAGCATGATGAACTTCTGAAGAATCATAGGTTCAATTATAAGAATAAATCAAACTTCATCAAAACTTATAAATTCAATGAATTCCAAAATATATGTGAGAAATATGGATGTTACTTCAAATGATTGAACAAGAGTTGAAATGCTCTCATGGATTCATAACATCATCAGTGACGAGAGCGTTAATTAAGGCATTCTTAGATACACCTGTATGTGCTCGGACATAAAGATTTAAAGTGCAAATTTTAATGTTTGAAAAGGCTGCGCAAGCTAAATTGGAATCAATTAAATATTAAATTAAAAAAATCTAATAGGATATTAGATCAATCTATAACATCTTATGTCACGAATACATATTATATACAATGAGCGAGACATTAATTAAGGCATTAGATCTGTGCGTGCTGACATAAAGATTTAAAGTACAAATTTTAATATCTGAAAAGGCTGCGCAGGCTAAATTGAAATCAATTAAATATTAATCTAAAATTATAAGATATCAGATCAATTTATAACATCTATCACCGGATTCACAACATATTATACAAGCGAACAGAAGGCGTTAATTAAGGCATTCTTAGATACACTTGCATGTGCTCGGACATAGAAATTTAAAGTGCAAATTTTAATGCCTAAAAAGGCTATACAGGCTAAATTGAAATCAATTAAATATTAATCTGAAAAATCTAATAAGATATTAGATCAATCTATAACATCTTCTACGCCGCCGGATTCACAACATATTATACAAGAGAACAAAAGGCGTTAATTAAGGCATTTTCAGATACACTTGCATGTGCTTAGATATAGAGATTTAAAGTTCAAATTTTAATGTCTGAAAAGGATACGCGGGCTAAATTGGAATCAATTAAATATTAATTTGAAAAATCTAATAAGATATTAGATTAATCTATAATATCTTCTACGCCACCGGATTCGCAACACATCATACAAGTGAACATAAGGCATTAATTAAGGCATTCTTAGATACACCGCATGGCCCGTCTTATCTTTGAAAGTCTATATTCAAGTGTCTGAGGATGCTGCATGGGTTGTTTCCCGATTTAGTCTTAGGACTGGGTCCAGGTTAATAAAGTATAAAAATCTATTATAATGAGTCCAAGTTAGTGGAATATCTGAGAAGTTGACTCTGTCATATGATAGTAGATCTAATCTTCTATTAAGAGCTAAAATAGAGTTGACATGATCTAAAGCAAGTAATATTTTAAACTACAATTTAAATCAAAATGCCTTCTACGCCACCGAATTGCAACATATCATAAAAGCGAACAGAAGACGTTAATTAAGGTATTGTTAGATACATCACGTGTCTTTCGGACATAAATATTTAAAAGTACAAATTTTATTATCTAAAAGAATGCCGAGCTAAATTGGAATCAATTAAATATTAATCGAAAAATGCAATAAGATATTAAATCAATCATAACATCTTCTTGGCTATGCAACATATCATGCAAGCGAACAGAAGGTGTTAATTAAGGCATTCTTAGATACACCTATATGTGTTTGGACATAGAGATTTAAAGTACAAATTTTAATGTCTGAAGAGGCTGCGCAGGCTAAATTAGAATTAATTAAATATTAATCTAAAAAATCTAATAAGATATTAGATCAATCTATAACATCTTCTACGTCATCAAATCTGCAACACAAAATTAGAAGCAGATAGAAGGCGTTGGCTTACATTTTAAATAGACTTCAAATATATTAATTTTGCATAAATTATGGAGCAACTATCACTCAATTCAAGTGCTTTAGAACTTGTGCAATCATTTGAAAGAGATGAATTCTTGTACAAAATATAAAATAATCTTTAATTAAATTTGCTATTTCCAAATTAGTACAAGTATTCTAAATACACCCGCATGGGCCCCGACACTATACTGAATGCTTAAATTTAATGTCTGAGGATGATGCGCGGGATGATTCCTGGTTTAGTCATAAGATTGGGTCCGGGTTAACAAAACTTAAAAATATATTATAAGAATTTTAACTTAGTGAAATATCTGGGAAGATAATTCTGTCATGTGACAGTAGATCTGATTCTTTGTTAGGAGCTAAACAGAGTTAACAGGATCTAAATTTCTTAAATATATTTGATCCAATCAATTAACCACCCCGATGATGGCTGTGTTGAATGAAGATTTCAATAGGAGGGGATACTTACCATAAAAATGTGCTTCCAACCTCAAATTGAATTAATCAAACTCAAGTATCAATGCAAATATAAAATCAAATAAATCACAAAATTATAAATGCTAAAATAAAATTTAATTTTTAAAGAACTTAAAGCTAAAAAATCCAATTCACCATCCGCAATTGTTTGTCGGAGGTGACAAATTAAGAAAACCCTAGCTCACAAAGGAGCCAAAGTCAAATCAAGTACACAACTACTCAAACAATCTGCTTGTAAGGACATGGCACGTCTGTCCTCCCATGGTGGCTCCACACATGCGCTTACAACCAGAGTCCTCTGATTGGGTGGTTGCCACCAAATGGTAATATTATATTACGGTCACAATCAGTAACCCATGCTCTAATCTCGCTTTTGAGTTGTGAACCATAGGGTATACTTGATTGGGCAAAAAGCCCTTTGTTAGCTAAGGTAGACTTAAGCTTGACTCCTTAGACAAACTCAACCCCAGGTCTACAAGGACACCTTGGATGACGTAACACATGTATTGCTAACAAGGATCCTTCGGTCAGGTTAGGTCGACTACCTCCTCTGACTAAGAAGACTATGGACCATGACAGCCCGGGATGACGAAACCATGAGATCTAGATCGGGCGTGTCGTCGTTCCCCCAACCGTCTGCTTTAAGTTAAATATAATGAATTTAATAAATTCTAAATTCTAAATTTTTGAACTCCACATGCTGCTATTATACGCTATGTAGTAAGCGACCTAACGACTAGCCTTAATCGAAACTTCTCTCTCAGCATTGAGAGGGGTAATAAACTATAGATGCTTGCGCCTAAAGGAAACCCAGAACCAGATCTAAAGTCCTCACAAAATGGGGACAAAATCTTGGTCTATCTATTATTCATCCCTTTCAAAAAATTACAGAAACTTTTAAATCACTCTCTTCATCGGAGAGGTCGGTGGAAAATTTTCGGAGCCCACAAGTTAAAACAAATAAATCAAGTCAGATAAAGTTTGGGCTAGGCCTGAACCTAATTCATGAACCTAAATTGACATCCCTACTTTAAACTTACCAGATTATGGAAATCATTCACCGAAATTTTGTCTTAAAATCAACCTGGATATTCTAGTGGATAATTTTACAAATAAAGCCCTTCATAGGGTTAAGGTGACTTTTGATCAGCTTGCTTATTTTAACATTTTGATTGTTCTTGGAACCAAATAAAATTTTAGAAAAAAAAATAAGAAAACACTTTCTTCTTAAGATCGTCATATATAATATTTCATATCTACATTACATTAGAGAAATATTTTATATAAATAGATCAATAAATTAACCAAATACTTAAGATTAAGTAGTCTTATTATTAATTAAATTAAAATTAAATATTTTTTTATGGCTCTCTTTCACTCCTCCTCCTTCTTTCTTCTTTCTCTTCTTTCTTCTTCTTCTTTCTCTTTACCTCATGTTGCTATTATTGATTCTTCACGCTTGTATTGCATACCTTTCATTCTTCCTTGTCTCACATTCATTCATGCACTTATGAAAATCTTGTGACATTGTATCACCTCATCGCTTTCTTGTATATCAATATATAGTCTTGATAAACAAAATAGGAAGACTAGAAATCTTAAGTCATGGCATTGAGGAGTAAACTATAAAATGTTCTTTTTTTATTTCTCTCACTTCCTAACTCTACCATCCAAATTTTGATTCTTGAGATTATCCATTAAAAGAAATTAACCTCCCTTGTAGATGTCTAATTTTATACATCACGAGGTGCATGCCCTAATATTAGAGAGAAGATTAATGTTATTAAAATTTATATAATATTAAATAATTAATATTCTAATTCTGATTATGATGTATTTATAATTATATAAATTATTCTATCTTTAGTTGGTGTGTTCATGTATCTCCAATTAGTGGGGTGTTTTTTTAATATAATTTTTATAATATTAATGGACCGTGGTGCAGTGTGATGTAGTGTCGCCTCGCATTGCCGCAGCTATTTGAGTTTATATTATTTTAAGAATTTTGTGGTGAGAAATATGTGCTTTCCAACCTGAGCTAGATCTGTGTGGTGGTAGCCTAAAATCTACAATTTGACTTTTAAAAAAAAAATTGTATATCTAATTTCTTTAAATACCTTTCTACAACATCTCCACAATTATTTTTTAAAAAAACTGCAGCTAATATATATATACAGACATATATACATGCCTGCATAAAACATAAATTTGGCCTCGTCACGTTTATCAGGGTATGACGAGATGAAAATCGGTTGAAGCGTTCAAAATCGACCACGCTCAGGACGGAAAACCTCAAATGTGAGATGTGTCAAAATGATGCCAAAAATTAAACTGAAATTTAGGACTTTAACAGATTTAAATGGAAATCATCTAAACTTAAATTAAATAAAAGATGCATAATAAATATAAAGATAAATATTAAATCAAAGAGAAATAGAGGGAGAGCACTTAAAAGAAAATTATTAAAGAATAAAACACTTACTTCAAATGCAAACAAATTTCCTTCCTTATTTCAAAATCCCTAAAGACTACAAAACATTTTTAAGCAAATGACATGAAATGTAAGGCCCTTTCTTAGCCTTGTTTATAGAGAAGGAAAAAATCAATATGGGGCATACTCTTATTTAAAATTAATAAGTATAATGATGAGTACAACATATGAAAAATGTGAAAGAGCTACATTTAAAAGCTGGGGCAAGATATAATGATTGGCTAAACATGGATTAATTAAATCTTTTAGCTCATATTATATAATACCTGAAATGGTTGAAAGAGAACAAGTCAAATGGGAACATAACTTTTGAGTTCATATCATACTCATGGGGAGGTTACATGAAAATAGAAGGCTTTTTTTTAAAAAAAAAAAAGAAAGATAAAGCTCAAATCATGCTCTAGAATAAAATTCACTAAGAACAAAGCCTTCTTATTTAATTCTTACATTGCAATATTTTATTTTAAAATGAATTAAAAAATGCTATAAATGGATTGGAATCCAAAGCATATGAGATTTATTGAGTGCTTGGCTTAAGAATGAAATTCAAATAAAATATAAAGATTTGATAAATATTTAAAAGCTTGTTAACGGCCACAAGTTGATATTTAAAAAAAAATGCAATAAACAAATTAAGTATAAGCAAAGTTGCAATACTTTAAATCGAAAATATAAAGTTGAAATCATCGCCACCGGATCTACAACTCTTCGTACAAGCAGACAAAATATGATAATAAATTAAATTCTGCACAAATTATGGAGCTTTATTCAATCCAAAGATTAGAAAATTTTAATTCAAATTATTATTTTCAAAATTAATAATTTCATTAATTGGATGAAATTATTTAAGTCAAAAATACTCATATGGGCCCCGACACTATGCTGAATGCTTAAACTTAGTGTCTGAGGATGTTGCGTCGGTCTTTCCCGGTTTGGTCCTAGGATCGGGTCCGGGTTAACAAAACTTAAAAGTCTAATTATTATAAGAATTTCAACTTATTAAAATACTTGAGAAGCTAATTCTGTCATATGACAGTAGATATGATCTTTTACTATTAAACAAATATAGTCGACAGGATTTGAAATAATAAATTAAATGATCAAGCAAAATCACAAATCCCGATGATGGCTTTGTTGAATAGAGATTTCAACTAGAGGGGATACTTCCATAAAAATGTGATTTTAATTTCAGATTAAATTAACTTAAATTTAGTATCAATCCAAATACAAAATATAATATATCACTAAGCTATTAATGGTTAAATGAAATTCAATTCTTAAATACTTAAAGCAAACTCCATTTAATACACCTTCAGTAACTGTTTGTTAAAGGTAATGAATTAAGAAAACCTTAGCTCACAAATGAGCCAATGTCAAATCAAATATATTTTTATATTCACTCTCAATTAATCTCATGCCAATAAGAGTGTGGTTCATGTCCTCTCCATGCGTGATTTGGCCAAGAGCTACCTATAATACGATGACCAAAGTCCTCGACGGTGGTTCCAAATGATACCATTATATTATCACGATCAGAGTCTGATGCTTCCCAATAGCTCAGAGCTTGAGATGTGAATCATAGGGTATATCTGATAGGGCAAAAAGTCATCTCTCAGCTAAGGTAGACTTAAGCCTGTCTCCTTAGACCCACGTGAGATACAAGTTTTTGACTGGTTCAGTCGATTATTGAGAGTTGATTTGTTAGATAATGACCTATGTGATTGTAGTTGTAATAAAATGATCATATATCATTGGTTATGCCCACATGTGATTGCTGCACTAGGGTTTAGACGGTTGAACCACCTGACTTGTATGCCACAGTACTACACACGAATCAGAGGCGACATACATAAATATGTTTCATACCGCCTGAGTGGCCATCTTTCAGTGCAGAGCATGGATTAGTAGCATTGTAGCCACCCAATTTTCGCAGAAGGTCAGGCAGATCGCGAACAAATAGATTCAGAAACACAATGGATGAAAATATATCTAGGAGTGAGATCCCGTGTCTATGCAAAGCCACTATCGTGTGCCTCACAATATTAATAAATCGATGGTACGTTCTCCTATTTAGTTAAAGGATGTTAGATTTTACATATAAGATATTGCTTAGATTTCCCTTTTAGGTTGTATATTTACACATAGTAGTTTTTCATTTCATTGCATAAATACTATTCTCTTACAATCGCTAATTTTTTGATGATACTAATTTTTACGTTTGTTTTTCTTAACATCTACAATGGCAGAGGAGCACCACCCACCAGCTAGACGTGACATAGGCTACTAGGAGGCCAGCGAGCGTGCACCCACCGAGGTTCATCCTAGCATAGCATCCCTATCCGGCAACATCGAGCACCCGACACGTAAGTAATATTTAATTTTTTTAATTTCCATATGTTTTCTTTTATTTTGAGATGATTTGGTTAATGGCTAGCTTTTTTTGCGAGCAGCGAGAGCGGCGTCACACTTGCTTATGCTGAAGGAGTGGCCCATCACGTGCAGACGATTCATCCATGGGCTAGAGTAGGTGAGCCCACATTGTGTTAGCCAGCTTTACTTCATCCGCCTAGATCATCATTTGCTGACTGCCTTGGTTGAGAGATGGTCTCCGCAGACCAATACCTTTCACCTTGCTGTCGATGAGATGATTATTACACTCCAAGATGTAGCGATGATCTTGGGAGTACGAGTTGATGGGCCACCTGTCATATGTCCAATTGTGATTGGCTAGGGGAATAGATGGGACACCTGGCCTGATTGTTGTGATGATTTGTTGGGACGACACCCCTTACCAGATGTGATGTATCATGATCCGATCAGTCCATAGATCAGGTCGACATTTAGGATGGGTCAGGCACACGCGCAGACCTGCATGCTGCTGAGATGGCTGAGGTGGACTTTTTACAAAGAGTCATACACCAGTTTGAGCACCGAGGAGTTTTTTCGGTACCTGCGTGCTTACATTCTATTCTTTATTGGTTGTTTCTTACTACCTAATATATCAGGTTCAGAGGTCTATTTATAGTATTTACCACTATTAGATGACCCGATACCTTCAAGACATGGCTAGGTGTTCTAGCCCACCTATCTGGACAGACGAGTCGAGCCCACTAGGTGCAACATGGTCTCGCTACATCTCCTTCAGATATGGGCTTGGGAGCATATTCATGTTGGGAGGTCGACTCTACATGTGCCATATCCTGCTGAGCTTGATGATCTCAGTGTTGGGTTGAGGTATATTTTGTTAAGTGTACTTTCAAATTTTGTAGCTTTAATATGTATTTAAATTATTTTTTGTGTACAGATGGAATGAGAAGTATGTTCGCTAGCACCAATGGAGAATGTCGCAGTATACAGAAATGAGCTGGATGGATTACGACATTCACAGGTTGGATTTGCATATAACACTTCAGTTCAAATACGTGCACCTTCTAATTTGACATAATTTTTAATATGTGCAGGTGACATGGGAGTGACAGAGCGTGATCACAACGCCTATCGATACATGCTCGAGCTCGAGATATGGTTGTCATGAGTCCCTCCGGAAGAGGGTTGAGTGACATTTACCGATAGAGTGTTCCGGTTCGACCTCATTCCCAGAGTCGATGTAGTTTGACCCTAGTTTCTGGTCGAGTGTAAAGCGGATGTCGACGGGTTGATTACCACCACACATTGTTGCTTGGGAGAGGCGGAGGAATTGCTTCGTCGAGGGCTTAGATGAGGATGTGACAGAAGACGCTATCACCGACATGTGCTAGTTCGATAGGGCTTCTCAGTATCGGCCACCCGATAGATCCTCCCAACTACTATGCCGAGCACCGTGGAGCGTATTTATGTAAGTCGATATAAGTATTCATCGAATTCAATATTTATGTAAGTGCTAATTTTACATACTATTTTTTGTGTAGGCGGAGCATATCACTGTGGCTCGGGACATCTTTCAGCCATACTTCAGCGCTGCGGATGATCACCTCTTACAAGGATGTGTTGATAGGTACGAGCTGATATGCAAAGACCTGGATGAGCGTGTACATATCAGTGACACATATTACGGATCGGTGCCTACAAAGGGTGTCGCACACCATGACTGGGGCGCCGGGCCATCTACTTATGTCGATTCAGGTCCATCTACGTATGCTGATGCATGTCCTTCTACATATCAACCTACATATGAGTCACAGTCACATATCTTCCACTCAAAGAATGATCCGACGCAGACTGCAGAAGATCTTACATTGGAGGGTGACCATCAGCTGTGTGATCGTCCATCCCGTTCACCTGACCACTACATGCCTGGGAGTGGTGCGATTCCACACATACGCAGGAGGCGTTAGATGTTTAAGGTAGTCTATTTGTGCGTCTGTACTACATTTATTTTTATCTATTTCATTCATTGATATGCGTCTATACTACGTCTGTACTACCTTTGTTATATTTCATGTGCACTTTCTTTAAACTACTTGAATCCCAATTTTGGGAGGATCTGAATTCTCAAATAAGTTGTGCGCTACTGTACTGCAATTTGCATCATTTTTATTGAGAATATATGAGGGAAATGATGATGATTTGAGAAGACAACCATTATGTGCACCTGACAATGAGTTTACACTAGCAAATCAAAAGAATCCTTCATATGTTGGGGTGTGCATTTGGTCGATTTGGATAATTTTATTTTTTGAATCGATTAAACCAAACCAAATAACATAACTATTTTGATTTATTCAGTCAAATCTATTCTTTTTTCTTTTGATGTAATGCAATTAAATAGGTTTGATATCCACGATCATTTGTCAATTAATTATTGTAGAATGATAGTTGGATGTTAATTACATATCTCAGATTCGAGCCCAATTAGGCTCATGTGAAGAAGAACGCCAATGTGGAACCGACGCATGGCCGTTCTAATTGGGCGACTATACCTATTCTTAATTTTTTAATAATACTTAATTACCTAATTAAGCTTCTAATGATACTTAGTTTAAAAAAATTGCCATGCAATTTCTTATCATTATTTGTTGGAAAAAAATATAGTACTCAATCAATAATATATTATTCCACTTTGATTGGACTACCTCTAATTTTTAATATAGATTTTTTTTGTGAATTTTTATTAAAGTGTTATCTTATATTTTTTGAGTATACTAACTTAGAAAAAATAACTTAATAGCTAATATCAAATTATCACCATAAAAAAACTTTTCAAACTTCACCACTAGATCACTGTAGTTCAAGTTTTTATTCTTCCTCACTCTTAGTATTTTAGCATTAATTAACATAGTGCACGATGTTTATACCTCATTATTGTTTTTATAAGAGATGATGTTGACCAAAAATTTTAATGATGGCGATCAATTTTTCCTTACACTTTCTACTGATGAGAATAGCTAAAATTTTATGACAACGTCTAGTGATGGCAAATGATTGCCAGTATAGTAATCTTTAGCAAAAATTAGTGAGGCTTCAATTTTTTTTATCTAATCATAGAGGTTATTACCTTTGCTCATTAGATTCAATTATGAATTTAAAACAAACTTTTGTACTGGTGGTGCGTCTTGACTTTAGTTTGAATTGTGTCAAGCAAATCAAATCAGATTATCTTGACAAATTGTTATTGGTTTGTTCCAAATATTTAAGCTTATTTTTGCTGTTCCATGTACTTATAGGTAGAATATCACAAATTTTATTTGAAAAGACCACTACAGTAGATATAACTATATCTTTTACAAAACCACTGTAGATATCACAAACTTAGATGAGGCCACCCTTCTAAGTTGAACCTTTTCATACTTAGAAATCCTAATTTCAAAGCTTAGTTAAGCATGCCACATAAGCCTTACATGACACACACATTAGGCTAAGTCACCACTTATAGTCCTATGTTAGGGCAGTTCATGGTTTGATGTTTATTTTTATTTTGTGATGCAATATTTTAGTCTGGATGTTAGGGTGTATGTGTGTAGCATGAATGGTAGGATGATTTAGTCTAATCATTATCTTTTGTAAAGGATTATGCTTAAGGGGTGTTATAATAATAATATAACTATTTTTATTGTGCAGGTGGCTTATACCCTTAACCATAATCTAGAATAGGCCAGGTGGACTTGGTTATCCATGTGTGGGGTGTTAAGTCCAATTTATTTATATACATGCCTGGGAATGTGTGGTTTGTTTAGCTAATCTCTATTTTACAGGTTTTAGTTAGATTTACTTTTTCCCTTTTCATGTAATTTTGCAATTCAAATTTTGGAATGATTGTTATGAGGATTAGGATGACCATTGGTTATAAGATCATGCCTTATGTACTATGTGAAGCCTTTGGAGCGTCCACCTTCCAACCATTCCAAAGAAGGAACCAAAGAAAAAAGAAGAGAAGAAGAATGAAGAAATAAAGCTTGAAGACCCCCATAATAATGAATTCCTTGCTTAATTGTACTTAATTCATTTGTAACCAGGGTCGTATAAGTGTAGAGCTCGGCTACCCAATTTATTTTTCAGGCTTGTGCAGTGGTGCTCGACCACACTTGGCCTTTTATTCTTTTGCGTTAGCTTTATAAAATGTTAATTTTTTATATAGTTCGTGCATTAGAAATGACATATATTTTTAGTTTCTTCCTTGCTTTGATGTATGGCCTAGATGATGATTAGGCTCTTAGAAAAATAAATCTTTTACCAAATTAATCAACTCAAAATTAAAAATAAGCAACTCATAATCTCACTTAAAGCCTAATATAAAAATCAAGATAAAAGAATTAGTAACCTCTTAGCTGGATGAGTATTTCTTTTATAACATCTGCACAATAGCATCTTATTTCACTCTTAATTGGAGGGCTTCCACCTTTGCCAGAGAAACTTGGCTTGACCTTTGAGAGCCATGGTGGAAACACACCTCCTCCCTTCTCATTGATTTTGGCCAATAATTTTATCTCTCATGCATTATGCATATGAATCCTATAAGCATGAGTCAAGTGATTGTCTAAAAATGAAAATAACATGTAAAATGATTTGCATTAGATTTAGGTCATTTGAAGCATGCCCTTACATGATCTAGTCTCTTTAGGGAGTGAGTTTATGGACTTAGTCTCTTTCTAAATAAATAACACCCTAGCTATCTTGCATAAAGCATATGACTTGCCTACATGAATTTAAAATTGTAGGAGTTAGCTGGCCACCCAGCATTGTAAGTTCAAGCCGTGATTTGTCCTCTCTTGTGGAGGCAAACTGAATACCCATTTTTTTCCTTAGATTAGGTCATTCTTTTGGCCCTTGCCAAAACTCTCTAGATTTAGGTTCTAAGATTGCTTATCCTTTCAATGGGCCATAAGCCTAAATCCTCACCTCTTAGGCATTTTCATGACCTTGCATCATGGAATTATAAGCTCTAAACTTTTAATAAAAAATTCAACTCAAACAAATAATTCCCCTCAATTTTAAAAATGTAAAGCCCAACCATATGATAGTTTAAGATGTTTACTAGGCTTCCTAGTATCTTAAACATTCCATACTCACCTCCATTTGGCTTCGATAATAATTCCCTCTTCTTGATCGATCCCATTTGATTTATCAAAAATAAACAAATCGATTGATTGTCCTACCTATTGAAATCTTTGGAGACAATGATCATTTACCTTAATTAAGAGTATTCTTGAGGAATCTCATCCCTTAAGATGTAATTAACTATAGGGGCTTGCCCCTATAGGAAACTTAATGAACTCGATTTAAAATAAACCCTTATTTACTTTTTCATGTAAAGTAGGGGAAGAATCTATGGTACATATGCAGACCCATTGTCCTTAGGAGTCCTTATTGAGGTGGTTAGGTTCATTGTAGGGTGGTGACTTCTATCTTTTGAGATAGTACACTTCTCCTCAATGTTATACCAGATCACCTTAATAAGAACATCTGCGGATCTACGTGGTGTCCAAAATAAAAGGCATATATTTTTGTTTTCATTTATCCTCCCTAAAAGGATAGATGAATGCCAGAATATTTCACCACAGCTAGCTTGGGTCTAGTTGGCCAATTGGAGCTTTGGTCAAGTTCAACAAGTGATTTGGAATGAACTTTACCCATTAGTTTCAATCAATTTAGCTTAGATTAAGTTTTGACATATTTTGACTTTTTAAGTCAAGTGGCCAATTAGGCTAGGTTAGGCTCAAATGATGACTTGGTAAAGTTTAAATATTGATCATGAATGAGTTCTGATCAATGGTTTCAATCAATTTGGCCTATGGTAGATTTTGGCTAGTTTAGGTTTTATTTTGGCTAAGTGTTGACTTGGTCAACCCTAAGGTTTGACTTGATTTGACCTAATTTGAGTGATTGATCATTTCATGAAGATTGTTTCTCACAATGTGAGGCTTTGGTGGGTTTAGTTCAATCCAATTTGGGTAGGATTAGAATTTGGCTCAAAAGGGGTACTTTAGGTCACTTTGGGTTATGATTGAACTCACATATGGACTTATGATTGAAATATAAATCCATTTCTAAGTGGTTTGAAGTCAAATGGATTTTAATTCATTTGACAATTTTATGTTCAAAGGATGAACATGAGTTTGACTTGGGTTTGATTTTTGAATTTAGTTTTGGTTTGATGATTGAAGTTTGTATTTATATTTGGATTCATGATTAAAGGATTGATTGAATCATGAAGAAAAATCAGGATTTTGGCTTGATTTGAAATTGATTTGGCTAAGTTCAAGAATTTGACTTGAAAGGTTTTGGCTGAATTTTGGTTGAATTTGGATTTGAGTTTTGAATTTATTTTTGGATAGATGATTAAATTTTATTTTATATTTGGATTCATGATTGTAGGATTGATTGAAGCATGAAGAAAAATCAAGTATTTGGCTTGATTTTAATTTGATTTGGCTAAGTTCAAGATTTTGACTTGAAAGACATAGGTTGGATTTTGGTTGAATTTGGATTTGATTTTTGAGTTTATTTTTGGATATTTGAATTTTTATTTCATTTATATTTGTGAATATAAATGGGTTATGAGAAAATTCTTTGAATTTGAATTTATTTAGATTTGATTTAGGCTAAGTCCATAAGATAGAATCAAAGTGACTTAGGAAAGATTTTTTATTTGGATTTGAATTTTGAATTTGGTTCGATTGATTTAAATTTATATTTCATTTATATATATATATATATATATATATATATATATATATATATATATATATATATATATATATATATATATATATGAATATAAATGAGAATATAAATGAGTTGTGAGAAAATTTCTTCAATTTGAATTGATTTGGATTTGATCTGAGCTAAGGACATGAGAGGGAATGAAAGACTTAGAAAATATTTTAGAGTTTGGAATCCAATCATGGGCTTCAATCATAGGTTTCAATTATTTGGGATTGATTCATGATTTGAGAAAATCCATTGAATTGGTTCAAGGTTTGAGTTAGAATTGGAGTTTATATGAGTTTGGAGTTTTGACTTGGAAGAAGGACGTGAGGATTTGGTTCAAGCTATAGGGTAGGCAAATTTTCTAACACCCCTAAGGCATAACCTATTCCTATGGTTAACTCTTATAGTGTTAACCTAATCACTAGAAGTGTCTTAAGACTAAGGAAACTCATAGTGTTTAATAGAAGTCCTATGCCTAAGATAGAGGGGTTGAGAGCTCATTCGAAAAATGAGGTCAACATGGGGATGAGAGATTTTGCAAGATTATGTGTTTTCCCTCTCTTTCTCTCTTCTCTCTCTCTCTCTCTCTCTCTCTCTCTCTCTCTCTCTCTCTCTCTCTCTCTCTCTTAGTTTCACCTAGTCATAGAAGTTGGATTTTAACTTTTTACATGATGTTTTAAGTGTTCTATCCAATTTGGGGTTAATTTGAGATTTGGTCAACTAAAGTTGACCCAAATGAGTTGGGTTGGGTTCAATCAACCCTATTTGACTCATTGGCTTTGGATTTGCTTTAATTATGTTTAATTGATCATTCATGATGGTTTTGGTTGATTAATTTTATTTAATTTGGATTAATTTTGAATTTGACCCAAGTTTGACCAACTTTGACCAAAATTGGTTAAGTTGATTTATGTGATTCAATTTGTCATTTTATGTTCATATTATGTTTGAATTATGTTTTACAAATTATTTGGAATGTTCTTGATCAATTATTTGGGTCAATTCAGCTTGGATTTGGGTTTGACCCATTTTGAGTTCAAATGGGTCAAATCAAGTTCAATTGAGTTGAATGTTCTGTTTGACTCAATCAAGATGTGTTTAAGCTTTAATCATGTTTGATTAATTGGTTATGATGACTTAAAGTGTTTGGTTTTATTTGACTTGATGTTAATTTTGATTTGAATCCATTTTAACTTAAATTGGGTTTAATGGGTTAAATGAACCAATTAATCCATTTGAGATCTAATTTGATTTAGATTTATTTAGTTTTATGTTTAAACATATTCATTTGATGATTTTGATCCTTCAGAGTGACTTAATTTGGAAACTTTTTAGTTTGTTGACTTTTGACTAAATGGGCCCCACATGGGTTAACTTTAAGTCAAATGACCTATTTGCCACTTTGAACTTCATTTGAATTTATTTTGAGTTCATTTGTGTTTATGCATTGATTCAGTGATTTTGGTTTGATTCAATTTGGTTTAATCTTGATTTAATTTAATTTTATGTGGACTTAGGTGATTGCAAGTCATTGGTTAGACCATAGGGTAAGGTAGGTATCCTTAGTATTAAGGCTTAGGCTAATCTTATGGAAAACTCTTGTAAAGTCTCTAGGTTTAGGTTAAATGTTCACTTAGCTACTAAAAATGTCCTATGACTAAGGAGCTCTTTGTGTCTAGAAGAATCCTAGACCTATGATAGGAAGATTGAATCTCACTCCAAAAGTGAGGTCAACACCCCCATATACATCTCAAACAGAAACACCACACAGTTTTGAATTAGGAGGGTTTCCATTCTTGCACTTTAGGGAACACTTCCCCCTCATGGTGGAGATCTCCCTCTCTCTCTCTCTAATTTGGCCAATAACTCAATTTCATCATGCATTTAGGCTTAAAATATTCCAAGCATTTGTTCAATATATTGTGTCAAAATAATATAAAATTTATAAATTTTGCTTTTAATCTAAGTCATGATTTTATATCAATCATATTCTAGTCTCTTAAGGAGTGAGTTTAGGACTCTAGTCTCCTTTCCAAAGTAAATAACAAGCCTAGCTATGTTGCAATTACATAAGACTGACCTACATGATTTTGAATCATATGAGGTGCTAGCTGACAGCCACTCTAGGTAGTTGTAAGTTTATAAAAGTTGGACGAGTTCATCCTGTCTTGTGGAGGTAAACCCTTATGTCCCCCTTCTGTTTAGATTTAGGTCGTGCTTCTAGCTTGTGTTGACACTTCCTAGATTTAAGATCCGAGATTGCTTATTTTCTTTAGGCTACGAGCATAAATCCTCATCTCTTAGACATTTTCATAATCTTGTGTTTATAGACTATAAGCCCTAGCATTCTAAAAAAATTCTAATTTAAATTAAAATAAACCTTCTCTTTCAAATATATAAAGCCTCACCATATGAAATATTTGAGTGCTCACTAAGCTTCCTAGTATCATGAGTGTTCCATACTTATCTTCGTTTGGATTCCAAAAATAAGTCTTTCCAAACCGAACATTCTCACTTGATTTCCAAAAATAACCAATCTATTGACAGTTTAACCTTGAAGTCTTTGGATACGATTGATTGACTACTTTAATAGAGAACATTCTTAGGAAATCCAACTTCTTATGATGTAATTAACAATTGAAGCTTGTTTTCATAGCGAACTAAAGAACCCGACATAAAATAAACCCTACTTTGCCTTTCTATGTAAAGTAAGGGAGAAAATCTCTGGTATATATGAAGACTCATCATGCTTAGAAGTCCTTATTAAGTGATTAGGTCCATTATAGGGTGATGTTTCTATCTTTTGAAATAGTACATTATACCTCAATATCATACCCAATCACTTCAATAAGTATCCCCTAAGATTTGTGTGATGTCTACCAGACATCCGAAATAAAACACCACACAAGATAAGCTAGGTACTCATCTCGTATTCGATCAAAACCTAAAACTTTAAATTCTAAATAAGGGATAGTCGATGTTACTCTTGATAAGGCATCAGCAAGCTTGTTTTCAATTCCATGCTTATGTTTAAGGGTAAAAGAATAATCTTGAAGAAATTCAATCCATTTAATATGTCTATGACTTAACTTTTGTTGGTTGTTTATGAACTTGAGGGCATGATGATCTAAGTAAAGAACAAAATCCATATGTAAAAGGTCATGACGCCAGTGTCTTAGGGAATGAATGATAACATAAAACTCTCTATCATATATCAAATATCGTTATTTTGCCTCACTCAATTATTCATAAAAGAAAGCTACAGGGTGATTTTCTTAACTTAATATTCCACCAATTTCAACTCCAGATGCATCACAATCACTTCGAAAGTTTTAGAGAAATAAAAAAGCTTGAGAATAATAGTAGAAGTCATCAAAATTTTAATTTGAACTAATACTTTTTGTGTAGCTGGAGTCCAATAAAATTTATTTAATTTCAATATATCAATTATTAGGGCTACAATAATGCTAAAATTTTTGATGAATTATCTATAAAAAGTGGCTAAACCATAAAAGCTCCTAAGATTTATGAAACTCTTAGAGTTGGCCAATCTAAGATTGCTTTAACTTTAGTAGGGTCAGGTTTTATGCCACTTGTGAAAATAATGAATCCTAAAAAAAATCACCTTAGTTTGTAAAAAGAAATATTTTTAAAATTGATATATAACTTTTCTTTCCTAAGTGTTTCAAAAATTTATCTAAGATGTTGTTGGTGATATACTTTATTTAGGATAAAAATTAAAATATCATCAAAATATTTAACTATGAATTTTCCTATAAAAGGCTTAAGGACTATAGTCATTAGTCTCATGAAAGTGCTAGGGGCATTTGAGAGAACAAATGGCATAACTAATCACTCATAAAATTCCATTAGGGGTCTTAGAAGTAGTTTTTCATTCATCTCCTGATCGGATTCTAATTTGGTGATACACACTTTTTAAATCAATTTTGGAGAAAATATTAGCCCTTGAAATCAAATCTAACATATAATCTAATCGAGGAATAGGAAATTATACTTGATTGTAATCTTATTAATGGTTCAACTATCTACACACATTCACCATGTTATATCTTTTTTAGGTGTTATTAAAATAGGGACTATGTAAGGACTAAGACTTTCTTGTATAAATATCTTCTTAAGTAACTTATCGACTTGCCTTTTAATTTTAGTATGTTCAATAGTATTCATCCTATAATGTGAAAGATTGAGAAGTTGGGAGCCAGGAATTAAGTCAATAGCATGTTGGATGGTTCTAAGAGGATGAATTCATTAGGAAGTTTATCTAGCACTACATCACTAAATTTAGAAAAACAATGGGTGTGATCACATAGGGTATGTGATTTATATTATTGTTTGGGGGGTGTCTTTCCTTACATGAAAAATATAAAAATTTGTTAGATAAAAAAACTCATTTTGTAAACTTCCATGTCCTATAGTTTTTATCTCAAAGGTTAAGGAAGAAGGCAAAATAGTTTGGCAAGGATTATGATTAAAAATAATAGAACCATTTTCACTAATAGGGTTTTTAATCACAATTAATTGAAGTTTTGCTCCTTTCTTAATAGTGGGTTTTGGTAGAAGGTCATAACTGGAAAGTGGTGTTTTCTCTAAAGGCTTGAGAGGTAGAAGTTTGATGGTCTTGTTACTGTGTTTAAAAATATAAGTGTTCTCCCTACCATAATAAATCACATTCAAATTATATAACCAAGGTCATCTCAATAAAATATGAGCAACATCCATAGGGAGTACATCTCACCATATTTGAGTTTCATAACTACCAATCTTTATGAGAACTAAATATCTACTAGTAATAGGGAGAGAGATATGATTGACCCAACTAACGTGAAAGGGCTCTAGGTGACATTCAATTTTTAAGTTGGCAAATGTAGTTATGTGAATAGAAATAATGTTCATTGCACTTTCACCATCTATGACTAACCTACATCTTTTCTCGTTAGACACAACATATATAATAGAAATATTTTTCTCCTCCAACTTCAGCCTCATTCTTAACTACTGTAAGGCATCTCATCACATTGATGTGAGGTTCATCTATAATTTTTTCATCAGACAGCGGGGTGTCATCATTTGTTGGTTCATCAGTCTCTTCTAAAAATAAGATTTGAGCTTTGCATTGATTTTGCATATGTCCTTTCTTATGAAATTTAAAATATATTATATCTTTAGAGATCTTAGAGCTCCCATAAGTAGAAACTTTGGGTAGAGTTATTAATGATTTGGGTGGGTCTAATGGGAGACATTTGAGTTGGATTGGCCTGAATTTGACTCTTTGATCTTGAGATAGTAGTGGATTTCTTTTGATGTTCAACTAATAAACCACAATGAAAGGCTTCCTCAAGGTTTGAGGGTTAAACAATTCAACCTCATTTATAATTTTAGTTCTGATTCCAATAACAAATTTGTTACCTAATTGCCAATCATTATCAGTACATTCAGTTCTAGAAACTAGTTATATGGAGATTGCCTTATCTTAAAGTAAGTATTTCACTGTGTAGTTTCTTATCATGATGCATAGGATAATATTTAGCTCTAAGCATCTCCTTCATTTCTACCCATGTTATGTTGGTCCTACCTAATCTTTGCTCTTTAATGAGTGTATTCATCCAATAAATTTTTTCATGCCCAGCCAACTTCATCTTAGCAAAAGTTACTCTTTGGTGACCATCCATTCTATACTAATCAAAAAATTCATCCATTTGAACCAATCAATCTAAGAATTTGTTTAGGTTATGGATGACATCATAAATAGGTGCTTCAATTTTAACTCTTTGAGATGGGTCATTAAAAACATCAATATTTTTGTGATAGTTATCTCTCCTTCTTATGTTTTTATGAGTTAGTGGTCTTTTAATTGATTGTTCATCCCCCAGATTTAAGTAGGATTCTTCTTTTTAGGGATTGTGTATGGGTGCAGGAGGTGGAGCGGAGTTTCTAATATTTATCAATTTATTCATTATGGTTTGCATTTATTCTTTGAGTTCAGGCATGTGAGCATTAATCTTTCCAAACATTTCTCTGGTTCTTACTTTATTATCATGGATCGTAAGGTTTATTGCGTCCACTAATTGAGTTAAGTTTTTGATGTGGTCTTATGTGACTGATTTGGGTGCCATGAGATAATTTCAAAATGTGAAGAGAAATATGAGAGAAAAAAAGCAATAAATTTAAAAAAAAAACTTTAAAAGATATAGATTCAAAAACAAAGTGAGATTCAAGCTAAAAAAACTTTTATTTGAAGAGCGAGTATAACGAACACTTACGTCTCAAGCTCTCCTTAGACAGTTTAGGCCTTTTTATCAAAGTTCTTTTAAGCCTTTAAAATACCAAGTTTATCTACATATATTCTTATTCATGCAAATTTAAATGAAAATATTCCAATAACAAAAAAAAGCCTCAAGTCGTTGAGATAGCAATTTTTTTAAAATTTTGACAAATAAACAACTAACATAAAGCAATAATGAAGGTTACATAGAGTTCCAATTGCATCAAAGTAGGATTCAATTTTTTTCAAGGTGGATCACTCCATCACCAAGGTTTTCACTAAAAAAAATAAAATATTGTAGATATGTTCTCACAAGAGATATTGGCTAGGTTGTACGATGAAATTCATTGAATTAGATTTTATGCCAACACCATAGATTTGCAAGAAATATGTTCATCCATTGAATTAGATTTTATGCCAACACCATAGATTTGCAAGAAATATGTCAATTATCCAAGTAATTAATATAAAGTAAAAATATCATAAATGGGATTAACTAACCTCAAATTTGTTGGAGTAACTCATAAGCTTCTTAGAGGCAAGTTCACCATACAAAAAATCTCGTTAAAAAAATCTTGACAAAATTCTTCTTCTTTCTAGATCTTGCTCTAATACTAAATATGATGGTGGTGGGTAGCCCTTTTAGTTAGATTAAGTGGTATAAAATATTATGGATCTTTATTTTAATGTCTAAAGATGAGATTTGAAGTTTTTGGTGAGATGTTGAGGGGTTTAGTATGGTCTTCTAGTGGAATTTTGAAGACTAGCTCGGAATTAAACTAGTTTGGATTGATTTAAAAGATATCTTAAAGAACAAGGGTTTAGGTGGAGGTAAATGGCTAGAAATAAATATGAATGAGTATCTTAATGTGTTTTAGTGATCTGGAGTATATGGTCATATTTGGTGGATTTTATAATAGTGTCGAAGGGTAGGGAACGAGACTAGGTTTTAGTTTCGCCTAATTTGGCCAAGGGTTTAAGTAGGGCTTTGGAGTTGATGTGGAGCTTGGAATTGGTGATGGCTGATTGTAGAGGATAATAAAGATATAGAGTAAGACTTAAGTAAACTAAACAAAAAATTATTTAGCAAGAAAAAATATAAATATAAAGTAGGACAAAGGATAACCACCTAATCTCTCCAAAGGGAAGGCAAACTTGGGCCACCAAGCACTAAGCTAGGGAAAAGAGCAAAACTTCACTCAAAATATTTCATTCAACAACTGAAGTCATAAAAAATTTCTACCCATATTTATATACCTTACATAACCTTAGGGTTATAACTTTTGGAGGGAAAAAAGTGGAGGGAAAAAGGGAGGGAAAAGGGTTGGTGGCTATTTATGAAGGAAGTGTTTCAACATATCATTTTAATATCCTCTTCATATCATGTCCATCTAGACAACCTTCTAGATGAGAGATAAAAATAAAAAATATTAAAATTAAATTATATTTATGATGTTCTAGAATATGGGCTCTTGTAGTTGGACCGATTCTTTCTTCTCTTTCTTGGGCTTTAGTCTTAGCTCTTGTAATTGGGCCTTTAGTTTGATTTTCTTCATGATGTGCTACATCAATTAGTCTATGAGTTATTATATTCAAGATATGACATTTAATTCCTCGATGTTGTTATATGGTAAAATTTTAATATATGTACATGTTTGATGTGGAATATTAGTAATTTATCTAGTTGGAATATTGAAGTTTCCTTGCCAATATTGGGTTGAATAACAACTTCATCTTTGCTAAAATATGATAAAAATTTTTTCTATTAAAATATTGATCCAATGGAAGCAATTAATAATATGTGAAAGCCATGAGTATGATAATTATATACCTAACCAAGTATGTAAATGAAGGGATATAAATGTACATAATATATACAAACTAATATGAATGAGTTTTTAAGTGATTATCCATGGTTTGAAATATTGCACTTACTAGTAAATTTAATTTTTTATACCAATAAATACATGTCCAACTAAAGAAAAAAAATAAAGATTTATGTCATTACATTAGGTGTGAGAGTAATGAACTAATTAACATATAAATTTTAATTTATTTTAGTTAAACAATATTCATGTACCTAAATATTGCCATATAAAATTACAACTTGAGTAATTATATAAGTATGCGAGTGAATAATATTGACCTATAGAGTAGTAAGAGACATACTGATATTTATATAGTTCAAACTCCCAAATGACTTATGCTTATGGTTTGTACCCTACTTGGACTAGGTTTCTACTATCTACTTTGCAATTACATGCTCACTCTTTCACCCATAAGTTGATGGAGAGACCATCACTCTCCCATTTCATATGAGAAGAGCACACCACCTTTGTTATGATTATAATAGCTTTAACTCTAACCAACTCTTAACAAGCACTCTATGATACATTGTTCTAAAGTAGTCCACCACTTCGATGTTGGCAAAGCTATTTCTATTTAATATAAGATCACTATAAATATCTAAAGCTACATGTTTGAGATTAAAATGTTACCTCAAATGATCTTTGAAAGTTGGGCATTTTGATTACTTGTTGTAGAGGAAATGTAGCTTTTATTCCCAAAATAAATTTCTTATATTATATAAAAATATATGTAGAAGAACATCATCTTACAACTAAAAGTAAAGTGATATTTTTAGTCCAATGCAAGATTTTGTAAGTGGCTCAAAATTGGTTACTCATTTGTTTTGATAAAGAACCAAATGAATTCCTGGTGGCTACATAAGACTAACCATTGCCTAGTAAAAAAGAATTATTAGTGGCATATAAAAAGGTTCTAGATAAATTGTAAACTCTTAAGCAATGGCCCTTTAACATGTTCAATGAATGGTTAAAATTAGCTTTAGAACCTAAAAACTTTTTTTATTTATGGGTTAAAAATAATTTTTTTATGATGAGCCATTGGGTTAGCAGGGACCCAAAAATATTTAAGGTGACTATAAACTTATATATGATCTTTAAAAATATACTTTATAATCTATCTATCTAGTAAAATCTTAAATAGGTCCTAATATTTTAAAAAAAAGTAAAATAAATTTTTATATTATTAAATAAATATTTTTTATTAAAATAATTTTCATCATTTTTTAACTAGCATCTTTGCCATCCTTGAGATATTTTAGGTTTGTAAACCATTTACTCAACCATACAATTTAAAACTTGAACACACATGTATTAAGTTATTTCTCATAATTTTTATTTTACTGCATTGATATATATTGATGACTCATTTTAGCTCATCTTTATACACTAAATAATTTCATGCAAATAATATGGATTTAGTCATCATCATTATGGTTTGTTTAATATTTGCATAACCTATAAAGTATTTAAGAACTTATTATATAATATTACATAAAATTTGCTATCATCAAATTACTAGTGAACCAAAACCATTTTAAAGGTTCATGAGTTCAATATATTTTTGCTATGCTAATAATAAATTAATATTATTATCATAAAATTATAAAAATAAAAATATCATGAAATAAATTTTCTCTCACTAGACGCATAAATAAATTACAAATGTCCTCATTGAATTATTTAACATCATATTTGATGTACATTGATATTAAACTTCTACTACAATAAAATGTCTTATTATGATAGATATTAATAAGTACATCTCCGATAAATTTTTGATGGAATATTTTCATTAGTTAAACTCTCATCGATCCATTGCAAGTTGAGACAGCATTTTTTGTTAGTGATTTACATTGGTATTATCGATGCACTTTCTATAAAATAAAATAACGATAGCATTTTCATAAATAACTTACTGATATATTATTGATAGACTTGTCATCACAAGATGATTTATCAATCTTATGACAAATATCATAGATAGTCCATAAAAATCTACATGAAAAATAAAAATGTAGGTATGCTCTTTATTTAAAGTTTTCATACAATAAATGTTTAATACACACATATTTAATAAGCAAATGTTCACAATTAAGTAAGTGTTTATGATTATATTTTGTAATTATAATCATAAATATACACGTTCAATTTCTTTTCCCTATGCAAAACAAACTCCCTCTAGTCTATCTCCTCACCCTCATCCCTCCTTTCGCCTCATCTATGTTCTGTATTATCATGCACAATTGACCGATTATAGCTAGCCACCACTAAATAACATATTCATTATACATCATTGCTCTATCTATATAGCTTTCACTTGATCCTCGAGTTTGGTAATTAACATAGTGATCTAATTTCTCACCGCTTTCTTGTATATTATATGGCTATGATAACATATTGGTACTTATATATTACTACTTTTATATGATGATAGTATAAATATTATATTACCATGGTACCAATCTCCATACAATCTACCCTTATTTATCCCCTTTAATAGCATAAGTCCATCAATCCATATCTGATTGCTAAGAGAAGCTTCTTTATATAGATGTTAAATTAGAGAAGTATTTCAATCACATAAATTTATACATTATAATATTTAGACTAATATTTATTATAATAAATTAAACAAAAAAATTATATCACATATGTAAATAATATTAAGACTATTAAACTTATATATGCTCTCATAGATTTGATATCCACCACACAGTAAGCATCACTCTTTCTATGATGTGTCCTAGCATATAGCTTTAAGACAGATAGTTCCCTATCCAACTTTTCCAATAAGTGCACATGCAAACCAATATTTAATACACTTGCATATGAAAAAAAATATTAAATAAAGATTACTTATGGTTTTTCTTTTGTCCTTAATATAATAAATGGAGCAACAAATATGAAGAAAAGTACCTATATCATTAATATTAGAAGCTCATGTTTTTTTTTTAATTTTCTTGTGTCCTTTTAGTCTCTTCAAACTTCAATTTATCAACTAAGTCTACCCTTATTTGCTCTCCAATCCAATTGGGCAACTCTCCAAGGTGGCTTATAGTGTAAAACATGTTCTAAATTCAACAATTAAAATAGTGTCTAAGGAAATATGATGTTACTGTGATACTTTGTACATTCATAGCTATTGTTAATTCTCCTGTCACATTATGCTAGACAAGATATGCCATCGAGCTTGAGTAAATAATTTGAATAAAAAAATATCAAAACTATGCATATGATCATTTTAACAAAGTGTTTTGCATTGCCTTCACATATGTGTCATAAATCAAATCGCTTACAAATCAAATTGACTTCTAGGTGACATGTCAAATTGAGGCTCAAAATGCACTGGACGTCCCTGAAAATGATCGAAACGACTTCCGATTGATGAACGGACTTCACCATTGCATTCAGAATGTCGAAATTGATTAAAATATAAATATTGCAAAATCTAATGATCAATCGATTAAGCGCTCGAGCTATCAAATTGTCGATGCACATATCAAAGTTAGAAAGCTGTGACGATGAACAAATGATCTCCGTTCATAAAATTGATCACGCCGTTAGTTGCGAAACGTCGAAATCTATTAAATGAGACTATCCACGCTAAATTCGGATGAATATGTGCAAATGTTGAGTGATTTGAACTGATAACATGCAAATCGAGGCTGAAACACACTGGACGTCGCTGAAATCAACATTAAAATCTTTTAATAAATTTATATTTATTTAAAAATTCCTAAATTACCCCTATGCTCAACTGTTCCCCTCATTTTTAGTTTTCTGAAAAAAATTGCTAAAAAAAAAAAAAAAAAAATAAAAACATAAACGCAACCCCTCTCCCCATTCCCTCCTTATTCTCTCCCACTCTCCTCTCTCCCCAGCATCCCCTCTCTCCTCTCAGAAACAAGGAAAAAAAACAAGGTAATTCTTCTCCATTTTTTTTTTTTTTTGAATTTTCCTCCGTTCCGGCCCATCTTCCACCACCAGCAACATCCATTCCGACGCGACCCACCGCAAAATCGCATGCGCAACCGTCGTCGAGCCCGCCGATCCGCCGGAAACTCGCCGTCTGCGCGTAGCGCGGGCCCGCTCCCGCGGCCCGCTCCAGCTGAATCCCGCGACCCGGTCCCGCTCCGTGCTGCCACCGACCTGCGCTCCCACCGCCGTGACTTGCCGCCGCTCCGACCCGATCCCGGCACTCGCAAGACCCGCAGCCCGACCTGCGTTGTCACGCGCCGCACGTCTTCCATCCCGTCGTCGACCTGCCGCCGTTCCGCAATCAGCCGAATCCCGCCGAACCACGCCTCCCCTCAGGCCCTCCCGCGCGTCCCGCAGCCGGCCAGGTCTGTCCCACGCGTTTCCGCAAACCGTCGGACCTCCTTTCTTCAACCCGTAAACATCAAAGCCTGTAACCCACAAATCCAGCCCATTATGCGCAATCTAGCCCGCAAACCTGGCCCATAAAATCACATAGCCCGCAAACCTGCAACACAAGCCCTCTGCATGCATCTCACCAGTCCGCAACCTCCTACCTTTG
Source organism: Cymbidium sinense (assembly GCA_021442155.1). Taxonomy (NCBI): domain Eukaryota; kingdom Viridiplantae; phylum Streptophyta; class Magnoliopsida; order Asparagales; family Orchidaceae; genus Cymbidium; species Cymbidium sinense. Next base: position 177,312,920 of record CM038215.1, read on the forward strand.
TTGCACTGCAGATCGAGGAAGACATCATCAGCAGGCAAATTCATCCTTCGATTTTTGGCGTCGCACCCCTCGCTGGCTTTTTTTTTTGTTCGCTGCCAAATCGGAAGAATATCGACGATGAATTCTTCTTGATTTTCGCCAACATTCGTTTTAATATGTTTTGCCAAGAAATTGGAAGAATATTGTCAACGGTGAATTCCTTCGACTTTCGTCGACCCTCGATTTAGCTTGCTTTTAGCTTCACAAATTGGGGAAGAACATCGTCAACAGACGAATTCTTCTTTCGATTTCTCGCGTCGCACTCCTTGCCTTATATTCTCAATTGTATATCTAACCCCGTTCCTTTGCCTAGCCTTGCAGCGCACCAAAAAAATATTAGAACTTGTGGGATCTGTGAATGTGAATATATATACGCTGCCGCGCGAGGTTTGAAGAGCCGAAAAGGACGAGATATGGGTGTCGCAGACCGCTTTAATTACGAGTAAGCCACCACTTGTTAAATGTCACTCCCCCTAAACGAAATGCTACCGAAATTTTATCTAATTTCTAGACTTAGGAAAAAAAAAAGGGGAGTAATATATATCAGATCAGTATGTCTTCTTCGGGTTTAAAGACCTCATCGCTCAACAGTGCGGACGAGATGAAAACCCAGTTGTTGAAGACACCACCACGCTTCAACAAGGCATACCGAGCCAAAACACCCTCGACGACCCACGGGATGACAGAGAGAAATTTTGTCTAAATTATAGATTTTAAAAAAGGAGGAGAATGAATATATATTGTATCAGTATGTCTTCTTTCGGGTTTGAAGACCTCGCATGCTCAATGCCGAATGATGAAAAGCTGGTTTGTGTCAAGACAAGACTCACTCACCAGCCAAAACACCCTCGATGCAGCCCTCTATACGGGGATGATGCCGAGAGGTTGCCGAAATTACATCAAGTGGGAAAGTAAAAATGGTATATGACAGATATAAAAGCAAAACAAAAAAAGAAAGATGAAAAGCACTTACAAAATTTATTGAAACGGGATTGAAAGCCCACTAAAGATCCTAACCGCTCCCTTTCAAATATCCTAGCTCTAACCCTTCAAGTAAATGAAATAAAATAAGCAACTCCCATTAGCCTTATTTATAGAAATTGGAAGAAGTATAAAGAGCCGGAAAATCAAATTTGAATAAAGAGGGGGGAAATCAAATTTGAATAAAAGAGGGGGAAAATCAAATTTAAATAAGAGGGGAAACATCAAATTTAAATAAAAGAGAGGAAAAATCAAATTTGAATAAAAAAGGGTGAAAACAAATTTGAATAAAAGAATGGTAAGATGAGAACTACTTTTAGAGATAAATATTCTTCTTGAAATAATAAATTAAATTATCCTTTGAACACATAGCTCCAAAATGCGCTCTTCGCCACCGGATCTATAACCCTTTGTACAAGCAAACAGAAGGCGATATTAAATCAAAATCTATAAAAATCATAGAGCATTCTTTCAATATAAAAATTAAGAAATTTTATTCTAATTGTAACTTTCAAAATCAATGAAGTCACTAATTATGTGAAATTATCTAAGCTATAAATTCTTGCATGTGCTCGGACATAGAGATTTCAAATGCAAATTTTAATGACTGAAAAGTCTATGCAGACTACATTGGAATATATTAAATATTAATCTGAAAATTTTATTAAGATATTAGATCAATTTACAACGCCTTCTTCGTTACTAGATCTGCAACTCTTTGTACAAGCAGACAGAAGGCGATACTAAATCAAAATCGACAAAAATCATAAGACTTTCTTTGATCAAAAATTAAAGAATTTTATTCTAATTATGATTTTCAAAATCAATGATTTCATTAATTAGATGAAATTAGCTAAGTTATAAATTCCTGCATGTGCTCGCATATAGAGATTTCAAGTGTAAATTTTAGTGTCTGAAAAGGCTGCGCAAGCTAAATTGGAATTAAATGAAAAATACAAAATTAACCTCATAATTCAGAAATAAAATTACCTAAATTACTATACACCCGCATGTACCCTAATAATCGTAATGCTTAAATTCAAGTATAGAATGTCAGGAGTTGCATCCGGTTTTGTCTTAGACCGTCCGGTTAACAAAACCTAAAAACCTATAATATGAGTTTTAAATCAGCGAAATATCTGAGAAACTGATTCTGTTAGGTGATAGTAGATCTAATCCTCTGTTCCAGCTAAATAGAGTCGATAGGGTCTAAAGCTCTTAAACATATTCAAATTAATCAATCTTTATAATCAAATTAACTCAAATCAAATAGTAATCTAAAACTATTCAAATGAAACTCTATCACTAAAAACATAAAACCAAACTCAATCTATCTACCTTCAACTATTTATCGGGGGAGATAAATTAAGAAAACTTTAGCTCACCAAGGAGTCAATTTCAAATCAAATGTTATGATATGTTCGCTCTCAATCAATCTCACGCTAAGTAGCGGGCCTCGCATCCTCTAACTGGCTTGGCCAAGACACAGAAATAATGGTGAGCCCTCCTCATCGAGTGGTATGGCCAGTCCGGCTCCATTATATTATGATCACGATCGTTGCCAGTATGCTCTCCAATGGCTCAGCCCTTTGAGTTGTGAATCATAGGGTATACTTAATAGGACAAACAACCCTCTGTCAGCTAAGGTAGACTTAAGTCTATCTCCTTAGACAAACACCATCTCAGGTCTACAAGGATTTCTTGGACGACGTAACTCATGTGTTGCTGATGAGGATCCTTCGAGGTTGAGTACCTCCTCTCAGTAGACTAGGGACCGTGACTACTCGGGATGACGGAACCATGAGATCTAGATTGGGCACGTCATCATTCCCCCAACCATCCGGTTTAAGCTGAAATAATGAATTTCATATCTTAAATTCTAAAACTCTATATGTTGTTACTATACGTTACGCATTCAGCAATCTAATGACTAGCCTTAATTGAAAGTTCTCTCTCACTTACTGGGAGGTAATTAACTATAAGGGTTTGCGCCTATAGGAAACTTGAAACCAGATCTAAAGTCCTCGCAAAATGATGATGAAATCTTTGAGTATTGTCTTATCTATTATCTCATCTCCCTTCTGAAAATTATACCGACACATTTAAAATTACTCTTTTCATCGAAGAGGTCGGTGGCAAAGTTTCGGAGCTCACATGCATTAGATTGAGTATTGAAATGATATTATTTGTTTATTACTTATCAATATAAAGTTTTTATATCAAATTGTCTTTAATATTTTAGGCATTTTTTAATTAGTTCAATTCACTCTTATTATGATTTATATGTCTGGATATGAAGATATTTATGAGTGAGGTGATTGAAGGAGAGCAAGGAGAAGGCTAGGCTTAATACAATTTAGTTACTGTGTTATTATCATTTAAATTATTATTATTTTGGATTTAAAATAACAAGGCTGAGGAGTCCTTTTTCTTTTTTTTTTAAAATTTATTGTAATATTTATGATAGAAATGCCATTAGTAATTACTGATAAAAAAATTTTGTCACAATATTTTGTCAATATTAGCTTGTATTTTGTTAGTGTTCCTCTCTTTTGGCATCATCAAAAGTGTTCAATGTGAATATTGATTAGATATAACTATTTTTATATGTTCAATTTAATTAAGGTATATGGGTATTAAAACAATTTGATGATCTTGAATGAACAATAGACTTTTTTTGGATGAAAATGATTAACTAATAAATTTTATAGTTAAGATGAGCACTTTATTCTTGTTGCGTGCTAGAAAACTAGTTGCGGTAGAGTAAAAGTTTACGCTTTAGCTTTGTTGCAGAGTCCAATACATACACAGATGTTTAAAGAATTAATAAGAGAAACTCTATAACTTTTACGTGGAAAAACCCCTGAAGAGGAGAAAAAATCCACGGGGCCTAGTGCAGTAAAAATCTTCCACTATGTATTTATTTCGGACTACAAAATTTTCCCAATAAGGGGATTACAAAAATGTATATGAGAAGGGCTGACAATGAGAATCCCAGAATCAGGAAACAACTGTTATGTGGTAGTGGTTAGGTCGTAGCAGTTGTTGGTAACAGTTGACGATGGTGAATAGCGAGAGTCATCAACCGACGGTGACGATCGGCGGTGATGGCCGGCGATGGTTGGCGGAGGCGACCAATGATGGTGGTCGGCAGCGGTGACTGGCAACGGCGGTCGGCGATGATGACCGACGACGGCGGTTAATAATGACAACGGTCGATGGTGGTGGCCGGCGGTGGTCGGCGACCGTCGAGTGGTGGCACGATTTTGTTTAGAGGATTTTCAAGCTTTGGAGCTCTCTTTTCTCTTTTGCTTGGGGTTCCCTCATGTGAAGAATGAGGGGCTAATTATAGATTAGATGAGTGGCATTTTTGTGAATACATGCAAAATTTAAACCACTCCATCGGACGGCTCAAAATGATTACTTTGATCATTTGATGTATTTTAAGCATTTGAATGCTCAAATGAAGTCAGAATTATGAGATCTTGGGCTTGTTAGATCTGGCTCGTCAAGACGCTCGATTTGACTATAAACACTCAATGTTTAACAGTCGATTGATAATAAGTGCTTGATCTGAGTTAGTCTTGATTCAGAATCAGATTGCTTTCGACATCAAGATTCGTGCTTCGACTAGTAGAATTTTTAGTGTCATATCAATTCTTATTGAATGCTAAAAATATGTTTTCATTGTAAAACAAAAACTTAGGTTCTCTTATTCTAAAGTAATCAAGTATATTTATAATTGAGCAGAATAGATTTCCATCGAAGAGAATTTTACATGATTATTAGTTTTAGATATTAAATTGAGAGTTTGAGCCATTGATTAATATCCACTATGACGCTTCAAATATGCATAAATTAATGCATAATAAATAATAACAAATAATATAAAATAAAAAATGAAAAAATGAATTATATGTAATAATAAATGTTAAATTAATATGATATGTATGAATAAATTAATATAATATAAAATAAAAGAATATTATATGATGTTAATATGTAATTTGAATAAATTATATAATCAAGACTCCTTATAATGATGGTCTATATGACAATTATTATCACATCTAATTTGACAAATAGGTTCAATTAACTCAACTTAACACAATATAATCCTTTAGATCAAATTGACTTCAAGTAAGCCTTTCATTTGACTTAATTGGACACCCAATACATGAAATTGACCCAATTGATTTTTAGTTGGATCAGTTGACCCAATTGAATTCATAAGATGTCCACCCATCCCAATTAATTCGAATACCCCCATTTGATCAAATTATTTGAACCAGCCCCTTGGATGAGTTCACTGCATCCTAATTGAGTCAAATTAGTCATTAATTTGACCAGTTAAGCCAATTATTTCACTTGACCCAATTGAACACATACTTGATCTCTTTGAGTCTAGTTAATTGAGCCAGCCAAATTGACTTAATTGAACTAAACAACTCTTAACAATTTAAACATAAAAAATTCCAAGAAACATAGAAGCCATGCTTTAGCTTGAGGATAGTTTAAAATTTAGTTTTATATGCATTAGATCTTTGTTCAACATTTAAAAAATAGAAAAACAAAAAAATAAACCTTTTCAGAAAATTCGAAAGCCAACTTAATATCATTATTTTTAAAAGAAGGCGATGGAATTCGAGAGTTTAATATCTCGGAATGTCCGATGATGAAGAATCTGTCTTAGTATATTTACGTTTGCCTTATCTTACAAATGCACAAATACGTTTTAACTAATCAGTCATAGAAAGAAGCTGTTAACTAAACAAATTTATCACGTCATCCGGCCGGCATGAATTGGATGTCGTCAAAAAAGAATAATTATATAATTATTACAATACTACAAATTTGCTATTAGGGATAATAACCTAATCTCAGGCAAAGAATCTTCGATCAATATAAATATCCCGAGAATTGAAGCCAGAGCCTAAGAACAAAAGACAAAGAGAGGTAATTTTCTAGCAAGAATGGCTTTTGTAGGTGGCGTTGATACAAACCTCGAGCTACCAAAGGTGGATTTTATTGGGTTAGATATTACAAAAATAGATGGTGAAAGTTGGGCTATAGCTTGACCGAGAATTGCACAAGCCTTAAAAACTTAACGGTGGTTTTGAAGTTATTTGTAATGAGGTTAGTTCTGAGCTCCGAAATGATTTGCTTATGGCAGTGAAGATGTTCATCATATACATGAACAAATGATTCAAACAAAGTTTCAAAAAAAAAAAGTGATTCAAAACAATTGCCTTGTCATGGATTGTTTTTCAAGAAGCCAGGCTTTCCCTTCTCGGCACTTCAAATGACAGATCCTGATTCTCTAAAAGTAATTCAGGAATATACTAATATGATTTGGCCTGATGGAAATGAGTTTTTCCAGTAAGCTTCTCTTTCAACGAATGTTTGAATTTTTTTTTTTTTTAAATTTGATTATCTATATGAAGATATGTTTAATATGTGATCTTAATTTATTTTCTTTATTTTTTTTTCTTTTACAGTGTTGAACTATACAAAACATATGCAAGAATTCATGCAGAAAATTCACAGGATGATCCTTGAAAGCTTGGGGTTAGAGGATTATTATGATTCTCATATAAAGTCCTTGTCATATTCAATAACATTTGCAAATTATTATAAAGACAATTCAGATAAAGGAAACATTGTTGCTTTGCCTGTCCATAGAAAATTATGTAAGCATTGAAGGTTAGTATATTTGTTAATAGTAAATTTTTTTAAAGAGATACAAATTATTTTTTCATGATGTAAAAATTTATTAAACTTTTTTTTTTTCCTTTGGCTTAGACTAATGGAAGATTTCATGCTCCTAATCATCGAGTAAAATTGAAGAATGAGATTGACAAATGATATACATTGATTTTCAGCACAATACCAATTACTACAAATGATAATAGATGCTCCAAAAGAATTAATAGATGAAAATCATCCTTTACATTTCAAACTATTCAAGTATTATGATTACATCAAATATCGTTTCACTGAAGGAGAAAAGGTTGAGGATGCTTTAAAAGTTTATTGTGGTGTTTAGCTTGACATTGTTATAGCTAAATTTACTCTAATTTCAGGGATAAAAATATAATAACAGCCTGAAATACTATTGTGGTTATGGCTACTATTATGATCTTTTTTAATAAAATTTGTGAGCTTCAACCTAAGAGTACATAAAGCATAATAGCACCAAGTTTAAAATAAAACCTTAGCTAGAATACTCTGGCATGAACCAATAAAATTTTAAATCATCCCTAAGCCTACTTGTACATTAGGGAAGAGTAATTCATATTACATGTAATGGAACTAGAGGCCACCTCAAGTCCTCATGCACCTTTCTTATTCTTTCAAGCTTCTTGATCATGAATTGCTTGGTTGCATTTGTGGCTTGTGCCTTCTCTCTTTGGAGTCTTTTCCCATCCCATCTCTCCACCTCTTTTTGAATAATTTTGTGTTAACTTTGTCTTATTATTGGTCTTACAACTTCATTGAAGTTTTTATAAGGCAATCTTCTTTTTTTCATTGCCATTTGTGCTTCGCTCCATTCCTTGGGTCTTCTCTTTTCTTTTTATTTTCCTTTTTACTGTCATTCCTATACCGATTTTCATAGACATCTAATTAAGCTTATAGTTTTCCTTTTCCAATTTTCAAAAATTTAGTAGCTTCGTTGGAACGCGAAACAATGCTTTCTAACTGAATCTCAGCACAAATAGTGACCACTATAACTATATAAAGCAAAACAAAACTTAATGTAAGCAGCTGTCTCAATCGCTCTCATTTGTTGGCAGTTATTTTTCTAAAAAAGTTTAGTTATTTCAATCAATAGAAAGTGTAAAATGAAGATGGGCATTACAAAGATTTCTAGTGAAACTTCATACATTATAAAACCTATCTTAAAATTTAAACAGCAAGAGCACAGCTTCTATTGTTGCTTGTGTTAAGAGATCAACAATTGTTCCAACTACTAAAACCAATCACTTCTTGTTATTCAGATAATGAGTAAGTTATGTTGACCATTACATATGTGTCATATGTCAAAGTCAAGCTACAAATCAATTTGATGGACTGGCGATGCAAATTGAGTCAAAATTGCTGGGCGTCGAAAATGATCAGCGACCTCGATTAACGGTCTTTGTCGTTGCGTTCAGAACGTCGAAATTGATCAGAATATAACTATTGCAAAATCTAACGATCAATCGATTAAGTGCTCGAGCTATCAATGTGTCAAAGTGTATATTAGAGTTGGAAAATCGCGACAATGTAGGAACGACCTTTTGGCCCGATCATCGTTAACGAAGCATAAAATATCAAATAAGACGATGCACTTAATTGGGATATGTTTCGCGAAGTCGGCCGGTCGAGCGATAATACACATTTTGAGCTGAAAGTGACCCAATTGACTCGGTAGCGACTTCCGTTCGCGCGCCTTTGCGCCATTCGTCGAGCGAATTTAACTAAAGTTATTGCACTTAAAATTATGTTAATATCAGCATTCATTTCGAGGTAAATACATGTAATTATTTGCTAATTATACCCGATCAATGTTTCGAAACTCGCAGCCGCCCATTCTAATACTTTCGCCACTCCCTTCGGCCAATAAGAAGCTGTCACATAGGTCAAAAGCTCGTTGTTATAAATAGCTTCATTATTACTCGTTATGTAGCGTGTTAAAGTTGGATTAAATGGTAGAGCATTTATTTTTCGATATAAGCAGTAACATGAGATCGTTTGTTGATCGTGTTCTTTCGATTAAACTCGAAATAAATTATATTATATTATATTATTATTATTATTATTTATTACTATTATTATTATTATTTTATTACTATTATTATTATTATTATTTTATTACTATTATTTTTATTTATTACTATTATTTATTAGTATTATTATTATTATTATTATTATTATTATTATTATTATTATTATTATTATATATACATACGAACACATTTACATATCATAAATGCAAGCATAGCTTAGTGGTTAAAATTTTTATTATGTAAAATATTGGCCCAGGTTCGAATCCTCCCTCATATAGGACTGTCAAAAAAGCTCGTTGTTCGTGAACAGCTCGTGTTCGGCTCGTTATGTAACGAGCCGAACATGAACAAATATTTCAAGCTCGATATATAAATGAGCGGAACACAAATAAAATAAATTTCAAATGAGTCGAACACCAACAAGAGTTCTGTTCGCTCAAGTTCGGCTCATTTACATCCCTACTGTCACATCATCCCTCGCATTCCACCCACGATCTTATCCCCGCTGGGGCAAAAAAAAGAGAAAAAAGTGAGGGCGGCTCTTCAAGACGGAAGACTTCCCCTCTCCTCTTCCCATAATGAGCAACGTTGCCTCAATCTCCATCACCATCTTTCAAAAATCTCTATGTTCAGTAGGGCTGCAAACGAACCGAACCGTATTGTTCAAGCTCATTTGCCGAGTATCGAGCTCTCGATTTGAGCTTTAGGATGGAGTTAGCTTGAGCTCGTTAAAAAAAAATTATGTTCCTTGGCTCTTAACGAAGCCTTAATCGAATTAATCGGTAATTATCGGCTTCGAAGCCTCTATATTGTTTATGAAACGCTCGGCCTTTCGAGTCATTATCGAGCCTTAATCGAGCCTTATCTGATTGTTTGTGAACAGTAATCGAGCCTTAATCGCCTTATCTGATTGTTTGTGACAAAATCGGATTATCGAGCTCTTAACGGCTGTTAAAATAAATGTCAAACATGAACGAACAATAACTTGTTCCAAACATTCATTTAACAATCAGTATTTACAAAAATATTGTCGTTCGATTAATTAAATGGACGAGCATCAGAATTTCGAGCCGAGTAACTTATTGAACGCTCGGCTCATTTACACCCCTAATGTTCAGCCACTTCATCGTCGTCACTCTTTTCGATTCTTTTATAAGACGACGAAGACAACTAATTCTGCTCAAGTGGGAGCTCCATTGGAAAGCTCGATAATTAACGCCGTTGGACGGCACTATAACAAATGGCGGTGGCGGAAGACGGCGAACGACGGTGACACAGCTTGGGTCCATGGAGACGAAGTCCTCGCCACATCAGCGGCGTTGGCTCGTGCCGCTGCTTGCTTCCCTCCTCATCTCAGAGGCCCTGTTCTCGTCTTCGCCGTCATTCTCTCGCCGGTTACTTGTCTTCTTCTCCCTATCCCAGATCCGCGCAGGCGACAATGGCAAGGCATCCCTCTTCGTTGAGCCGAAGCTCTAGCTGCGACCGCAGCTAGTTCCGCCTACAAACGTCGTGCCTCGCCTCGCCTATCTTATCTCTGGCTCGGCGGGCGACGGGAGTAGTCTGAGGACGCTACGGGCCCTGTACCACCCGGCGAACAGGTATGTGGTCCACCTCGATCTCGAGGCTGCACCAGCGGAGCGGATGGAATTATTTACTGCCGTAATGTAGTGGGGATTATTTTTAAAATAGGCTTATTATTAATCTTAATTATACATTTAATCACGAAAATTTTTTTTTAGAAATATAGGTTTGTTTTTTTTTTTTTTTTCGGGTAAAGAGAATGAGTTTTATTAAATTTTTAATTAATATAATAATTTAAAATATATAATTTAAAATATTTTTTATAAAATATTTAATAATTAAATATTTATATATTTAGTTATTAAATTATTTATTTATATATATATATAATTAAATATATAATTTAAAATATTTTTAATTATATATATAAATTTAGAAATTTATTTAATATTTTTTTTTTAATTAATATAATTATTTAAATATATAATTTTATTAATTTTTGTTAATATATAATTTAAAATATTTAAAATATATAAATAAATATTTTTTTAATAAATAAATTATATAAATATTTTATAAATTATATAAATAAAGTAATTATATTTATAATTTTATTTAGTTATTTATATATTTAAATTATATAAATATTTTATTATTTAATATATTTATAAAATATTTAGTTATTTATATATATATTTATTTATTTTATATTTTATATTTTATATTTTTATATTTTGTTATTATTATTATTATAGACTTATATAAATAAATAAATAAATATATATATAGATATATATATATATATATATAAAATTAAAATATTTTATAAAAATTATTTTTAAATTATATAAATAACTAAATAAAATTATAAATATAATTACAAAATATTTATATAATTTAAATATATAAATAACTAAATAAAATTATAAATATAATTACTTTATTTATATAATTTATAAAATATTTATATAATTTATTTATTTCTTTATTTATTTATTAAAAAATTATTTATTTATATATTTTAAATATTTTTAAATTATATATTAACAAAATTAATAAAATTATATAATTAAAAATTACATTAATTAATAAATATTAAATAAAATTTTAAATTTATATATATAATTAAAATATTTTAAATTATATATTTAATATATATATATAAATAAATTAATTAATAACTAAATATATAAATATTTAATTATTAAATATTTTATAAAAAATATTTTTAAATTATATATTTTAAATATTTTAAATTATTATATTAATTAAAAAATTAATAAAACTCATTCTCTTTTACCGAAAGAAAAAAAGAACGCGCCACCTTTTTTCTCTCTCCCTCTTTCTCTCTCTCTCTCTCTACCGTAGCGGAAAGAAAAAAAAAAAAAATCCTTCCGCCAGTCGTCCGTGCAACGGACGACCATCGACGTGGAGCCACGTTGGCAGTCGTCCGTTGTACGGACGACTAGGCCTATATTTTTAAAAAAATTTTTTTTGTGTCTAAACGTATAATTAAGATTAATACTAAGCTATTTTAAAAATAATCCCAATGTAGTGCCATTAGAGATGATGCGATGTATTCGCGGTTCCGGAATGTGAGAGTGATTGTGAGGGCGAATTTGGTGACTTACAGGGAGCCGACTATGGTGGCCAACACGCTACACGCGGCTGCCATATTGCTCAATGAGGCGGGTGACTGGGACTGGTTCATCAATCTAAGCGCCTCTGATTATCCTCTTGTTACTCAGGACGATCTGCTGTACACTTTGACAAACTTACCTCGGCAGCTGAATTTTATTGAACATACAAGTGACATTGGATGGAAGGAGTATCACAGGGCGAAGCCCGTGATAATAGACCCTGGTCTCTACAGTTTGCACAAGTCAGATGTGTTTTGGATTACTGAGAAAAGAAGTGTGGCAACTGCATACAAGCTCTTTACAGAGAAGTTTAGATGGCCCATCAGAACAGAGGATATGAATATAGATGGAGAAGTCTATTGTCAGAGGAATGGATATGGTGAAAAGCTACAAAAATTAAATAGTGTGAAGGCTGTTGAGTTGATCTTACAATTCTTGCAGCACAAAGAAATTTCCAAGCTTCTTTCGTTGACACGGAAAAACATGCCTACCCATTGGGGATCTTTTAGTCAGCGATTACACTTACTTTCTGCAAATTCATCAGTGCTTCGAGGAAGGCTGCAGCAGTTGCTATTTGATGGTTTCGGCAGATCATGCAAATCTGGCAAACATGCTGACTTTTGTGTAGTTGTCGCTCCTGGGTTTATGGCATATCCGAGTGATCACTGTCATGGGGCAACTCGTTCTTCCCTCTGGATTCCCATAGATCTCTATCTTGAGGATTGCATAGATGGTTCAATTGCAGCAACCAATGCTATTGAAATTCTTAGTGGTGTTTGAATATCCTGCCATGCTCACTAGAGCTAACGGGTAGACGATCACGACCGTGATGTGGCAAGACACTTACCGTTATGCTAGGTTAAGAGCGAATAGCCCACGATTACTCCCTATGTGGACGGCAGAGGCTGCCGAAATCTTGGATTGACAAAGGACTTAATTAATTTAACGCAAAATGAACTATAAACTCAAAATTAAAATCTGAGTTGAAATTGCAGGTGTTTGAAGACCCCGTTATGCTCAGTAGAGCTAATGGGCATAAGACTGAGTAATAATGCAAGCATGACCGTTATATTGATAGAGTTGGGGAAGGTCGAATAGCGATCGACCCCATCAGGGGGCGGCCTGGAGGCTGCGAATTTTGGGGAAGGAGACTAAACAAGAACAAATAAAAGTATTGTGAGCTTAAATTAAACTTATTTAAAATGATAAATTAAAAAAACTTACATATATGCTCTTGTTGCGGTGTTTGAAGACACTATTATGTTAGGTAGAGTTAAGTTAGAAGACACGTAATGTGTAAGACTGCGATTATCTTCGATAAAGGCGGCGAGAAGGCCAAATAGACTCCGTCGACTCCCTGTGGGGATGATCTTTCTGCAAATTCAAAGATATGAGACTTAAAGATGATTAATTAAATTTGAATTGAACATAAATTAAATTTGAACTAAACATGATGAACTTCTGAAGAATCATAGGTTCAATTATAAGAATAAATCAAACTTCATCAAAACTTATAAATTCAATGAATTCCAAACTAAATGTGAGAAATATGAATGTTACTTCAAATGATTGAATAAGAGTTGAAACGCTCTACAACATATCATACAGGCGAACAGAAGACGTTAGTTAAGGCATTCTTAGATACACCTGCATGTGCTCAGACATAAAGATTTAAAGTGTAAATTTTAATGTCTGAAAAGGCTGCACAAGCTAAATTGGAATCAATTAAATATTAATTTGAAAAATTTAATAAGATATTAGATCAATCTATAACATCTTCTATGCCACCGGATTCGCAACATATTATACAAGCGAACATAAGACATTAATTAAGGCATTCTTAGATACACCTACATGTGCTCGGACATAAAGATTTAAAGTACAAATTTTAATATCTGAAAAGGCTGCGCAGGCTAAATTGAAATCAATTAAATATTAATCTGAAAATTCTAATAAGATATCAGATCAATTTATAACATCTACACCACCAGATTCACAACATATTATACAAGCGAACAGAAGACGTTAATTAAGGCATTCTTAGATACACTTGCATGTGCTCGGACATAGAAATTTAAAGTGCAAATTTTAATGTCTAAAAAGGCTACGCAGGCTAAATTGAAATCAATTAAATATTAATCTGAAAAATCTAATAAGATATTAGATCTATAATCTTCTCTACTTCTGGATTCAACATATTATACAAGCGAACAAAAGGCGTTAATTAAGGCATTTTTAGATATACTTGCATGTGCTTGGATATAGAGATTTAAAGTTCAAATTTTAATGTCTGAAAAGGATACACGGGCTAAATTGGAATCAATTAAATATTAATCTGAAAAATCTAACAATATATTAAATCAATCTATAACATCTTCTACTCCACCGGATTCACAACACATCAAACAAGTGAACATAAGACATTAATTAAGGCATTCTTAGATACACCCGCATGGGCCCCGATACTATGCTGAAAGTCTATATTCAAGTGTCTGAGGATGCTGCGCGGGTTGTTTCCCGGTTTAGTCTTAGGACTGGGTCCAGGTTAATAAAGTATAAAAATCTATTATAATGAGTCCAAGTTAGTGGAATATCTGAGAAGCTGACTCTGTCATATGACAGTAGATCTAATCTTCTATTAAGAGCTAAAACAGAGTTGACATGATCTAAAACAAGTAATATTTTAAACTACAATTTAAATCAAAATGCCTTCTACGCCACCGGATTCGCAACATATCATTAAAGCAAATAGAAGACGTTAATTAAGGCATTCTTAGATACATCTGCATGTGCTCGGACATAAATATTTAAAGTACAAATTTTATTATCTAAAATGGCTGCACGAGCTAAATTGGAATCAATTAAATATTAATCTGAAAAATCTAATAAGATATTAAATCAATCTATAACATCTTCTATGCCACCAGATTCGCAACATATCATGCAAGCGAACAGAATGTGTTAATTAAGGAATTCTTAGATACACCTATATGTGTTTGGACATAGAGATTTAAAGTACAAATTTTAATATAAGAGAATAAATTAGAATTAATTAAATATTAATCTAAAAAATCTAATAAGATATTAGATCAATCTATAACATCTTCTACGTCATCGAATCTGCAACACAAAATTAGAAGCAGATAGAAGGCGTTGGCTTAAATTTTAAATAGACTTCAAATATATTAATTTTGCATAAATTATGGAGAAACTATCACTCAATTCAAGTGCTTTAGAACTTGTGCAATCATTTGAAAGAGATGAATTCTTGTACAAAATATAAAATAATCTTTAATTCAATTTGCTATTTCCAAATTAGTACAAGTATTCTAAATACACCGCATGGGCCCCGACACTATACTGAATGCTTAAATTTAATGTCTGAGGATGATGCGCGGGTTGATTCCCGGTTTAGTCATAAGATTGAGTCCGGGTTAACAAAACCTAAAAATATATTATAAGAATTTTAATTTAGTGAAATATCGAAGCTAATTCTGTCATGTGACAGTAGATCCGATCCTTTGTTAGGAGCTAAACAGAGTTGACAGGATCTAAATTTCTTAAATATATTTGATCCAATTAATTAACTATCCCGATGATGGCTGTGTTGAATGAAGATTTCAGCAGGAGGGGATACTTACCATAAAAATGTGCTTGCAACCTCAAATTGAATTAATCAAACTCAAGTATCAATGCAAATATAAAATCAAATAAATCACCAAATTATAAATGCTAAAATGAAATTTAATTTTTAAAGAACTTAAAGCTAAAAAATTCCAATTGACCATCCGCAATTGTTTGTCGGAGATGACAAATTAAGAAAATCCTAGCTCACAAAGGAGCCAAAGTCAAATCAAGTACACAACTATGTTTACTCTCAAATAATCTTATGCTAGTAAGGACGTGGCCCGTGTCCTCTGGCTACGTGGTTTGGCCAGTAGGCTCCACACATGATGCAGTTACAACCAGAGTCCTCTGATTGGGTGGTTGCCACCAAATGAAACAATTATATTACGGTCACAACTGTAACCCGTATGCTCCCTAATGGCTTTGCCTTTTGAGTTGTGAACCATATGGTATACTTGATTGGGCAAAAAGCCCTTTGTTAGCTAAGGTAGACTTAAGCTTGACTCAGACAAACTCAACCCCAGGTCTACAAAGACACCTTGGATGACATAACACATGTATTGCTGACAAGGATCCTTCGGTGGGTTATTACCTCGACTAGTAGACTATGGACCATGGCGACGGATGACGGAACCATGAGATCTAGATCGGACGTGTCGTCATTCCCCCAACCGTATGCTTTAAGTTAAATATAATGAATTTAATAAATTCTAAATTCTAAATTTTGAACTCCACATCTCTTTATATTATGTAGTAACCCAATGACCATTTGTCGAAAGTTCTCTCTCAGCATTGAGAGGGGTAATTAACTATAGATGCTTGCGCCTAAAGGAAACCCAGAACTAGATCTAAAGTCCTCACAAAATGGGGACGAAATCTCCGGGTAGTGTCTTATCTATTATTCATCTGCCTTCTGAAAATTATACAGACACTTTTAAATCACTTTCTTCATCGGAGAGGTCGGTGGAAAATTTTCGGAGCCCACAAGTTGAAACAAATAAATCAACCGAAAACTCTATACTTTAAACTATGGGTGCCAATAATTGAGTTGGTTTGACAATTTGATAAATTTGACTCAAAAAAATTAGGTTCAGTTTAGGTTCAGGTCAAAGTATATGATCTGTTTAAATTTTTGGGTTAGATTTGGATTGACTTGCTATGAAATTGAACCGATTTTGACCTATCAAATTGAATTTGACTCTAAGATTGACCTGCAAACTCAAATGTGACTTGATTTTAATTTGGATTTGGCCTAAAATATATATCTAAATGGGTCAACTGAGCCGGATTTGTATTAGTTGTGTTTGTGTCGAGTTGAATTTATATAAGGTTTTAAGCGTGCATAATATTCGGATTGGGTTAAGGTCAAGTAGTTTCAAGTCGGATAAAGTTTGGGCTTGGCCTGAACCTAATTCATGAACCTAAATTGACATCCCTACTTTAAACTTACCTTTTATCTGCTAAAGGTGCAAACGGTATTATGGAAATCATTCACCAGAAATTTTGTCTTAAAATCAACCGGATATTCTAGTGGATAATTTTTACAAATAAAGCCCTTCATAGGGTTAAGTTTGGTAGACTTTTGATCAGTTCTGCTTGTTTAAACATTTTGGCAGATTGTTCTTGGAACCAAATAAATTTTTTAGAAAAAAAAATAAGAAATCACTTTTCTTAATAATTAGATCGTACATATAATATTTCATATCTACATCATTACATTACAGAGAAATATTTTATATAAATAGATCAATAAATTAACCAAATACTTAAGATTAAGTAGTTTATTATTAATTAAATTAAAATTAAATATTTTTTTATGGCTCTCTTTCACTCTCAATTACTTCCTCTCCTTCTTTCTTCTTTCTTCTTTCTCTTTCTCTTTCTCTTTACCTCATGTTGCTTATTATTGATTCTTCTGCTTATTGCATACCTTTCATTCTTCCTTGTCTCACATTCATTCATGCACTTATGCAAATTTTCAGACATTTTAAGTATCAATCACCTCATCGTTTCTTGTATATCAACTAATATATAGTCTTGATAAACAAAATAGGAAGACTAGAAATCTTAAGTCATGGCATTGAGGAGTAAACTATAAAATGTTCTTTTTTATTTCTCTCACTTCCTAACTCTACCATCCAAATTTTGATTCTTGAGATTATCCATTAAAAGAAATTAACCTCCCTTGTAGATGTCTAATTTTATACATCACAGAGGTGCATGCCCTAATATTAGAGAAGATTAATGTTATTAAAATTTATATAATATTAAATAATTAATATTCTGATTCTGATTATGATGTATTTATAATTATATAAATAATTCTATCTTTAGCTGGTGTGTTCATGTATCTCCAATTAGTGGGGTGTTTTTTTAATATAATTTTTATAATATTAAGGGACCGTGATGCAGTGTGATGCAGTGTCGCACTGCATTACAGTGCCATTTGAGTACTATATCTTAGTTTTATTTTAAGAATTTTGTGATGAGAAATCTGCGCTTTCCAACCTGAGCTAGATCTGTGTGGTGGTAGCCTAAAATCTACGATTTGACTTTTAAAAAAAAAATTGTATACCTACCTCAGTTTCTTTAAATACCAGTTCTTCTACAACATCTCCACAATTATTTTTTAAAAAAACTACAGCAAATATATATATACACACATCTATACATGCCTGCATAAAACATAAATTTGGCCATCTAAGAAATAACAAAAGAAAATGTACTTACCAAAAAGAAGACAAAAAAAATAAAAAATAAAAATCTTATGAGGGGGTAATTGTTAGAAAAAAAAAAAACATTTTCTGGCTAAGCCTTGCTCTAGCTTGTGATATGTAGAGAAGAATAATTAGAGTGACGCCATCGAACAATGTTTTTAATAGGAGTTGAAGCGGTGGCTAAGGGCAAATAGAATTTTATGGAAGAGGAAAATGTTATTTTGTCTGAAATAAAACAAGGATCTAATGGAATTTTTGACTAAAAGTATATATAAAATTATGCTACTTAGCTCTGTTAATTTTTAAAATTTCCACCAAAAATTCTCTCACTAAAGATTTTCAAAAAAATAAAAAAAAAATAAAAAAATAAATTACTAGATAAGATTGAATGCTATAATTGAAATGCTCATAATGAATAAGATGCGTGGGGTTAGGGGGAAGGGGAATCTGATGCTCACATAGTATCAACGGTGAAGATGTTATTATTAGAACTATATTCTTACTACTATATGAGAGTTGCGATAATAAAATTCTAGCCGAAATAGCTAGACTTGAATGTAAATCATATAAAAACTCTTGCTTGTTGACTCTTTTTTACTTTTATGTATTTGTTATTATTTGCTCTGTGATACTTAAAGTCATCTTATCAACTTTAAAATAAAATTTCTATTAAATTTAAAGTTTAAGTTTTAACTTAATAATATTTTTTAAAAATACTCAATTCATCCTTGCTCTTGAGTACTATGGTCACTCCATAAATAGATGCTTAAATCTCGATCTGCAAGCATCTTCCCCTCCAATCTACCCAACAACCGCACGACACTTCCTCTAATCCAGCACATAGCCGCTGATTTCTTCTTCCGATCTTTCTTTTGCCGTAGCCGAGAAGGAACTCCGCCATCAGACGAGATCCTCTCGGTCTCCAGCAATTTCCATCTTCCCTCTCTCTCGGTTTACCACTCTAGCAGGCCGCATGAGTGACCGTTCTTCTCCGATTTGGCCAATGATTTCCTCTCCTTGCTCAGAATCGACCTTCCTCCAATCGAGCACTCACCCACACGACATTCCTCCAATCAGTACTTCATTTGGCGAGACCTCTTCCTCTGCCTACTGATCCCACCCGAAATCCAATGGATTTCAGCAAACCAAGAATTCAGATTTCATCTATCCCTCCATCTCTTTCTCTATTTCATACTTACAAACATTTTCCAGATTTTTTCTTTTTCTTTCTCTAATCGTTGTTTCTTGCCGATCAGAATAAATGGCTCTTTCCTATTCACTGCCGATGCTCAACATATCCCCTGACTTGTTGCTAGGTTTATCATTGTGATTGGTCGTAGATATGTAAAGAAATGTGTGAAAAATCATATGTATATATGTGTTTCTTTATGCAGGTTTAAAGGCCTCGTCAAGCTCGTCAAGGTGTGACGAGATGAAAATCGGCTGAAGCGTTTCAAATCTGGCCGTCCTTCGTAGTGTGAAGAACTTGTGAGATGGTATGTCAAAATTAAACTGAAATTCAGGACTTTAACAGATTTAAATGGAAATCATCTAAACTTAAATTAAATAAAAGATGCATAATAAATATAAAGATAAATATTAAATCGAGAAATAGAGGAAAGCACTTAAAAGAAAATTATTAAAGAATAAAAACTTACTTCAAATGCAAACAAATTTCTTCCTTATTTCAAAATCCTAAAGACTACAAAACATTTTAAGCAAATGACATGAAATGTAAAATTTTCTTAGCCTTGTTTGTAGAGAAGGAAAAAATCAATATGGGGCATACTCTTATTTAAATTTAATAAGTATAATGATGAGTACAACATATGAAAAATGTGAAAGAGCTACATTTAAAAGCTATGGCAAGATATAATGATTCGTTGGCTAACATGGATTAATTAAATCTTTTAGCTCATATTATATAATACCTGAAATGGTTGAAAGAGAACAAGTCAAATGGGAACATAACTTTTGAGTTCATATCATACTCATGGGGAGGTTACATGAAAATAGAAGGCTTTTTTTTTAAAAAAAAAAAGATAAAGCTCAAATCAAGCTCTAGAATAAAATTCACAAAGAACAAAGCCTTCTTATTTAATTCTTACATTGCAATATTTTATTTTAAAATGAATTAAAAAATGCTATAAATGGACAGGAATCCAAAGCATATGGGATTTATTGAGTGCTTGGCTTAAGAATGAAATTCAAATAAAATATAAAGATTTGATAAATATTTAAAGCTTGTTAACGGCCACAAGTTGATATTTAAAAAAAAATGCAATAAACAAATTAAGTATAAGCAAAGTTGCAATACTTTAAATCGAAAATATAAAGTTGAAAGCATCGCCACCGGATCTACAACTCTTCATACAAGTAGACAAAATGTGATAATAAATTAAATTCTGCACGAATTATGGAGCTTTATTCAATCCAAAGATTAGAAAATTTTCATTCAAATTATTATTTTCAAAATTAATAATTTCATTAATTGAATGAAATTATTTAAGTCAAAAATACTCATATAGGCCCCGACATTATGCTGAATGCTTAAACTTAGTGTCTGAGGATGTTTATGCTTGGTTTGGTTCCTGGGGCGGTGCAGGTTAACAAAACTTAAAAGTCTAATTATTATAAGAATTTCAACTTATTAAAATACCTGAGAAGCTAATTCTATCATATGACAGTAGATCTGATCTTTTACTATTAAACAAATATAGTCGACAGGATTTGAAATAATAAATTAAATGATCAAGCAAACTCATAAATCCCGATGATGACTTTGTTGAATAGAGATTTCAATTGGAGGGGATACTTCCATAAAAAATATGATTTTAATTTAAGATTAAGTTAACTTAAATTGAGTATCAATCCAAATACGAAATATAATATATCACTAAGCTATTAATGGTTAAATGAAATTCAATTCTTAAATACTTAAAGCAAACTCCATTTAATACACCTTCCGTAACTGTTTGTTAAAGATAATGAATTAAGAAAATCCTAGCTCACAAATGAGCCAATGTCAAATAAAATATATTTTTATATTCACTCTCAATTAATCTCATGCCAATAAGAGTGTGGTTCATGTCCTCTGTCTGCGTGATTTGGCCAATAGGTTTCACCTATAATACAGTTATGACCAAAGTCCTCTGATCGGGTGGTTGCCAAATGACACCATTATATTATGATCACGACAGTAGCCCGTATGCTTCCCAATAGCTCTGTAGCTTGAGATGTGAATCATAGGGTATATCTGATAGAGCAAAAAGTCATCTCTCAGCTAAGGTAGACTTAAGCCTGTCTCCTTAGACCCACGTGAGATGCAAGTTTTTGACTGGTCAAGTCGATCATTCAGAGTTGATTTGTTAGATAATGACCTATGTGATTGTAGTTGTAATAAAATGATCATCCAAATTATCATAACACTCGATCAGGTAAGTGTCACTCCACCCTCTTCCAGCTGATTAGCAGGACTTGTTCCAACCACATCGAGTCGGTGAGCATATACAAGCGCATGATCGTCGGTGTATGACTCCCAAATCACTTACACATATTAAAAATTATATTAAATTAGTATACATATTATACAAATTAGAATAAAAAAGTACTCTACAAGTCTTACCTGTGTATGCAACAAACTATCCAGCTCATTCCTATATAATTCCACGTTCACCATTGGCATCTGAAGAATATATTTTCCATTTCATTTATGCACACAACACATTATAAACAAACATATAAGCCAAAAATTTGAAATTGTAGAAATTAAAATATACCTCAATATAATGTTGAGACCGTCGAGATCACTCGGATATGACACATGTAGGGTTGGCCTCCCCACATGAAGATGCTCCCAAGACCATATCTGTAGAAGGTGTGAGGCACCATATTGGCCTGTTCGACTAGTACAACTCTCTCACCGGTGCGGAATCGCTCCTCTTATAGGATTACCAATGAATCTAGTCCTCAGTAGTGGAAGATCGTAGATGGACCTCGATCCCGGTGTCTCAATCGGCACCCAATAAGAAGCAAAATATAGGCACGCAGGTGATTGCAGTACTCCTCAATGCTTAGATGCGCATAAGACTCTCTATAGAAAGACCACCTAAGCCACCTCAGCAGCATGTACGTCTGTGCTTGTGCCTGGCCCATCTTGAAGGTTGATGTGATGTGTGGGCTAATGTGATGTTGACCCAACAACTCATCGTAGCAGTCTGGCTAGCTACACCACCTCTTCCCCTCACCAATCAGAATAGGGACAATAATAGGCGGCCCATCAACATGTAAACCCAGGATCATCACCACCTCCTAAAGCATCACTATCATCTCACCAACGATAAGGTGAAAGGTATTGGTCTGTGGAGACCATCTCTCAACTAGGGCAGTAAGTAGATGATGATCCAAGTGAATGAAATGTAGTTGACTAGCACACTGTAGGGCTACTACTTCCAGGCCACTAATGAATCTCCTATAAGTGATGGGCCACTCCTTCAACATAAGCAAGTGGGAAGCGACCTCTAGAACAATGCTCTGTAATAAAAAAAAGAATCAACCATTAGTCAAACCAGTAATCCTATGCATGTGTAACATAGAAATTGAAATTAAATAACACTTATAGTATCAGGGTGGGTGACTTTATGCCGACCACGTAAGGAGTCTATGCTAGGGTGGACCTCTGTAGGAGGCTGCTCCGACTGTGGGGTGTCCTCCCTAGCATGGCCCCGACGCCTACGTCTAACAGGTAAGCGGTGCTCCTCGGCCATCGTACCTATTAAAAAACATATGTAGTAGTTAATTTGAGATAATTATAAATTTCAAATGAAAAATTGTAGCGTAAAGAAACCTAAAAAAGAGTACTGCAACCTACATAAAAATTCTAACAAGGAGCATAGAACATATAAACGGGTTGTTATTGTAACTACAACATACCTTCTACTATTGATATTGTGTGGCCTTATAGTGGCCAACTGTATTATATAGACTACAGGCTACTGCTAACTCTATTTTCATTCATTGTATTTGAACCCGGGTAGTGCAGGTCTACGACCTTCTACGAAAATTGGGTGCAGAACCTTGCTTAACAAGTAAATCGTAACGATCAAGCAAAGTTTGGAACTCAGTTGAATATGTGAGCTTATATAGATGCAAAGTATAATACTGTGACACACAGGTAAGTGGTTTAATCTTTTGAACCACAGCGCAGCAATAGCATGAAGGCATGACCAATGATATATGATTTTCTTATTGCAACTGAAGCTACACTGAAAATTATCTAATAAATAAAATCTAAATGATCGTCTTGACCTATCAAACACCTGCATCTCCCGAGGGTTGATGTTTATCAATTCTAGGAAATGTCTGGCTTCCCTTTCAGTTTGTTGTAACATGGTTAATACCCTTTTGGTTAACATAGATAAACTGACCTCTTGTTGTTGAGTTGCGGTCGCAAGTCCTTTCATGAACAGTGCAACTAAATTTTAATAAATAGTAGTGATTAGCGCATGAATTGGTAAACCACGTGCACGTTTCAGAACACCATTGAAATATTCAGATATATTGGTCGTCATTGTACCATAACGCATTCCACCGTCATGCACTAGTGACCATTTAACTGGGTCTTATTTCACAAGCCATTTGTGAACTTCTTCTTTCACATTTTTTATATCTATCATATATCGATTAAACTAATGAATGTCATCAGTGTTTCTTGCCATATACATTTTTTGGCAGATAAATTCAACATCACCAATTCCCATTCTACGTATCACCTTTTTGAAATTTTCATGCAGATGGCGCAAGCAATGTCTGTGAGAGGCCCATGGAAAAATATCTCTGCACCCACGTAACAAACCAGCATGCTTATCAGATATTATGCACAAATTGTGTCTAGCTGACACCACAGGCAGCAAATCATGTAAACACATTAAGAACCACAATCAAGAATCACTCGACTCAGACTTAATGACACCAAAGGAAAGAGGAAACAAACCATTGTTTCTATCTATTCTAATAGCAGCAAGTAATGTGCAACGGTACTTGCCTAACAAAAATGTACCATCTAAACTGAGAACAGGGTGGCAACTGTCCCAGCCCAAAATGGAAGAGCCAAATGCCTAGAAAAGTGTCTAGAATTGTTATGTACTACTAGGGATTCGTAGAGTGTAAGTAGTAAAGCTTCCATGAAAGGGAGTCCTATAAGACTCTTCCCAATTACGAAAAAGTACTTTTATTGCCTTACGCCTAGCATCCTAGGCCTTCATGTAGAAAATTTTTATATTAAACTTTGATTCCATTCTACCTATAATCTCCCTAAATTTCAGATCAATTTGACATCTGTGAGCTATAAATTTGGAACTGCACTGCCGATGACCACCAGTACTCACTGCATTGATACATCTGTGGTGATCTCCAATTCTAGAGATTCTCCAGGCACCCCCTAGACGTTTGCTATTGTTACAATGTAGGCGTCAATTACATGCTCTGTTAGGACTATCGTGATATACACATATCACAGTATAGTTCTTTTTGTTTGAGGTAACTGTTTGAAATTGAACATTATTAACTATACACCATCCAATAACAGCAAACTGAAGGCTCCTTTTACTTGTAAAACACATTCCTTCTATAAGATCACTGAGATTTCAACATCATTTGTTAAGACATTTTCATCAGATAGACCGTCAAAGTAAATATCATTGTCCCACTCTCTCGTGGTTTGACACATCCGTACATACTCGTTAGTAGACAACATTTGACTTTCACTATCAATATTCTAGAATGAATACTTTTTTAAGAGAGCCTGACTGGCTACAGTCTCAATCATAGTAGCTTCTAACACAAGTGAATAATTATTATCACTGATATCCTACAAAGAGTCACTACTTGAGCCACTACTCATAGTCTCATATACATCATCGCCTGCAGCACTTTGAGGCACATATGGTTCCTCTGAACGATAAATAATATCATCGCTGCCACAACACTCATAAGTACAATGACACACATTGCTATAAAATATTAACAGTATAAGCAGGGAAAGATAAAGAAGGTATTACCTGGGAATCAATTCGTTAAAACTGCTCTGTGTCACCCAAGAGCAAGTGCAATAAAATCTTGTACATGCATCGATGGTATATCTGCTGACCTTAACACCAGATCAGCTGATGTGGATGCAACATTAACATCCTCAGCTTCCACATACAACACTAATTTCTGCCGAGAAGCTTCATCCAGTGTAACGTCATAAACTTCATCATCAGAAATAGCATACGCCATATATCCATTACCCATCAGATAATGACATGTAAGACTGACAGTGTGATGCTCTGAATCAATGTGCAAGGATCTCATAATTCTTTATTTTAATTCTAATAAGGTGCTGTACCGCAGAACCTTAACTAGACGATTTTGATTACCCACATAACTTGGAATGAACTGCTCATCGACACTTAGTTCACCTCCATAGAATAGGATCAACGAAACAAACTCTCTACTCATTCCTCAAATAACTGAAAATAATCAATCATATCATTATTCCCTAATTTTAGAAAAATATCGTGCGTCCAAATTTATTTGTAGCACAGACTACATAAATCAAACGATATTTAACTTAATAGACACATTATGCGAACGCCTCCATCTAAGGTGACTTGCTTTAATCTTATAGGCCAATTACAATGACTCAAATCCTACTCATATCATCTCTAAATATTTCACAATAATTTTTAATAATATATTCGATATATATTAAGGGTTAAAGACTGTATTATCACCCAAAACTATAAATCAAATCTCTGAACCATAACTCTAACCCAAAATTACAAATCAAATCCTAGTACACAACTCTAAGCTCACAACTCTAAGCTCTAGTACACACAATCTAATTAATTATATACGAGAAAAAATAGATGTTTACCATGTGTTTACAAAGAACGATGACAATGTGCGCTAAGAACTATAGAATCCGTCGCAGGAAACTTCTCTGAAATGAATGGAGCCACCGGAATCATCGCCGGAAGCTAATGTTGTATTCCAAGGGATGTTAGATGGAGAGGAAATCTGTCGAATGCAATGTACGGGGCTGTTAGGCAGAAAAACATCAGCGGTTTGGCAAGAAGCGGGATGCGGTGCAATGTCGACGGTTGGACCAAGGCCGACGGCTGCTGGAAAGGTCTAAGAGGAAGGTGCTCATGCTCGAAAGGGAGGAATGGGTCGGCGGCTTGCGTGGAGGCTTCAGATGGTGGAATCGAGCTCGAATTGATGGAAAAGAATGGCTCGTGAATAGAGCCGATCAGTCGATCGTCCCTATTTATGTGCCCTAAGCTAGTCTCCCACTAAGTGGGCGACTAGCTTCAACTACACGTGGCAGCACACCTGTCACGTCAAATTTGACGTGGCACACTAGTCGCCCACTTAGCAGGCGACTATACCCATATCTAATTTTTTTTAACGATACTTAATTTACTAATTACATTTAAAAACATACTTATTTTAAAAAATTTGCCTAAAAAGTATAGGTTGGTTATACACGAAAACTAAAAAATGATTACAACAATTAAATGTGACAACTCTATAAATGATCTCCACTATATATGCTATTAGGTACAATACTTGTTCGAGTTCTAGGGATTAGATGAGTATATGATGTTGATTGGCATAAGTTGTGTTAAGTGTCGAGTTATTCTAAATTGGTTGCCTATATGAGGCCAATGATACTATAGTGGTCACCAACGTGAGGCGAGTCTTCATGTAGTGATTACTCATGATTCTTCGAGTGAACCTGAGCTACCCGGTGGTTCTTTGGTAACAAGTCATTCTAAGTGGTGGACAAGTA
Organism: Cymbidium sinense; assembly: GCA_021442155.1. Taxonomy (NCBI): domain Eukaryota; kingdom Viridiplantae; phylum Streptophyta; class Magnoliopsida; order Asparagales; family Orchidaceae; genus Cymbidium; species Cymbidium sinense. Next base: position 177,340,050 of record CM038215.1, read on the forward strand.
CGAATAAATCTGGCCATTCCTTATTCAAACTTGGTGGCTTATTATAGTGGATCCCTCGAGATGATCATTTTTTCCACTTAGCAAATGCCTTAACACACACATTAGCTAACACTTATTTTATGATGTAATATTATAGACTGGATGTTATGGTGTATATTTCGTAGACTGGATGTTAGGCCATGATTAACCTAATCATATTTTATGTAGGAGATTATACTTAAGGGGCGCTTAAAATAAATATAAATACTTTCTTTTGCAAGTTGCTTAACCCATAAGAATAATCTATATTAGGACATGTGGACTTGGTTACCCATGTGCAGGGTCTAAGTCCAAATTACTCATATAACTGCTTGTGTTGTATGGTGTGCTTAGCTAATGCTTATTTTGCAGGTGTAGTTAGATTTACTTTTCTATTCTTTAAATATAATTGTGCATTAGGAATTTGGTTAAGTGTTATGGGAGTTTAGGATGAACATTGGCCAGAGGGTTTGACCCTAGGGTGCCGTGTGATGCTTAGAAGCCTACCAAATCAAATGGAGCAAATCAAATGAAAAAATGGAGGGAGCATGAAGACTTGAAGATCCCCTATAACACTTATCATTTTGTAACTTGTAATTATTGTTTCATATGCTGGGATGTATAAGGGTAAAGCTCGGCTACCCACCTTTTTCTTTTTGGGTTGTACGGCAGTACCTGACCGCACCGGCTTGTTATTCTTTCATGTTGAGGTTATAAATTATTTGATGATTTGTTTACATTATGCAATAGAAATAACATGTATTTTTTTAGTCTCTTCATGTATGATGATTTAATGTGTGGCCTGTATTCGTTTAAGCTCTTAGGGAAAAAAATAAATTTTCTATCCCAATTACAACTCATAACTAAATTTTCTAAAATAACTCATAACCTCACATAAAAACCTAGGCATTAAATAAAGATAATAAAATATTTAGCAACCCCTTAGTTGGATGTTGTATGCTTAATATCATGCATGTCATTTTTATTTCACTCTTGCTAAGAGAGTGTTTTTCATCTTTTCCAGATAGAGAAAAGGCTTGACTTTTGAGAGCTTATGATGAAAAACATCTCTTTCTTTTTTAATTTAGCTCATAATCAACTTCATCATATATTTAGGCATATAAAATCCTATAGCTTGTGTCAAAATAAAGGGTCCAAAATCAAATAAAATTGATAAAATTTACATTAGACTATCTCATTATTCATACCACCCATGCTCTAGCCTCTTAGGGAGTGGGTTTAAGGACTTTAGTTTCCTTTCTAAATAATAACAACCTAGCCATCTTGCAAATTATATGACTTGACTACATTATTTTAAATTATAGGAGGAGTTACTAGCTGCCACTCCAAACAGTTATAACTCCAACAGTCGGGTAGTTTACTCTCTCTTGTGGAGGTAAACAATATACCCAGTTTCACATTAGATATAGGTCGTGCTTTGGCCTTTGCTAAAGCTCCCTAGATTTAGGATCCGAGATTATTATTTTTCTTGGGGATACAAGCACAAATCCTCACCTCTTAAGCATTTCCATAATCTTGTATAGAATTATAAGTCCTAGATTTTTGATAAAATTTCACTCAAATATATAATTCTCCTCAATTTCAAATATATAAATCCCAACCATAGGATAGTTTGAGATGCTCACTAGGCTTCCTAGTATCATGAGTATTCCCTACTCATCTCCTTTTGGCTTTGATATTAAATCTCTCCTTTTAATCTATCCCATTTGATCTTCCAAACATAACCAATTTATTAATAGTACTATCTTTTAATTCTTTAGAGACAACAATTATCTACTTTAATCGAGAGTATTCTTAAGGAACTCACCTTCCTTAGGATGGAATTAACTATGGGGCTTGCCCCCATAAGGAACTTTAGAACCCAGTTTAAATAAACCCTACTTTATTCCTCTATGTAAAATAGGGAAAAAATCTCTAGTACATTCAAAGTCCTATCATACTTTAGGAGTCTTAGGTAATTAGGTCCATCACAAGGTTGTGATTTTTATCTTTCGAGATAGTGCATTATTCCTTGATGTCGTACTTGATCACCTGAATATGTACATCCTTAGATCTGCGTGGTGTCCCCCCTTCCCCATGCAGATCTGAGGATGTACTTATTGAGGTGATCAGGTACGACATAAAGTGCATCAGGCATGTGTGCATGTGCATGATAAATGGATAAGCACATGATTCTCTACTTGGTCGCATGGAGGCTAGTTGGGTGTATGGAGAATGTGGGTGCTAGATTGGTGTCATAATGAGAGTTTATAAATAAATGATGGCCATATACACTTGAGCAAGGACACATAAAGTGCATAGGAAAACCTATAGGTTATATTCAAACATAGGTTATTTAAATTAATGATAATTGAAGCATATATATCAAGCAATAAAGAGTAATCATCTTGGAGTCAATGGTAGAAGTGAGTAGCAAGAAGTTATCAGGATTTAGTATATGCATCTGAAACACTAAATGGATCTAAATCACTATAAGTACTTGAAATTAAATGAAATAAATATGGATGGGTAAAAAAAATGAGGTGAATAACAAATATTTTGCACTTAATGAAGTCACCCTATACACTTAATTTAAAGTATAGGTTTCTTTCAAGGAATAATTAAATTTAATGTATGATGTAAAACAACATCATATCACTCAATCTTGTATTTAAGTTACTAAACTTGGCTTATAATTTGGAACTTACTTCTCAAAGTTATTACAACTCAAAAAATCATTAGTTGTTATCTTTGGAAAATAGTTAATTTAATATTTTAAATCTTTTTTAATGTTAAGCAATCAGGTATCATGTTTATGTCCTAAGTATCTAAGAATTAAAAGTCGAGCGAAAGACCTTGGACTCCTTATGCAAAAAGATCTATAGAGAGAGAGAGATAGAAAGAGAGAGAGAGAGAGAGAGAGAGAGAGAGAGAGAGAGAGAGAGAGAGAGAGAGAAGTCATTTGAAGTTGTAATTCTAGTGATGGTTACCTCTACAATGAAAAATTTTCTAGTTTAAGATGTAAGGTGGGGCACATTCAATGTAATGAATTTTTTCTACAAAAAAAATCATAAAGATAAATGTTAACCAAAGCTTGAAGAAATATTCATATTTGGATATAATTATTATTTGACTATGTCTATTGAAAATTATTACTTAGTTCTCTCATTCAAATTTAATTTATTATTAGGCTCATCAAATTCGAGTTATTATTTGGCTTAGTCATTTTTTAGCTCACCCTACTCAACATTATTATTGTACTTATTTAATTAAAATATAAAAAGAAGGTATTCAAATATATAAAATTCAACATATTTAAACTTTAACATTGAAGATATTTCAACACTATAGCAACATAAAAAAATGTGTTAATAACATCTTGAGTTCAACCTAATCAACATGAGATCTTTTTATTTTTATTATCTTATTTTTATTAACTTTATGGGAAAGGCATGAGAGTCAATTGTGTAGTAATATGCACCAATGTATACATATGTTTTGTTAATCAAGTTTCCTTAAAATCTTTAGCTACAATCCTATAGTACTTTTAGGTTGCAAGAGAGTATTTACTAAAAGCACTCAACAAATAAATTCATTATGAGAATTTGTACATTGGAACTCATCAAAGGAAGTAATAACATATTATATTTAATGACTTCAATAATCTTCTAAACATTACAACAATCATTCAGCTCAATTCCTCTTCTTAACATAAAATAGATTTAGCTGCAATAATATTTAGCTAAACACCACAATAACTTTTTAGAGCATCAACAACTTTTTCTCCTTCCTATGAAAAGCAAAATTTGACATAATCATAATATCTTAAAGGCTTGAAAAGTAAAAGATGTTGTTCATCAATCAATTCTTTTGGAGTGTTTATCATATCATTTGTGAGAGCCAGCATTGTGCTAAAAATCATAGCATATCATCTTTCAATATCATTTTTTCATTTTACTCGATGATTAGCAGTGTCTAGCTTCCATTGGTCCATGCTTGGATCAAAAAATAAAATTAAAAAAATGCTTTTAACATTAAGATAAAATTTAATTTAAAAATCATTATTATCTAACAAATATATTATCCTTGAATGCTTCACCAACTAAAATAGTAAATGCAATTGTCACTGGTGTTGCTTGTATCCATTCACCACCTTTAGGCTCAACATCAAGTCCTTCCAAATTATGAGGGCAAATTATACTTATGTAGTTTGGGTCTTTGTAGGAAGGAAAAACAAGATTGTTTTCATTTTCAAATGTATTCTAATAATAATAATATGAGAATCTTATTGAATATGCTAGAGATTTCATATACAAATCATAGTGATCCTCTATTCCCAAGCTCTTGAAGATTATTTGGTCGATCATAAGCATGAGTTCTTGCATATACTTTGCATAGTTTAACACTGTTGCTGTCCAAAAAAATATAGAAAAATAATTTAGAAAAACATCTTCTTTAAACAATTAAAATATTAAATTATGATGAAACTTTTGTTGCTTGAGAATGCACATCAAAAGAACTCATTTCCTTGAGGCTAAAATGTTGACATTCTCGAGTAGCAACTAGAGAATTTGAAAATGAGAACCCTAATTTCTTGAATATGAAATCGTGATAGGGTAACTGTTGGGCATCAGTGAGTTTGTTGATAGTTGGCATGACGAACATCTTTGGCAAGATTTGTCTAAGCAATTCATTTTGGAGCTCATGACTAACCTTGGCATACACAGCTTAAAAATCACTGTAAGTTTCTTTTTGCAATTTTTAATCAAGTATTTGTCCAATTCTTTTAACTGAACCCTATAATGTCCAATCTAGTTAAATTCATCTTGAAAGTTTGAGGTTAATTTGTATCAACACCGCCCTTAGATTCCATCCTTGTTGATTACGTCCCTTTTCCTTTTGATGTTAAACTATGGCTTTAATTCAAAGAAAATTTATAAAACTTCAAGAATCAATGCTTAAGAGGGCGATTATGAGCTGTTCTATATAAGACATTTGTTGAATTATAATAATTGTATAAGCGTACTATTTTATAGTTATTCCGGTATTGTAGACAGGATGATAGTATAATATGTATAAAAAATATATCTTCTTGAAGATAATTATAAATTGTTTGATGAAATGTATGCTGTTTCAGATATCTTTGAGATATATATATATATATATATATATATATATATATATATATATATATATATATATATATATATATATATATATATATATATATATATATATATATATATATATATATAATGCAAAAGGAGATCCCATGTAAAGTTGGCTTTGGCTACCGTGGTTCGGATTTTTTTATTGATTGAAGATTCCATTTTAAGATGCGGTTATGATTTCTTATAACGGATTTGTACTGTTGTAATTATTGCATTTATAATTTATTTTAGCAGTATTCTAATAACACATTTATATGAAAAAGTTTATGTTAAAATTTTTTAACTAAAATTTGAATAACATAAGCACGAGTACGTTATTATTTAAAAAGGTGTGTGTATATATACACCTTTTAAAAATAAATTAATGATTTTAAGATCCAATTAAATTAATTTCTTAATCAAAATTTCTTGGCTTAATACTGTTCCATTATAGTTACCATAGGTGAATTTAAAGAGAGGCTTAGGAGGCACATGCCTTGTCCTCCTAAAATTTTAAGATGTTCTAATATTCTTTTAAATATTACTTTCATCTACAAAAAATTTTATATTGCTCTCCTTAAAATATAAATAATAGACATCATCAATCATGAGTTTTTTTTATTATATATATTTTATTTTATTCTTGTAAATATACTCTAATTAAAAAATTTTAAAATTAATTTTAAGTTTGAATGAATAAAATTGTGATATTTTTTAATTTATGTAATGCAAGATGCCTCCTTAAAAGAATTCGTAGCTCATACTTACTACATATGTAAGCTATTTTGTTCCTGCTAATATTATTTATCAGCTGACATGTATGATAGATTTGTTGTAAATAATGCCCAAAGAGTCACTCTTCATTAGGTAGTAGAAAGAATTTTAGATTAGATAAGTGATTATTGTGATATTTTATCAAAATTTCAATGAATATATTAAATTAGATTTTGGTCAGGTAGTTCATATCCTAGCTCTTAATCATTCGATAATGAGTTCAATTTTTAATCGTATTGCACATTTCTTAAACATTCAATTATATATTTTTATTTAATTTTTATGTCCAAGATTCCAGTGCTGAATCTCTTTAAAATCTAAGTGGCATTATGTCCTTTTATAAAAAATAAAATTTTACATTCTTTATAAAAAAAAAAACAAACTTGTAAATATATAGCTTATTTTCTGAGTAATTGAATAGGTAAATAAGAATGAGTAAAGTAGTATGCTTGTAAAAAAATCTCAACAATTATTTTGCTTATAGAAAGCTAAAAAATATTTTTTAAGAATCATAACTGCTGCATTTACAATTATATATATATATATATATATATATATATATATATATATATTAAAATAATTATTTCACGTAATGTTTATTGTATATTCATTATGGAAATAGACGATTACATGTTTAGAATCATTATTAAATAATAGCTCATATTATGTTGCATAAGGTTTATTGTATCTTCATTATGGAACCAATCAATTTATCATAATCATTTGCATTATAAAAAAACTAAAAATTATAAAAAATATTTAAATTAAGTGTGATAACTCGTAGTCCAAAGAGAATACACAACCTTGGTAGAATATTCCATGCCTAAGATTTGGCTATGATTCATGATAATATATATTTGTAGTGTTGCAATTATTGTAGATATATTTTATTTCATTCTTAATTAAATAACACATTTGTAGTGATCTAATTATTGCATATGTAACTTATTTTTATCATTATTCAATTATTGCAGTCCGTTTGATATGATATTTTACGGTGGCTATTTGTTAATAATCACTAAGAGCTGTTTATTGTAAGTAGTTGATGATAAAAAATAACTTTATGAGATTTAAATTTTTTAATTAACTATTTGAAAAGATTTAGTAGAAACATAATTGAATTCATTGAAATATGAATATTAAGTGTTTAGCCTTCCACTTCTAAAGTAGTATTCTAAAAAAGAGAGCACATTTTTTTTCACTGAAAAGATGAAATGGAATCAATTGCTTAGAGGATGTTTGGGATCAATTTTGTTTAGTGTTTTTATTTTTAGTTTTATGTTATTTTTAAAAATATTTTTATTTGATATATTTTTTATGTGTTCTTATTTTTTATTTTCAAAAATAAATAATATTATTTTTAAAAATACTCAAAAAATCTAAAAGATATTTTGAATGTTTTTAAAAAATAATAATAATCACCAAATATATTTTATTTTGAAATAAAACATAAACAAAACAAAAAAAATAAAACATAAAATTAAAAATTAAAAAACAAAAGTCATCCCAAAGAACCCCTTATATTCTTGACTATAATTTTATTTATATTCGAATGCATTTTATTTTATTTTACACTTCAGAAAAAAAAATCAATCTCTACACATTATAATTTTCATATTAAGTAATGAGATGTTTCAAAAAAGAAAAAATAATAAATATAAATTCTTAATTTAATCATAATTTTAATAGATTTATAAATAAAATAACATTTTTCTGTATTATAATATATATATATATATATATATATATATATATATATATATATATATATATATATATATAACTCACATCATAAACTTTCAACATTACTTTCCAATAAAGAGGAAAAGGAATAGATGAGTGATATTTTTGATGTTTTATGGGATTTTAATAAATATATTTATTTGGATCTTGTCCTATTAGCTCTATTTTAGTTTTAAATTATAAGGTCATAGGTCCAATTCTTATTCTTTAATAGGATTTTTACCTTAAAATAAATGATGTAGAGTTTTATTCTTTAAAATAATAACAAATATGCACCTAGATCATGCTTAGATGAATGTAAGTAGTTGAACTAGTTAATTTCTAGATATTACCATTGGATGTGGTACTAACTGCACAAACATGCTCCACTGCCGCCCAATAAGATGTAACAATTTTCTATAATTCAATTTATATTATTTTAATGATTATGGTATTTTCTTGTAAAACTAAAAATAGCTTTAATATTTCAATAAAGGCCATTAATGCGTTGCCAAAAAATCTCTAAAAAGTTTAAATTATCAAAAATTACAACACATTCATTCTTCCATCTATAAATTCCCCTCATTAGATAAGGGAAACATACAATTCCCTTTTGTAGGCTATAGCTCTTCTTTATAAAGAAAATTAATTATATCTTATAAAGGCAAAGTTTTTAATTCTTGCTTCAAAGGCTCCAATATTTATCTATAAATAGATCAAATAGTCTTCTAAATGAGTGAAAATTTTAATTGAAGATAATATTCATAATTCTTATGGGGCTTCAATATTTCACTTGATGAGGGTTGATTATCTGGATTTAGATAGAACAAATTCAACATATTAAGATATGAATGATATCAAAAAATTTATAGTCCCTACAATGGAACACAAATTTTCATGAAAAATGACGGTTAACTATCTCTAAATCGATGAATTATATTTGAGCTTAGAAAATTTTTTAGTTCATTTTTCTCTTATGAAAGAATAATTATCCTTAAAATTTGGTGTGATTCATGCAAGAGATAATGTTGATGTGGTGAGACATCCTTGCATATTTTATCTCTAATTGTTTACATGAATCTTAAGTTAAGTATATTATGCTTCAACATTATTTTCATGATATTTGTAATTTCAAAGAACATACCATATAGATTTCTTTTGGCATAGTCACCCTTTAATCAACATGAGTGAACCACTTTTGTAATCAACTCTAATTTTATTACCCAAAGTAATATTATATTTTACCTTGTCATCTAAAATGATCTTATAAGAGTAAGAGATAAAAAAAACTTGACTCTAAATTCTTATAATGCACTTCCATTAAAAAAGCATGACGATAATCTAGCATTTGATAAAGTTTTCATGAGAAAGACTTCATGAGTATACGCAGTAAATAGAGTATTTATTCATTCAAAATCTCAATATTCAAATTCTTTAGAAGATATAGATTATTTATTATTTAGAAACTTAAAAAGGCATATGCCTTAGAAGACATATGCCCTTTCTGATCTAAATTATTAAAACAAATAAGCCTTAGAAGATATTTTTTATTTTAAATATGAAAGTCTTACAAGCCAAACATTTTTCTTTCATCTAAAATCTAAAATAACATAATTCTCAAAATTTATGTGATTTCTACTCATTTAAACTTCATAGAAGGTATAAGTCTCATAAGATAAGTAAATTTTACTTTTCCAAAAAATCTTGAAAAATGTAAATCTTAAAAGGTACAGTTGCTTAAACTCTAGTAAGACACCAAAAACTCAAAAGCTTTTAAGAGTACATAATGTTAGATAAAATTATTATAAAGTAAGGAATATGCACTATTATAAAAATAGTTTGGATGCTAACAAGACTTAAATAATTCAAATACATTGAAAGGCATAGTCTCCTATAGAGGATAAGTTCACAAATTCTTTATTATTATTATGAATGGATTGGGAAGTTCATTAATTATAATCATCACATTAATAATTTAATTATAAAAATCAACCAAGCATGTGTGGTGTTTATTTTGGATATATATAGACACATGAGGAGATAATTATTGAAGTGATCGGGTACGATATTGAGGTATGATGTACTATCTCAAAAGATAGAGATATCACCATTCAATGGACCTAATCACTTAATAAGGACTCCTAAGGCATGATGTGTCTTCGAATATATCAGAGATTTTTCCCCTACTTTACATAGATAAATAAAGTAGGGTTTTTATTAAACCGGATTCTAAAGTTCCCTATGGAGGCAAGCGTCCATAGTTAATCACATCCTATGGAAGCTGAGTTCCTTAGGAATACTCTTGATTACAGTAGGCAATTATTATCTCCAAAGATTTCAAGGATAGACTATCAATAAATTGGCTATGTTGGAACATCAAATGGGAAGGATCAAGAAGAAGACTTATTTTGTAAGTCAAAGGAGATGAGTAGGGAATGATCATGATACTAGAAAGTCTAGTGAGTATTCCAATTTATCTTATAGTTGGGCTTTATAATTTTGAAAGTGAGGAGAATTATTTTGTTAGAGTTGAAATTTTATTAGATTATTAGGGCTAATAGTCCACCAACACAAGGTTAGGGGAATGCCTAAGAAGTGATAATTTATGCTTATAGCTCAAAGGAAACAAAAACCTCGAATCCTAAATATTGGCAGCTTCTACAAGAGCTAAAGCATGACCTAAATCTAAGCGAAGATGAGTATAAGGTTTACCTCTACAAGAGAGAGTGAATCATCCGACGACTTATAAATACCTAGAGTGGCAGCCAGCTAACTCCTCATATGTTTTAAATCCATGTGGTCAAGTTGTATCAAATTATAAGATAATTGGGTTGTTATTAATTTAGAAAGAGATTAAAGTCCTTAAACCCACTCTCTAAGAGACTAGAGTATGAGTGGTATCAATAATGACTTAATCTAAAAGTGCAAATCTTTTCAAGTTTTATTTAATTTTTGGACACTTCATTTTGACCACGGCCATAAGATTTGTTATTCCTAAATGCATGATGGAAATAGATTATGGGCTAAATCAGCAAGAAAGTGATGTTTCCTACCATAGAGGAGACCCTCGAAGGTCAAGTCTCCCCCTATCGTGCAAGGATGGAAACTGTCTCTTAGGAAGAGTGAAGTAATATGAATGCATAATGTTAAACATACAACATTCAGCTAATGGGTTGCTAAATCTTTTAATTATCTTGATTATGTCCTAGGCTTTATGGTAAGGTTATGAATTATTTAAAACTTTAGTTATGAGTTGTAGTTGAGTAAAAGATTTATTTTTCCTAAGCCTAATCAGATCTATGCTACACATTAAAACATCATTCAAAAAGAAACTAGAAAAATGCATGACATTTTTATTGCTCAATTTAAACATAACTTCAATCAATTTTATAAATCTAACGTTAAAGAATAAGTGGTTGCGGGCGTACCGCCTGAAAAAGTGAAAATGGGTAGGGCTCTATCCCGATACAACCCTAATATGAAAGAATAATTAAAATTTATAAATGAATAAATGCTATGGGGGTATTCTTTTCTCCATTCCTCATTCATGTCTTCATTTCTTCATTTGATTTGGTAGGCTTCATGGCATCAAATGGCACCCCAGGACTAAACCAGCCAATGCTCATCCTTATCCCCATAACACTAATCTTAATTTCTAATGTAGAATTATATTAAAAATAGAAAAAGTAAATCTAACTACACCTACAAAATAAGTGTTAGCTAAACACACATACAATCCCAAGCAATTATATTTATAATTTGAGCTTAGCACCCTGCACATGAGTAACCAAGCCCACTTATCTTAGCTTGGATCATGCTTAGGGGTTTAAGCAACCTGCAAAGAGAGCATTTATATTTATTTTAAGTACCCCTTAAGCATAATCTCCTACAAAAAAATATGATTAGGCTAATATCGGCCTAACATCTAGTCTACGAAATATACATCATAACATCCTATTTAAAATAATACACCATAAAACCAAACATACATCGTACCATGCACCGCCCTAACATAAAGCTACAAAATGGTGACTTAATTATAATGTGTGTGTATTAAGGCTTGGGTGATATGCCTTAACTAGATATTATTATGATCTTCTAAGTATGAAAATATGTTTAATCATAAGAGGTTGATTTCACTTTAAGTAGTTTAATTGATTTAAAAAATTTACTTAGTATTTTCTTTTATTTCATATGATTACACTTAGCAACTAAGTGTTATAAAGAGAAGAGAGAGGATTGCCCTCTTTCATCCCTACCTTAAGCCACTTTCTAAAGCATGTTAATTTGATTTAGTTCTCTTTAGTGAATGACTTATTACACATTTTAAATTAATCATAAGTTTAGGTTCACGTTAAATAATCTTATTCAATATGAAAAATGTTTTAAGATTAATTTGATTGAATTACTATCACATGACAAATGTTCAACCATTCCTTTCCATCATATGTAACATGCATATGATTAAGTTCTAAGTATACTTACACATATAATATGCTTTAGCACACTTAAATGATGGATATGAGTATGTATATTTGAAGTTTATATTTTTTATTGAATTATTTCATCATATTAATTTAAAACTCTATCTAAATTCTTATACAAAAATACATAGGGATGAAATTAAATAGGTACGTGTCATTATTAACAAGGGAAGTGAGATAATCAAATGACCTCCTTGGGGCTAGCTAAAGCCTTATATTTTCGGGATGTCCAGGTTATATACCATTTGCATTCAAACCATATGTAAATTTGCATACATGAATCATAAGAAAGAGAGCTTCAAATCATATAATCAATTAATTCAATCACTTGAACAATTGCAAATGCATGTATTTTTGATAAAAGAAAAGGGGTTCTAACTTCATAATTAAATACACACACACATGTATAAGGGACATAAGCTAGTACATGTCATTATTAATCAAGGAAGTGTGATAATAAAATGACCTCGTTGGGGCTACTTAAAGCCTCATATTCTCGAGATATCCAGACTATATATCCATTAATATTCATACTTACATAAATCAATATATGAATAAAAGGAAAGAAACTTCACTTCATACACTTAATTTATAATCACATGCATCTCCTATGTATTTATAAATAGCATTCATAGCATATATAATCATTCATTTATAAGCTTTGGAAAAGTATATTTGGATTTAATAGTGATAATAGCCACACATATATTAAATTAGATTAACACATGCAAGCTTGATATAAAGGAAACCATTTTATTTAATTAATTTTGTAAAAGATGAATGCATGAATCAAATGACACACAACATTTAATATGATTGGATAAGAATTAATAAGCATAAACACATGATTTCATTCAATCAAATTAATTCCTAAGAACGATCATATCAAATAAAATCTTTAAAAGCAAGCCAAAGCTTTTTTAATATCACTTTTAATTTCATGTTTAATTTGATTTAAGGAAAGAGAGAAAGAGGTTTGCTAATCCTAATCCATCCCATGTTTGTAGGATAATTTTATTTAATGAGAGGTAATTAGGTTGATTTTTTGGATTAATTAGGTTAAGGCATGAATTAAATTAATTAAATAACCCTTACCTATATTACCTTAAAGTAATTAACTAAATATTTATGAGCCAACATGATATGCAAATGAATTGAAAAGTAAATTAGCAATGGTCCTAGGAAATGAAAGAGCCTAATGTAATTGGCTCACAATGAATAGTTAATTATGCTTAAGGAACTTAATTTAGTACCTTTATGATTTTTCTACACATGTGAGCTAACCATAATTTTCTTAAATGTCTTTAGATTATTGAACACATAAAGATCTACCCATCAATTAATTAATTAGGTTTAGAATCATTTTTAATTTTAATTAAACTAGTTAAGTACTTAATTAATCAATTAATCCCTAATTAATTTCTCTTGAAAAGTAAAGGAAACTTAGAGAAAAGATTAGAAAAAATTCCCCAATTAAGTAATTAAGTTACTGTTCATATGCTTAATTATCTCTTAACTAAGTTAAGAAGGTAATTAAGGCTTAATCAATCAATTTCTAAAATTAATTAACCTATAAATCTCAAGAAAAATAGGAGAGGCAGAGGTCATCCCCTTAAACAATCTCAAAAAGTTTGAGGTTAATTAGTTAATTAATTAGAGAGTAATTAGGGTAATTAACTTTTTAATTAAACCTTAATTACAAATTACTATTCAAAATCAACTAAGGATAATTTTAATGGATTCCTCTCTAAACTACCTTTAAAATGAACATTTATTTATATTTTTTTAGATTTTTCTATGAGTTGTCATGAATTATGGAAGCGTAAGCTTTAAAAATAGATTAAATAGCCTAACTAAGCCTTAATCCCGTCGGTGACACATGGTGCACTTTCCATGTGGCACCGCAGGATTGCTATTTAAGTTGTCACATCCCACGGCTGACTTAGCTAGAGGTGGGATGTAGTATTGATCTTTGTCATCCAATCTCAAATCGTATGGCAGATCAAACCCATGATTAATAACAACTCGATTCAAACAGATCTACCATGATCTAATCACGGCCATCCATTCTGATCATGCGAACGGACGGTGTGTGATCTATTAGCTCACGAACGATGAACGATGGAGCCCGTCCGCCATGGATCGTTCGATCCAAGCTCACCCGAGCTCGGATTAACTCCAAATCAACCCCACACCTTCGTGTGAGGGATCTACGAAGATCCAATTACTAAGATCGGCTCACATTCAAATTTTCTTCATAAAGCTCCAACATCGCTTTGCCTAAAGCTTAATTTTTATGAAATTATCTCACCAGAGCTAAGATCAGTGGCTCGTACACTTGAGGTAGCTTCGTCTAGTAGAGATGAGACCCTGTTGAATGGTAATTAGATTGGTTTCACGTGGATTTCTCAGAAGGCTAATAATAGTGTTTTGGATGCTCAGCTTTGATCGTACTCTGATCTATAGTGGATTTGGAGCTTGGGAAATGACTTGGGTGGCTTCGATCAGGTGTGTGGAAGGTGTATGTAGGAGGAATTTGATTTTTTTTTTGAGAGATGAGGCAGTTTGAATCGGGAAAGAAGTTTCCTATTTTGGCTTCACTCAAGGAGGAAGAAATCCGAGAGAGGAGGCCTTGGGGAAGCTTTGGGGAGTGCTAAGGAGTTTTGAAAATGCCTTAGGATCTTTCTCGAAATGAATGCATGTCTTTCCCATTAGAATTGAGGGAGTATATCCATCAATCATGTGATAGTGATAGACATGATTATTTCCCCACTTTGGCCACCATTGGTGCTGAGGGGTCGAATTCAATCCATGTGCCACCCCATGAGGAGAAGGAGGTAGCTCAAGGCTTGATGTGGGTTGATGGCTCATCCTTTGTCCATGGGGTTCTTGGCTTGTGAGGGAGGTTAGTTTACTCACCTCCCTTTGTTCCATGATAAGCCTAGCCTACTTAGGGTGGGCTAGTTGGTTAGGTGATACCACATTTGGGTGTTTGATGGCTGTCAAGGGTGATAAGAAAGTGGACTTTGCCAATTTTGGCAAAATCCCACATAGGGAGGCATATCCAAGGGATATTTGCCTTGGTTTGGGCTCCAATTGGGTTTCAATTAGTTTCAGGTTGACCTAGGATGGGTTTGGGTCAAGTTTGGTTGCATTCTAAGGTCTCATCAGTTGGTTTCAAAGGTTTTGGCTTAATTTGGTTAAATTGGGTCAATTTGATAAAATTGGGTCATTTTGGGTCATGTTGGGTTAAGTTGACCAATTGGTCAAATTAGGTTAGGTTGAAATGATGATTTGAAGAGTTTTGGTTCTAGTGGTTTTAATCAATTTGGCCTAGGTTTGATTTTGGCTCATTTGGAATCAAATGGGTCAAATGGGCTAAGTTGACAAATTTGACCAAATTGACCAAATTAGCTTGGGTTGGGTATTGGTCCAAGTTCAATTAGTTAATTGAAAATGATTGTAGGCTTTTGTTTGAATCAATTTGGATTTAATTTGAATTTTGGCCAATTTGACTTTAGGTTTGGGCTGTTGGTCAATTGGGTTCAATTGCCAAATTGGGTTCAATCATAGCTTTGGTCAAGTTCAATAATCAATTTGGAAATAACTTGAGATATTTGTTGCAATCAATTTGGCTTGGATCAACAGTTTGACTCAAGTTGACTTGGTTTGGATGGGCTTGGTTCAATTGATTCATATTGGTTCTTTAGGCTACTTTGAGTTAAGTGGGCCTAAATGGGTCAATTAACTTGGTTTTGGTTTGATTAAGATTTAATTGAATTTATATATGGGTTTAGAATTGAAATATAAATCCAACTGCAATCAATTTGGGCTATGATAGGTTTTGGTTCATTTGAAATTTTCAAGCCAAAAGGGCTAAGTTGGGCTTGACTTGAGTTGATTTTACTTTAGTTTGATGATTGTAGGTTTCATTTATATTTGAATAGATGATTGAAGGAATGTTTGATTCAAGAGAAAATTCATTAATTTTTGTCTTGATTTAGTTGGGTTTTGGCTAAGTCTAAGGAATTATCTTAAAGGGTTTAAATTGGGTTTTGATTTAATTTTAGATTTATTTTGGCTACTTAAATTTATATTTCATTTATATTTGTGAATATAAATGAAGATGAAATGACTTATGAGAAAATCATTTGAGTTTGGAGTGGTTTGAATACAAATTTGGCCAAACCAATGAAGGTAGGTTAAAAGGGCAAAAAAAGGATTTGATTTAGTTTAATTTAATTTTGATCATTGTAATGTGGGTTTCATCTATATTTGGGAAGATAATTGAATATATAATTGATTTATAAGAAAATCAATTGAGTTTGGATTGATTTGAATGAGATTTGGCTAAGCTCATGGAGGTAGGTATATATGGGTTAACCTAAGATTTGATTGGATTTGGGTTTAGTTTGATTTAGTTTTGGCTATTTGAATGTATACTTCATTTATATTTGTGAATATAAATGAAAATATAAATGACTTATGAGAAAATCACTTGAGTTTGGAGGCAAATTTGGCTAAGCTCATGGAGGTAGTTCCACATGGGTTTGGAAGGAAATTGATTTGATTTGGATTTAGTTTGATTTGATTTTGGCTATTTAAATGTATATCTCATTTATATTTGTGAATATAAATAAAGATATGATTGATTCATGAAGAGATCAATCAAGTTTGGATTGAATTGGGAGGAGATTTGGCTAAGCCCATGAAATTCAATCATAAGGCTTGAGGAGGGTTTGGGAGTTTAAATTTGATCTAGGGTTTCAATCATTTAGAATTAAGTATGGACTTCAATTTGATAAATGATTGAGGGATTGAATTGATCTTGAAGACAATCAATTAAATTTGGATTGATTTGAATTTGGTTAAGGGTTAAGCCCACAGGATAAAATCATATGGCATAGGCAGGATTTTGATTTTGGATTTGATTATGGGTTTTAATCATTTGATTTGGAATTTGGAATTGGGTTTGGTATTGAATTGAATTTGAGGTTTGGTTGGTGAATGTAAACATAGGTTGTGTTTAGGCCACAGGATTGGCAAGTCCCCCTAAATCCCTAAGGCATAATCTACTCCTAAGACTAACCCATCTAAGCCTCTAGGCTTAGGGTAAGTGTTCACCTAATCACTAGAAGTCTCTTAAGACTAAGGAGCTCATAGTGTCTATAAGAGTCCTAGATCTATAATGTGGAGGTTGAGAACTCACTCTAAAAGTGAGGTCAACAAAACGATCCTCAATAGGTCTATTATAGTTGACAAGGCAATCAACATGTATTAGCATTGACCGAGATGATCAACAACATTCGATGGATTACAAGTGCTAATGAAATGATCTATACCTAAACCCGTGATGTAGACAGAATCATGATATTAGTGCAATGCAACTCAACTTATGCCAAGGGCATAAGAGAGGAAAGAGGGATCCACCGAGGGACAAGTATGCGAACCTTCCACCAGGGAAGCAGGTTCGGGTCATCCACTGTGGATAAGGGTGGGGTTTGAATTTGATCATATGATTTGTGGAAAGAAGATCCACTAGGATTAGAATCTATAATCCACCGAGGATGGGTGTATGAACCTTCCACTAGGGAAGTAGGTTCAGGTTATTGAGTTTGATTTCATGGATGTATCCCTGGGGATAGGAGTCGGTTAGATTTGCTTGGTAGGTATCCACAAGAGATGAGAATTTGATTTGATTTATTTATGATTTGGGGCTCCATTGGGGAGAGGATATGATTTTGTTTAATTTGATTTAAGGTTAAAGGCATATCTGTTGGAGATATGAGCACAGATTCGTTGGGGATATGGTGGAATTAATTAGATTTCTTTGATTTGTTTGGGGAAGTATTCATTGGTGATAAGAGTTTGGATGGATTTCAATTTAGACTACACTGGGAGAGTTAGTTAGATTTATTATGGCTTCACTAGGGAGGATGGTTTTGAACTGAGGGCATATCCACTGGGGATGTGAACTCGGTCAAATCTTGATATATTTAATTCAAGGACCCTGTCGGTGTGCGATGGACCCACTAAGGAGGGGCCATAAGGTCCTTGGCCTACCTCAGATTTACAAGTCCAAAGGGGTCTACTAGCCACAAGGTAGGACTAACCAACCAAAGGGGTGCTTTTCGGTGTGCTACGGTTGAGCTAGGAAGAAAGTGTAGCATACTTACATCTTCCAAAGCGAGGAACAACCACTAGGGTGATCTACTGGTAGCACAATAAATCAAACTCGACTAAGGCGACTACTGAATGAATGTCGCTAGGGGACTTATATCAACTAAAGAGTAATCAAGATTAATATCATTTTTATTTGATGGGCCCTATCGGTGTGTGGTGGATCCACTGAGAAGGGGCTATATTTGCCTTGTCCTATCTTAGATTTACAAATTCAAAGGAAGAGTCTACCAGCCATGGGGTAGAGCTAATCAACCTAATGGGTTGCCTTTCAGTGTGCAACAGCTAAGATGGGAAGAAAGCGTAGCAAAATAACATCTTCCAAAGTAAGGAGAAACCGCTGGGGTGATATGTTGGAAGAACAACAAATCGAACCCGGCCTAAGGCAACTACTGAATGAACACCGCTGGGGGACTTATATCAACTCTAGGGTAGTCAAAATTAATATCATTTTAACTGGGGCTATATTAGCCTTGCCCTATCTTAGATTTACAAATCCAAAGAGAGAGTCTACCACTCATGGGGTAGAGCTAACTAAACTAAGAGGTGCCTTTTAGTGTGCATCGGTTGTACTAGGAAAAAAGGGTAGTATACTTACATCTTCCATAACAAGGAACAATCGCTGGGGTGACCTATTGGTAGCACAACAAATTGAACTCGACCTAGGGCTGCCCATTGGTGTGGAACGATCATCCTGGAAAGAAAATGAAGCAGACTTACATCTTACAAAGCAAGGACGACGGTCAGGGTGACCTGTTGGTGGCATAATAAGTTGAACCTGACCTAAGGGTGACTATTGAGGGAGTGTCATTAGGGACTTATCTTAACTCAAGAGTACTCAAGTGAATCCTATAGGGAGATTTGCTAACACTGCCCTAAAGATAGGATGCCTGCTTGGGAAAAGGTACTGTTGAGGGAGTCCTCTTAATCCACAAGTGAATATATATATATTATTTATATGTTTGTATGGACCCTGTTGGTTTGCCAGGGACCACATCATGAAGGGGCTATATTAGCCTTGTCCTATCTCAAACTTATTGGACTAAGGGAGAATCTACGCATCCGCAAAATAAAATCTCCAACCATAAGGGTGGTTACTAGGAAAGGGGGACAGTCCAATCCAAGAGTAACCCAAGTAGTGTCTAAATGGGGTCATAAAGGATGTGATCCAAATAGAGTGCCCACCAGGGAGGTGCCGCTAGGGGCGTTATCCTGGACCCTCAAGAAAATAATGCATATAGGTATACGGTGGCCAACACAAGGAGAAGGCATAGGAAACTTACATCTATCATGAGTGGTGTATCCATTGGGTGAGTCACTGTTAGCATAGCGAACACCAACCAACCTAAGGTGCTCATCGGTGTGCAATGATCAATCTAGGAAGAAAGCGTGTAGACTTACATCTCCCTAAAGCGGAACTAATCGTCGGGATAGTCATCATCAGCTCGACATGTTCTATCCATCCTAGGGCTGCTCGTCAATGTGTAATGGCTGTGTTAAGAAGAATGTGTAGCAGACTTACATCTACCAAAGTGAGGAGTAACCGTTAGGGTGACCCATTATTGGCCCAACAGATTGACCTGACCTAAGGGCGACTACTAAGTTGGGAGTCACAAAGATGGACTGGACCCAAACTTGAAGTAGTCAGGAGGAAAGGAGCCACTGGGGGACTTACCCTAAGCCTCAAATATACTCCAAGACATGATGGCTTGTCCAAGAAGAAGGCATACCGGACTTACATCTTCTTAAACAAAGTCAACATGAGGTAGCTTATTGGCGAAGGCCTACCAAACTAATAAGGCGTTCATCAGTGTGCAATGGTCAAGTTAGGAAGAAGGCGTAGCAGACTTACATTCTCCTAAATAAAGAACCACTTGGGTGACACACTAGTAGGGTAGCATGTGAGGCCGACCTAGAGCAGCTACTGAGTGAGTGCCATTAGGGACATTATCCTAACTCGAAGTATCCCATGACCAAAGTTATGTATTTATTTTATGTGATTGTGTGTAGTTTGTATTTATATTGTGTTGATAAATAATATGACACAACTCGAGTTCCTTACACCTACCTTAAACATATCGTGGCAGATTCACAAACAAAGATGTTTTGCAATATGGAAGAGATGAAATCTGAGATGAAGTTTCATTGATAATTATTTTCAAACAAGATTTATGGATAATATTTTTTTAGGTAGAGCCCATTGATTGGAAGCATTGGGCGCTCTCCCTTATGATTTATGAGCTGATAAGATCCTCCTTGGTAGACCTTTTCTATGCCAAGGGGTCTTCCCAAGTGGGTTTAAACTTGCCTCCCATCTTGCAAAGGGCAACAATTGGTCTCCTTAGAACTAAAACAAGCTCTCCTACTTGAAAAGCTCTAGGATGGACCAACTTATTATGAGCTTGAATCATTTTGTCTTTATACAACTCGAGGTTCTGGTATCCCTGTAGGCATCTCTCCTCCAAATCTTTGAGCTCTTTTAATCGCAACTTGGCGTTCTGCTCTATTGTGATCTTGTGACTCATAGCTATCCTTAGTGATGGGAGTTGGACTTCTAATGATAGAACGGATTCAGACCCACACACACTATGGAGAATGGGGTAGATTGAGTTGAAGTTCTTTATGTGTTGTGGTAAGCCCACAAGGCTTCAACTAACTGCTCATGTCACTATTGCTTATTGTCATCGAGTGTCTTCTTTAATATCCGATGACAGCTTGAAGACTTCAAGCCATTTTCCCATGGTAGAATATCTCCAATCTATGATATATCTGGCTATTGATCTTGATGCTCTTGAATGCAATACTATTATCAGATATAATTCATCGAGGCACCCTGAATCTATATATGATATGGTTCTTAAAAAATTAGAACACATGTTGAACTGTGACCTCTATGAGTGGGATCACCTCTGCCCACTAGGAAAAGTAGTTAATGACAGTAAGGATGAACCGATGACCCTTAAAAGAAGGAGGATCAATTGAACCCACTATGTGACCCCAACACTCATGAGGCCAATGTAGGGTGTAGAATGTTGGGTGGCTAGTGTAAGACCACACCTTGCACATTGACATTGGTCATCGCCTCTACATGTGTGTATGTGATCATCGAAGGCTAGTAGTATCCTAGCCTCTTGGTCTTGGCTTTCATCTTCGGGCCATATTGATGAGCTCCGCATAAGCTTGAGTGTACCTTGATCATGATTTTACATGCTTCATGTCCATCCAAACAATGTAACCACATATGATCAAAGGACCGCCAGTATAAGGTGGCATCCACGAGAGCATGAGAAAGTGCTCTTTGCTTCATCTGATGTGCTAGGGACATCTCTTGAGGTAGTTCTCCTATATTTAAATAATCCATGAATGGATTCCTCCAATCTGACTCATCGCCCCTTTTGGAAACGGCAACCTCCCCTTCAAGAGAGAGTCTCATGATGAGTTCAACATCAATAATGGATAAGACTTATCTATTTTGGACCCTTATTGGTATGGACTCATCTTCTAGATATGCGTGTTTAGATAAAGCATTTACTATGAAATTCTCTCCTCGAGGAATCTTGTAAATGGCAACCCTTAGGATTTGGGCCAACAACTCCATAGTGTACTTGTGGTAGTAATGGAGCTTAGGCATTAGAACTTTAACATTTTGGATTCTTAGAGTAACACCTAACTCTAGACTAGCAATCAGAGCCTCATATTCAGCTTCATTATTGGTGCATGGATTGGACAGATGATATGAGAATCTCATCACATTATGGTCCAAAGTTAGGAGAACTATTCTTACCCTTGCCTTCTCCAGGATAGTAAATTATGGTTCTTCTCCCCTTGAGAGAAAGCTGCACCATCAAAGTACATATCCCACTGGTGAATGCTAGTATCCCTTAAGTTCATAATTTTTTCATTAGGGAGGTCATCACTAAGCGGAGACTCAACAGGAAGTGGGTGTGCTGCTAAGAAATCTGCTAGTGCATGTCCTTTCACTTCACGAAAGAGTATGAAAGTGATGTCAAACTATGACAAAAATATGGACCATCACACCAACCATCTTGATAGCATTGGCCGTGTCATGAGATATTACAATATCTAGATCCACACCATGAAAGCATGTAATGCCATAGATTTTAGGATGCAAAGAGTAAAGCTAGGCAATACTTTTCAATGGGTGGATAATTTTTCTCAGCAGGGATTAGACGATGAGGTAGTAGAGTGTGTTCTCTTTCCCTTCGTCATTGGCTTGAGCCAACAAAGCACCGAGAGGGTTGTCTAATGCAACAATATAAAAGATCAATGGCTTGCCCAAGATAGGGGCTGCTAGAACTAGCGGCATCATCAAGAGGTGCTTGATGTCTTTGAAGGTATGCTGACACTTCTTATCCCACTTGAACTTGACATCCTTTTTGATAAGTGTTGAAAATGGCTGGCATCTTCCCGATAGGTTGGATATAAAGCGTCTTAGATATGCAAACCGCCCTTGAATAATTTGAGTTGAGTTAAACTTTTAGAGGGTAGTATTTCTAATATCGCCTTGATCTTCTCTGGATCGATTTCAATTCTATGATCTCGGACAACAAACCTAAAGAATTTCCCTAAATTTACTTTGAATGCACACTTCAGGGGGTTCATTTTGAGGTTAAATATTATTAATCGTTTGAAAACTACTCTCAAGTTAAAGAGATGGTCTTCCATTTCTTTACTTTTGATCAATCATTAACATTCGACTTATTTAATGAATGCTCATTGAAGATTCAAGTCATAGCATTAAGGCGATTTTAAATGACCTTATAGCAAAAGATTATGATCGGGGTTTGAAAAGCAGTATTTCTTTCATCCTCAGGGGCCATCTTTATTTGATTATATCTAGATGAGCCATCCATGAAAGAGAAGACTGCATGAGATGAGGCAATGTGCACCATCAGTTATGGTATTAGTAGTGAAAATTCCTCTTTTGGACATGTCTTATTTAAATCCCTAAAATCAATGCATATGCAAATTTGGTCATTCTTCTTCTTAATTGAGATGACACTAGGTAACCAGGTAGGATATTTTTTTTCCCTAATGAAGCCATCATTGATCAATTTCTTGACTTCAAAAATGACCTATTATTCAATGTCTAATCGCTTGCTTCTAGGAGCTAGCTTGATAGGGTTATCACTATGCCCTATTGCTAGTTTGTGGACTACTATGTTAGGAGATAAACTGGGCATATCTTCATGAATCCATGCAAAGCAGTCATTAAACTCAATCAATAGCCTAACTAAGTCATTGGTTTCAGTATCATTGAACAAAGAATTGATGTATGTTGGATGTGGATTATCTTCAGTTCCTAAGTTGATTTCGTTGAGCTCGTTAATAGTTGATCTAATCTCCTCTTCAAATTCTAGTGGTGCATCTTTGACTTCAAAATCAACTGAAGTATCTGAAGTTTTTAAACACACCTCCTCATATGAGTTAGCATGATTTGAAAATAACCTATCATATTCCAAATGATTGGTGATGGCTAAGCAGTAACTGTCATCATCGACTGGACCCACTATACCAAATCCTAGTCCTGGCCTTGATTTAGAGCTTTGACATTCATTCTTCCATATCCTTTCAAAATAGTTTGACCTGTGCTTTGACCAAGTATGTGAGATTAATCCTTTTTGTGCTAAGTTTAGAACACATGATGAGTACCAATCAAAAGGAAATTCTATTAAATCTTTATATGAATCATTCAACATCAACTTCTTGACTTGAGGATGATGCTCCCAGAAAGAACCTCTGAGTCTTCATATCTGTTGATGACTTAAGGGCTTCCTTAACTACCAATCCCTTAACTTTTTGTTGAGAAAAGTGGGGTTAGAGCTAAGGTTCCCAACTGATGCCCGACTATTTTGCACACAAACTTGGATACATTTATGCTTTACTTTGGAGCATGGTCTTCATCACTATCCATCTTAAGCATCACCTTAAAAGGGATCTAGAAAGAGCTAGCGGTGTGCTAAGCCTCCTCCTTTGAACTAGATTCTATGTCTGTGTGGATAGTAGGTGGTGGCTAGGACATACCTTCTATTAGGTGGCTAATAAGGAGGCTTTCCACCCCGGGGGCTACCTTTAAACTAAATCTTCCTCTGCCTAGTGGAGGTCAGGTCATCCTACCCATATGTTCGAATGGAGTAATGAACTATGGGTGGAATCTAATGTCAGGCTCTATATCTTCCCCTGAATCTATGTCTCGCTCTCTTTTAATTTCTTTTTCTTTCTATTTTTTTCCTTTCTATTTTTATTTCTTTTCTTTCTTTTTGTCCCTCGTGGGGATCTTAACTAAGTTCACAAGAATGGAGTTATTGGTTTTTGGGGAGGAAATAGGCTGCATCTTCACATATCCCGACCTCATGAACTGTGAATGGTTTGAGATCTCCTTTGGCATAATACTCAATCTCACCTCTCATGAACTTCATGCACTGATGTATTAAGGATAAAACTGTATTATTTTTATGTATCCACGGTCTCCCAAGCAAAGCATTGAAGAATGCATCCAAGTCTATGATGTGAAACTTGGCTTTAGTCATTCAATCATCTATCTTTAGTGGCAACACTATAGAGACTAAGACCCTCTTACCTTGTTCATTGAATCATCTCAACATCATCCTTTCCTTTTAGAATTTGGAGATGTTGATCCTCAAGTAGGCAAGAGTTCTTAGACTCATAATGTTAACTGATACACCTTGGTCAACCAGAACTCTTGATAGTCTGTATCTGCCAACGTCCATTGTAATATAAAGAGGGAAGTTTTGCTCAATTATCCTTAGAAGTAGGTCTTCATCACTGAATGTAACTCCTAGGATGTATGTCGAGTGGTGTGCCTCCTTTTCAATAGTGGTCAGCTGAGCTAAGCATATCTCTAGATCAAGTAGGGCCTTGATTAGAGATTCTCTCATCTTTTTGGATAAGATAAGGGCGTCGTATATGCTTAACTTAGCTGACAACTTTCTAAGATGAGCTAGAACATTGTAATCAACTCTAACTTGGTCATCTACAAGGATATCCATATGTGGAGCATCCTGGGGTGGGGGGTCTATCTTCTCTCTAGAAGCAATGACTTGTTTACCCTTATCTTGAGGTGCTACCCTAAGAGGTAAAACTTTGCCACTGTGTAGGTTGACTTCAATGGCTTCATGGAATGATGAATCTATGGAAAGTTATACCTTCTCATCAGGTATACTTATATCTTCTCCTATGGGATCCTTAGAGTCGGTTAACTCTAAGTCAATCTCAAGGGGTGAACCCGATTGATTCAGAAAAGGAAAGTTTGATTCTGAATCAGAAAAGAGAGGAATGGAATTATTATAGATATTATTATTTTCTAGACTTGGGAGAGTTTTCAATATGATAAAATCAAGAGTATCAAAAGTGGACAAGATGTAAATAAAATCTGCTTTCGTCATTGATTTCTTTTTGGGTGGAGGTACATGATAGAAATCAAATAAAGTAAATGGAGTAAAGGATTTAATGCCCTTATCTACTGATACAACACTCCTGCAAGTAGAAGAAGATCTAGTAGAGGAAGAAGTGGTAGTTGCAACGGTGGATGGAGTGCTGGATTTGGATGGTGGTTGTGCTACTGGACATTCCCAGGGAAGTATGGTGAGATGTTGCTGCTGTTGCTGGGCTGTCACCTTCTTTAAGTTATCTTTGGCAACTTGCAAACCTTCCTTGATGTTGGTGGTTTGAGCTATCTCAGGGACCTGTAAGGAGAGTTTCTTGATCTTTGAAATAACTTTTTTAGAGGTTTGGGATAAGGCAATATTCCAACCTTCATTTGTCTTAAGAGGATCGCAAGTATCACCAAGAATTACCCTAATAGAACTGGATGATTTTTCTAATAAGTATTCCTTAGGGATAACTACAGTGCTTGACTTGTAACTAGCTCAAGCCAGTCTTTAAAAGTGTTACAATCCTCTAAGACATGGATAATCATGCAGTGATAGGGGTAATAATTAGGATCATTGCTCTTGCCCACTTCCTCTGGCATCTTGGGCTCTAGTAATTGAAAGTTAGGTTTCTTTAAGAGATTCTTAAAGAATTTTCTAACTACCTCCCTCTTAAATGAATATGACTTATTCAATCTATCGGCAAGACTAGGTGGGTAGTAGCTACCTGGCGGTGAATATGAACACCGCTACTGGGTAGGTTGCTGAGGTGGTGGAAAAGGAGGCTGCTAAGCTTGGGGTCTCTCATACTAGACTCTCGCTAGATTCTTCCCTCTATCCATTGACACAACTATCCTTAGCTTCTTCTCGAACACCTTTTGCAGCTTGGGATGAGATGATTGGTCGGGAAATGACAACTATTTGGCTTCCTCCTGAAGGTTAGCCACCTTGTTGATTATTTTTTTAAATATTTTGATGGTAAAGCCCTTAATCATGAAGGTGACCACGCCATGGATATTCTTAAGAAGAATCTCAATGGCATGATATTTAGACAATTGTGGCTCGTATTTCATGCTTAGGTTGCATCACTTGAGAATATAATCAACAAGAGACTCGTTGAGATTTTATTTTGCTATAACGAGGTTGCCTACAATCACTCTTTGCTGGGTTCCAGCAAACCTCTTGATAAAGAGGTGCTCCAACTCAGCAAAAGTCCTTATTGAACCATTGGGTAGTTTGGCATACAAATCAAATGCAGCACCTATAAGGTGCTGACAAAAAGTCTGAATAAGAGTGCATCACTGCCACTGGCATTGTAACAGCCGGACCTAAAATGTGCAATCTACTTCCGTGGGTTTTCACTATTATCAAAGACCTTGAAGGAAGGTGGCACAAAACCCTTGGGGTATTGAACTACATCAAATTCCTCTATGTATGGTCTACCCTTTGGAATGGATGAGCTCCCCCTAGCTTGCGCCATCACTTCCCTCACTTGCTATTCAACCATATGCTTGATGTCCTTCTCATGCATGGAGGTACTATTTATGACCTTCCTATGTAAGCTACCAGCATCATCATCTATGGGAGTGCACCTAGGATGGTCTAAGGTATGTATGAACTCTGGCTGGTCGGCTACCATAAGAGAAGGATGTGAAAATGGGGCTAAGTTCTGCAATGCTAGGACCACTGCCATCAACTCCTCTACCTTCTTTTCCATCCTTTCTATATGATCATCCATCTACCTGAGCTGCTGGAGGAGGTGATGAGTCGAGTGATAAGTGTCACCTTCATCGAGCACGACACCTTCTTGGCTATGCTGATCCAGCAGTAAGGACCCTCATGTATCGACCATGTGGACCTTGGCTGTGTCATCCAACATGTCATCTTCATCATAATCAAAGCGAACTCTACCCTCCTCCTGATCTGAGTGATCACTCCTGAGAAGTTGTTTCTTCTCGATAAAATGGTTATTTAAGATGCCATCTAATGACCGATGTCCTACTCTGCTTGGCTGGATCAGCATGAACACCTGCTGATGGCTGATCGTAAGATTATGCTTGTTGGTTTTCTTTTTCTCTCTGGAATAGAGAAAAGAAAATGACACCACATAGAGTTTAGGAGTATTTTATTTAGATGATTAAATATGGCATTAAGGAATAAACATATTATCTCGAAAGATAAACATGCTCTCCTGTAATGGATTCAATCATTTCAATAAAAGACTCCTAAGGCTAATGGGTCTTTCGTGTACGAGTATTTTCCCTAAACTACATGGAAAAGTAGAAGGGTCAATTTTATCTAGGGATCACGGTTCTATAAAGGCAAGCCTCTATAATTAATTACATCTTAGGAAGTGTCTCTTCCTAAGAATACTCTCGATTAAAGAAATAGGTGGTTATTCTTAAAGACTACTAAGGTAGCTTTTCAAAGAATTGATTTTTGGAAATTCAATTGGGAGAGGTCCAAATTGGAGAGAGTTATTTTTAAGAGTCAAATAGAAAAGAGTAGGAAATACCTATTGATACAAGGATGCCCAGTAGACATTTCATCTATCCTATGATTGGGCTTTAAATTTGGGATTTAATTTTAGAATTCAAGTTATCATTTTCTTAGAAATCTAAGACTTAGATTCTAGCAGCACAAGACTACAGAAATGCCTAGGGTTGAAGACTTATTCCTAAAAGGATGCTTCAGAACCTAGTCTGGTGCTTACACATGTCGATGCTTAACCTAGTTCTATTTTGGGAATCATTCTCTTCACTTGAAGGAACTAACCTATCCCTTACTCTTTTGGACTTACAACCTGCCTAGAGAAGGCTACCAGCTAACACCACTTAAGCGCATTTTAAAACCATGAGGCTAAGTCATATGAATGCAAGATGGTTGCCATTTTAGGAAAGAAATCTATGAACCTAGACTTACTCCCTAATCCCTAAGATCATGTAGGGTATGAAGATGCATATAACTAATGCACATTTTTCAGATTTTAATATTTTGACTCACGATTCATTTAGGCCATAAGGGTACAATTTATGCCTAATGCGTACAATTAGAAAAAGATCATGGGCCAAATTAAAATAGAAGAAGGTGTACTTCCATCATAGCCTCTCAAAGGTCAAGCCTAGGTAAAGATGGAGTTCCTTCATTAATCAAGAGTGAAACAATATGATTATGCATGACATCTAGCTAAGGGGTTGCTACATATTTTATCTTATTTTAATACCTAGGCTTTTATGTGAATATTATGAGTTGTATTTATTTTTTATGTTTTAGTTGATTTAGTTGGGTAGAAAATTTAGTTTGTCCTATGAGCCTACGTCCAGGCATACATCACACAAACATACAGAAAGAAACCTAAGAAAAGCATGTTTTTATTATGCACCCAAAATAAATCAAGCCAAATTAAATTATATAAGAAAAGCCCAATGCAGGCATCTTGACACCGGAAGAAAGAAAAATGGGCGTGAAGTTACGTCCTTATACAACCCTGCCTAACTACAAGTTTAGATCTATGGGTCTTCTTTCCAGGAAAGTCTCCTTCTTCAGGGACATCCATTGGGCTCCATAGGGGACCACTACACCATCTCCTGGTTGGGTCAGCTCCTGCTAATCCTAGACCCCATAGATCCTAACCTAATTCTAAGCTCAAATTTACATTTAAAATTTAAAGAAAATCCTAAGCCCTACAAAACAGATGTTAGGAAATACACACAACGCACCAAGCAATTTATATTTTACAAAATATATGGGCTTAGCATTAGTTGCTTGCTGCCCACCGTCCTATGGACTATGTTAAGGATTTTAGCACTGCAAAGCGATAATTTTATGATTTATTTATTACGTGATCCCTTTAACACGTCAGAAAATAGTGTCAAATATAGAAAGAATGCCCTACCATCCGTCTAACAAAACAAGCTAGGCATCCTAAAGCAATACACCACAGACATGTGACAAACACAACATATCATAGGAGATTAAAAGAAAATCACGAATCCATCTAACCTAGATCTAGATCCGTGACTGAGAAATCTAGTGTGTGTAGAAGTGGAGTTTGTGTGGTGAGTCTTGCCAGCCTTTAAGTTTAAGTTTTAATGTTTGAAATTTTAATTAGTTTAAATTTTACCATTGGTTGGTTTCAATTCAAATGGCTTAGTGATTTAAATTTTTATTTTTATGTTCATTTTATTTGGTTAAAGTTGTATAGGTCTTCAAGAATGAGGAATATAATGAATTTAATTTTTAGGTGAAACTCACTTTATTCCGCATCCTAAATCTAATGTGGTTTCCAAAGTCTAACTAAAATCCTTAAGTACTTTAATTAATCCTTTTGATTTTATTTATATTTGGGTTTGATTTATGTTATTTCATTTATTTTAATTGCTTTGTTTAATTTAATTTATTTGATTTATTTCATTTTGAATTAAGTTATATGGATTTCATTTGATTTGGCTTATGTTATTTTAAAGAGTTCGATTTAAGTTTGATTTCATTCAATTTTACATAAGATATTAAATAATCTTAAATTTTAGTCATTTAATATGAATTAATATCTTAGGATTGTTTATTGATTATTCTTAACCTAAAGTACTTAGGTTAATTACTTGATCTGATTTGATTAACCTAGGTTTTAAGTTTATTATTTAAATTCATTAAAGAGGAGTGATTTTATTAAGTTTAACTTAAGTTGTTCAATTATATTTGAATTTCATTAAGCATTAATTTTCTTAAAACTTTGTTATTTGATTAGATTCTTTGACTTGGGAAGTTTTGATGAATTACCCTAAGTTTTTCTGATGTTTATTTCAGATTGGTTCAATTTATTTATTGATTTAATGAATTAATGATTATTCTTAATTATTATTTAGTTCATATTGACCTAGAGATTTGGACATTCAAGAATTCCAAATTTATAGACCAATTTGGTTTTAGATAATTATGACAATTGAGGTTTCATGCCAATTTTATGTTCCTAAAGTTTCAGTTTAATTAGAGATGTAATTAGGGTGTAATTAAGGTTTTAATTATTTCATTAAAACTAAAATTAAGATTAATTAAAAGATTTTATTTTTTACTTATTCTACACTAAAATACCTTTCCAATGAGGGTTTATTCATTGTTTTTGGTTAACTAGTTGATTTATTATGATTTAATTAATTTCAAGTAATTTAATTGAATTATTTTATACTTTTAATTATCAAATTAAATTAATTAAGTTCATATTAAGTTTATATTAGTTTAATTAAGTTAAATTATTATTCTGATGTTCATTATTTTGATTTAAGAGTATTAAATTAAAATTTTATAATTATTTTATTAAAGGGTAATTAATTTATTTAATTTAAGGGTTAACTCACATAAAATTTTAATTTCATTTTATTTCAGAGAATTAAATCCCCAAAAATTTACCTAAGGTATGTTTTAAGTTTAATTTCATTTCCCCAAAGTTTCAAATTAATTGGATTATTAATTTAAGAGTAATTTAGGTTTAATATTTTTAAATTAAACCTAAATTAAGGAAAAATAACCCAATAAAATATGGAGATTTAATTTCTATGGATTCCTCTCGAATCCATAGAGCTTTTTTATTTATATTTTTCTGATTTTTCTTTGATTTGTTATGATTTTTTTTGAAGTTTTTTGAATTTTTTAAATTCCTTAAACCGTTAGTTAACATTTTTTTAAAGTAAACGGAACCCACACGATTTAACTAAATCGAGCGGGAATAGTTTTGGACCGTTCGATCGAAGATCGGACGGTCGATATCGATCCTGTGGTTTAGCGGGATCGAGCCGCGTGTCACACGCGGGTTGATCCGACATGATGATCCGGGACCGTCCGACCACGGATCGGATGGTCCAGATCATTCTCGCAGTTCCTAAAAGTGGTTTAATCAGAATTAACAGCCTAGATCTGGACCATTCATCTCTTTTTAAAAGGATCGATTTCATCTCCATCTCGGGAGAGGACCGCCCAACTTGTTTTGCTAATAACTTTTGATCTACTAACAAATTGAATGATTTAAAGTGCTACATGATCGTTGAAAGATCCTCTTTCAATCCATATGGCTTTATCTCATTGGAGAACAAGCCTTGTATGGAAACGATCAAGGCTAAAAGCTTTAAATAAAAAAGAGGGATTGTTAATGGCATACCTCGATTTAGGGAGCTTTAGACGTTGAAATCAACTCCACTACCTTTGTTTCTTCAAGGGAAAATCCTGCTCCAGAAGAATTGAGCTAATTCCTTGTGGGTTGATCTCTTGCCCAAGCTTTTGATTGAATTTTTGGTTTTGGTGTTCCCAATGGTTGAGAGCACTTGGAGGGTAGGGGGGATTTCGTTTGGCTTCTATTTTGATGTGGGATGGTGTGTGAGAGCTTTTCTTGCCTTGAGAGAGTGTGTATATCCTTGTTTCCTCATGGCAAACTTTTATGTTCTCTCCTTTTTTTTATCTTCTCTCCTTGGTTGGATTTTTTATGCTTGATTGCCTACCTTTACTTGATGGCAGCCATCAAATGAAGGCCACCTTCACTTGAAGGCAGTCATCATTTGGAGGTGGGGATAATAATTTTTCTTTTTCTTTTTTAATTTTATTTAATTTTATTATATATATTTTTTATTTCTTATTTTCATTATTTTTTTATTAATTTTATTAATTAAAGAGATTAATTTTATTGGTTAATTTTAATTTTGGAAAATTTGAGTTGATCCTGTCTAACCTAAGATAAGTTCTCTAGGTCACTAGGTACGATGTCCTAAGCATTGGATTAGGAGAATCCTATTTGTGATTAGGATCTTTTAAGTGCTAAATTAACCTCATTCAAAAATTAGGTCAACAATGCTCATCTGACTCTATGCACTAGATACTGCCCACTGATAGGTCTCCCTTATTGGGAGGATCAACTATCATGGGGACTATGTCTATGTCCCCTCCCCTTTCTTCCTCTATTTGTGATGGAGGTGGTGTGACCACAACACTTTTGGGTCACCATTCCTTTCTCACCACAACTGAGGTAGATGGTCGAGCAAGGGAGCTCGATCTCATCTCAACTGGTGGAACGGATGGAGTGAGATCCTTAGGCCATAGTCGAATCATGGTCTTTCCCCATATGGGGGCTTCTAAAGCTTGGCGGGGTTGGTAGATGCTGTAAGTTGGACGAGTTATGGTGGGTGGTCAGCGAATCGGTGATAGCAAAGACACCGACTGCCTCTCAGTTGGACATCTCCTCCTGCATCGAACGGTGCCTATAAGAATAATGCTATCTGATTGATCGATTTTGATAGGGCAATGATCAAGGAAGTCTATCAGGGCAGAAGTCGCTGACTGTCTAGTGTACCTCTATCTTTCTCTCTTGCTCTCTTAGGTAGATACTCGAGCCTCCATGGCTCTCTCCTTGTGGATTTGACCCCTAATGCTCCTAGGAATCATGGACCTGAGCATCTGTAGGCTCTACCAACCTGGAAAAGAACTATCCTAAGGCCGGTGTAGAGCTTCCTCTGCTCCCTAACTGATACCTCAAAGTGTGCTAGTGGTGGAGGCGATGCATCGATCCTCCTGTAGTCCTCCTCTCCATCTAAGGCTGAGCAGGGGTGAAACCTGCTGCAACACAAGAGTAGAGAGGTCTCATGGGGAGAACCCTCCTTAACGATATAGGAGGCAATATCGATCTCCTTGGTTGCCTGCTCATGATGTTGCTTGATCTTCCTATTTTTTGTGGCTCTAGGTGGAGAGAGAGAAAAGAGAGATTAGAACATACCTTAAAAGTAAAGGAGACTATCTCGGAAGCCAAGATAGCCTTCTCTTTTAGAGTGACCAATGAGGAGGTTGCAGCTCTCTCTGAAGCTATGGCAGGGACAACTAACTGAATCTATGCTGAAGTAGCTGGTACTAACACTAATACTGATCAAGGTGTGGGAACCATGAAAACCTTCCTCTTCAGTGAGGGGAACTCAAAGTCAGATGGAATGTCAAAGCGGATAAGTGGCATCTATCCGCTACCTCCTCACGCTTATGAGGGTCATCCCCTCACATGTGACTCAAACTCCTCAAAACCATGACCAAACTAAATCATATGTGTGGTGTCATGGTGAGATTAGCCTGATCCAAAACCAAATCCACACCAGAAGGGAAGGAGAAAACAAACTTGCTAGAAGTCATGCTAACTGGACTGGCTAAAGACTAAAAGGAACTAGCATTGAGACCTCATTTGTTGAAACATAACCCAGTCGAACACTTGCTTTAATATTTTTGTCTTCAATCATTGACTTTTAGATTGGATTTGGAATTTGAACCCATACTTAACAAATTTAAGTATTCTACATGGGGTTCATTGAATTTTGGAGAGATTTTTGATATTTGGGGTAGAGACTTTGCCATAAGATTTAGATTTAGAACCCATACTCAACAAATTCAAGTATATTGAGGGGTTCAAATATTTGGAGAGACTTTGGAGATATATATGTTGTATGTTTTGTTTAAAAATTTGATTTGGAAAACTTTTATTTAGCAAATTTAGGTATACTAAAAGGTTTTGATTATATGTTTGAAAATTTTATGAAAACATCTTTGCTTGTGATGATTTCAAGTTATGTGTGTGATATATGTTTATTTGATTTGAAAAATGGGGGCTCTTACTTAACAAATATAGGTATGTTAAGTAGAGGCCAAATATGTTATATGTGTTGATTTGATTCCTCTTTTGAAGAAAAGAAGGAAACTCTTATTTGACAAACATTGTATGTCAAATATAGTTCAAATGTGTTATGATTTTGAAAAGGGGAAATCTATTTAACAAAGTTAGTTTATATATTCAATTTATTTTTGATTTTTTTTAAATGAGACTCTCATTTGACAAATTCTAGTATGTCAAATGGAGTCCTAATGTGTTTTGATTTTCAAGACTTTGGAAAAGAGGAATTCCATTTAATAACTGGGTATGTTAAACAAAATTCAATTTGTTTTGACTTTCCAAAAAGAAATGGAAATCTCATTTGGAAAATTTGGGTATGTCAAATGGAGTTCAAATATGTCTTGATTTTGTGTGTGATTTTTTATTTTGGAAAGAGGGAACTCCAACTTTAGCACAAAAGGAATATGCTAAGTGGTGTTTCAATTTTATGTAATGATTTCATTTGAAAATAGAATCTTCATTCAATAAACCTAGGTATGTTGAAATAGAGATAACTATTTTCAAAAATGTGCTTTTGAAAAAGGGATTTTAATTTTTTTTTTGGGGTTTTGAAAGAACCTCCATGTAACATTTATAGGTATTATTAAATGAGGTTTCGTTATCTTTATGCCATTTGAAAACTCCTTATGAATTTTGTGCAAATATTTTGTCATGTGAATTTTGCAAAAGTGCTTTTGAAAAGTTCAATTTTGTAAAATGGTTTATTTCTTAAGTATAAGATGAACCTAGCCTCACTAAGCTAGTGGTAAAGATGTTCTAATATTTTCTTAGTTGTCTCCTTTCATTAGTTAATTTTATCTTTTACCTATTAGGGGACCCAATAGGAGTTTCAAGACCTACATAGAGTGAGGTCCTAAATCTAGAGGATGTTGGCTAAGTTTGCATAAGGATGATATAAACAAAGTGCCAATGAAAAGAAAGATAGTCTTGGGCTTATATAAAATATAAGTTCATTATCAATGCTTGGAGACAACAATTATCTACTAGAGATGAAGAGAGGAACTATCCCTAGTAGAGTCACCAAAAATATTTGTGGTGTTTATTTTTGGATGTGTATGGGGAAATCACAGAGATCTGAGTGTGTACTTATTGAAGTGATCAGGTACAAAATTGAGGTATGATGTACTATCTCAAAAGATAGAGACATCAGCCTTCAATGGACCTAATCACCTAATAAAGACTTCTAAGGCATGATGGGTCTTCAAATATACCAGAGATTTTTCCTCTACTTTACATGGATAAATAAAGTAGGGTTTATTTTAAATTGAGTTCTAAAGTTCTTTATGGAGGCAAGCCTCCATAGTTAATTACATCCTAAAGAAGGTGAGTTCCTTAGGAATACTCTCGATTAAAGTAGGAAATTGTTGTCTTCAAAGATTTCAAGGATAAACTATCAATACATTGGCTATGAAGAATCAAGGAGAAGACTTATTTTGGAAGTCAAACAAGATGAGTAGGGAATGCTCATGATACTAGAAAGCCTAGTGAGCATTCCAATCTATCATATAGTTGGGCTTTATAATTTTAAAAATGAGGAGAATTAATTTTTTAGAGTTGAATTTTTTTTAGATTACTAGGGCTTATAGTCCACAAACATAAGGTTAGGGGAATGCCTAAGAGGTGAGAATTTATGCTTGTAGCCCAAAGGGAACACAAGGATCCTAAATCTAGGGAGCTTTAGCAAGAGCTAAAGTACAACCTAAATTTAAGCGAAGATGAGTATAAGATTTACCTCCGCAAGAGAGAGTAAATCACCCGAATGCTGGACTTATAACTGCTTGGAGTGGGAGCCAGCTAACTCCTCCTACGTTTTAAACCCATGTGGTCAGGTCTTATAAAATTGTAAGATAGTTAGGTTATTATCAATTTAGAAAGAAACTAAGGTCCTTAAACCCACTTTCTAAGAGACTAGAGCATGAGTGGTATGAATAATGACTTAATCTAAAAGTGCAAATATTTTTAAGTTTTATTTGATTTTTAGACACTTCATTTTGATGAAGGCCATAGAATTTCTTATGCTTAACTGCATGATGAAAATGGATTATGGGCTAAACCAACGGGAAAGAGGTGTTTTCCAACATAGAAAAGACCCTCAAAGGTCAAGTCTTACCCTATCGTGCAAGGATGGAAACCCTCTTTTAGTAAGAGTAAAGTAATATGAATGCATGATGTTAAATATACAACATTCAGCTAAGTGATTTCTAAATCTTTTAATTATCTTGATTATGTCCTAGGCTTTATAGTGAGGTTATGAATTATTTAAAACTTTAGTTATGAGTTATAGTTTGGTAAAATGTTTATTTTTTGCAAAGAGCCTAATCATGTCCAGGTCACACATTAAAGCATCATTCATAACGAAACTAGAAAAAAAATATGCCATTTCTATTGCACAATTTAAACATAATATCAACCAATTTTATAAATCTAACATAAAAGAATAATCACCGGTGTGGTTGTGTATTGACGTTCAACCTAAAAAGAAAAAATGGATAGCCGAGCTCTACTCTTATACAACCCAGAATATGATAGAATAATTATAATTTACAAATGAATAAATGTTATGAGGGTTTTCTTTTCTCCATTCCTAATGTCTTCGTCTTCATTTCTTCGTTTGATTTGGTAGGCTTCAAGGTATCACATGGCACCCTAGTACTAAACCTTCTAGACAATGCTTATCTTTATCCCCCATAGCACTAATCCTAATTCCTAATACAAAAATATATTAAAAATAAGAAAAGTAAATCTAACTACACTTGCAAAATAAGTGTTAGCTAAACACACATATAATCTAAAGCAATTATATTTATAATTTGGGATTAGCACCCTACATATGGGTAACCAAGCCCACCTGTCTTAGCTTGGATCATGTTTAAGGGTTTAAGCAACTTGGAAAGAGAGAATTTATATTTATTTTAAGCACCCCTTAAGCATAATCCCTTGCAAAAAATATGATTAGGCTAATATCGGCCTAACATCCAGTCTACAAAACATACACCCTAACATCCAGTCTAAAATAATACATCATAAAACTAAACATACATCATACCATGCACTGCCCTAACATAAAGTTAGAAATTATGGCTTAATTCTAATGTATGTGTATTAAGGCTTGTGTGGTATGCCTTAACTAAACATTATTATAATCTTATAAGTATGAAAGGTTGTTTAATCATAAGAGGTTGATTTTACTTTTAAGTGGTTTAATTGATTTGGAAATTTTACTTAGTATTTTTTTTGTTTCATATGATTACACTTAGCAACTAAGTGTTATAAAGAGAAGAAAGAGGATTTCTCTCTTTCATCCCAACCTTAAGCCACTTTCTAAAGCATGTTAATTTGATTTAGTTTTCTTTAGTGAATGGCTTATTACACATTTTAAATTAATCCTAAGTCTAGGTTCACTTTAAATAATCCTATTTAATATGAAAGATATCTTAAGATTAATTTGATTGAATTACTATCACATGACAAATGTTCAACGATTCCTTTTCATCATATGTAACATGCATATGTTTAAGTCCTATGTATACCTACACATAGAATATATTTTAGCACACTTAAAATGATGGATATGAGTATGTATATTTAAAGTTTATATTTTTTTTATTTGATTGAATTATTTCATCAAATTAATTTAAAGCTCTATCTAAATCTTATACAAAAATACATAGGGATGAAATTAAATAGGTACGTGTCATTGTTAACTAAGGAAGTGAGGTAATCAAATGACCTCATTGGGGCTAGCTAAAATCTCGTATTCCCAGGATGTCCAGACTATATACCATTTGCATTAAAACCATATGTAAATTTGCATACATGAATCATAAGAAAGAGAGCTTTAAATTACATAATCAATTAATTTAATCACTTGAACAATCACAAATGCATGTATTGTTGATAAAAGAAAATGTGTTCTAATTTTATATTTAAATACACACACATGTATGAGATACATAAGCTAGTACATACAATTAATAACCAAGAAAGTGAGATAATCAAATGACCTCCTTGGGGCTACTTAAAGCCTCATATTCTCGGGATATCCTGACTAAATATTTACTTTTCTCAAATACATATGGATGTGTACATAAATAAAGGAAGAAAAACCATGCAAAGGTTGTATTTTTACTAGATTGAAATATTTTATTCATGTGGAGTAAAGTCTAATCCAAATTCTAGTATTGAAATGCATAAGAATGAAATCAAATAGAGTACGTGCCTTTCTTAACCAGGTAAGTGAAGTAATCAAATGATAACATCCACACAGGATTCCCAGACTATATACCCATTAATATTCATACTTACAAAATCAATACATGAATAAAAAGGAAAGAAACTTCACTTCATATACTTAAGTTATAATCACATGCATCTCTTATGTAGTTATAACTAGCATTCATAGCATATATAATCATTCATTTATAAGCTTTAAAACAAATATATTTGGATTTAATAGTGATAACATCCACACATATATTAAATTAGATCAACACATGCAAGCTTGACACAAAGGAAACAATTTGATTTAATTAATTTTGTAAAAGATGAATGCATGAATCAAATAACATATAACATTTAATATGATTAGAGAGGAATAAATAAGCATAAACACATGATTTCTTTCAATAAAATTAATTTCTAAGGACAATCATATCAAATAAAATCAGTTAAGCAAGACAAAGATTTTTTAATGTCACTTTTAATTTCATGTTTAATTTGATTTAAGGAATGAGAGAAATAGGATTAAATTAATTAATTAACCCCATATTACCTTAAAGTAATTAACTAAATATTTATGAGCCAACATGATATGCAAATGAATTGAAAAGTAAATTAGCAATGGTCCTAGAAAATGAAAGGACCTAATGCAATTGGCTCACAATTAATAGTTAATTAAGCTCAAGGAACTTAATTAAGTATATTTATAATTTTCTCACACATGTGAGCTAACCATAATTTCCTTAAATATCTTTAGGTTATTGAACACCTAAAGATCTACCCATCAATTAATTAATTAAGTTCAATTTCATTTTAAAATTTAATTAAACTTATTAAGTACTTAATTAATCAATTAATCCTTAATTAATTTCTTTTAAAAAGCAGCGAAAATTTAGGAAAATGAATAGGAAAAATGCCCCAATCCCATTCCCTAAATCTACTTACTGTTAAACAGTGATAAATTTCCCAATTAATTAATTAAGTTACTGTTCATATGCTTAATTATCACTTAATTAAGTTAAGAAGGTACGTAGGGCTTATTCAATCAATTTCCCCAAGTAATTAACCAATAAATTCCAAGAAAAATAAGAGAGGTAGAGATCATCCTCTTAAACAATCTCAAAAAGTTTGAGATTTATTAGTTAATTAATTATAGAGTAATTAGGGTAATTAACTTTTCAATTAAACCTTTATTAAGGCTAAATTACTATTCAAAATTAATTAAGGATAATTTTAATGGATTCCTCTCTGAAATATCTTTATAATGAGCTTTTATTTGTATTTTTTGGATTTTTCTATGATTTATTACAAATTATGGAAGTTTCAGCCTTAAAAATAGATTAAATAACCTAATTAATCCTTAATCCCATTGACACCACGTGGTGCATTGATGTGGTGTGCTTTTCACATGGCATCGCAAGATT
This sequence comes from Cymbidium sinense, assembly GCA_021442155.1. Taxonomy (NCBI): domain Eukaryota; kingdom Viridiplantae; phylum Streptophyta; class Magnoliopsida; order Asparagales; family Orchidaceae; genus Cymbidium; species Cymbidium sinense. Next base: position 177,380,118 of record CM038215.1, read on the forward strand.
GGCTATTTAAGTTGTCACATCCCACAACTAACTGAGCTAGCGGCGGGATGCAGTATTGATCTCCATTGTTCGATCTTGGATCGGGCGGCGCAAATCAAATCCATGATTAATAACGGCTCGATTTAAATGGATCTAGCATGATCTAATCACGACCATCCATTTCGATCAATGGACAATGCGATCTATTAGCTCAATGAATACGGCCCGCGCCATGGATCGTTCAATCTAAGCTCACCCGAGCTCGGATTCACTCTAAATTAACCCCACACCTTCGTGCGAGGGATCCATGAAGATCCAACTGCTAAGATTAGCTCACAAGCAAATTTTCTTCATAAAGCTCTAACACCACTTTGCCTAAAGCTCAGTTTTCATGAAATTATCTCACCAGAGCTAAGACTGGTGGCTCGCATGCTTGAGGTAGCTTTGTCTAGTAGAGAAGAGGCCCTGGTAAATGAAAGTTGGATTGGTTCCATGCAGAATGCTTGGAAGGCCAAGATTGGTGCTTTGGATGCTCTACTTCGATCGAACTCCAACCTATAATGGAATTGGAGCTCGGGAAATGACTTGGGTGGCTTCGACGAGGTGTGTGGAAAGTGTATGTTGGAGAAATTTAGTTTTGGTTGAGAGATGAGGGAGTTTGAATCGAAAGGGGTGTCATGTTTTGGCTTCACTTGGGGAGAAAGAAATCTGAGAGAGGGGGCCTTGTGGAAGCACTGGGGAGTGCTAGGGAGTTTCGAAAATGCCTTAGAAGCTCTCTTGAAATGAATGTGTGTCTTTCCCGTGAGAATTGAGGGAGTATATCCCTCAATCATGTGTGATGGATGGAAGGGATTCCCCAATTTGGTTGGTCGATTCGGAGGTCTAATGGATTCAATGTGGCACACCATGAGTGGAGAAAGGCATGGCAGGTGGCTTAAAGCTTAATGTGGACTAATGGATTTTCTTTTGTCCATGGGGTTCTCAACTTGTGAGGGAGGTGAATTAACTCACCTCCCTTTAGTCCATGAAAGCCTAGCCCACTTAGGGTGGGCTAGGTGGCTATGTGATACCCCATTTAGGTGCTTGATGGCTGCTAAGGGTGATATGAAAGTGGACTTTGCCAATTTTGGCAAAATCTCACATGGGGAGGCATATCTAAGAGAAATTTGCCTTGGGTTTGGCTCTAGTTAGGTTTGGGTTGATTTTGGGCTGACCTATGATAGATTTGGGTTAGATTTGGTCAGGTTCCAAGGTTCATGGGTTGGTTTCAAGAGTTTTGGTTCAATTTGGGTCATGTTGGGTTAGGTTGACCAATTGGTCAAATTGGGTCAAACCAAGGTTTGGATTAGGTTCAAATGATGATTTGAAGAGTTTTGGTTCAAATGGTTTCAATCAATTTGGCCTAGGTTTGATTTTGGCTCATTTGGAATCAAATGGGTCAAATGGGCTAAGTTGACCAATTTGACCAAATTGGCCAAATTGGCTTGCATTGGGTGTTGGTTCAAGTTTAATTGGTTAATCAAAAATTATTGTATGCTTTGGTTTGAATCAATTTGAATTTAATTTGGATTTTGGCCAATTTGACCCTTTAGGTCAATTTGGGCTAAGTTGGTCAATTTGGTTCCATTGGCCAAATTGCGTTCAATCATGGCTTTATTCAAGTTCAATAATCAATTTGGAATGAACTTGAGCCATTGGTTGTAATCAATTTGGGATTGATCATGATTTGACCCATTTTGGCCTTTTAGGTCAATTTGGGTCAAATGGCCAAATGAGTTTGGTTTGGCTCAATTGATGGTCAAGCCATGTTCAATCATTGATTATTAGTTGATATGAATCAATGGTTTCATTTGATTTGGTGTAGGATGAGTTTTGGCTAATTTGGGTTTCATATGGGCTAAGGGTTGACTTGGTCAAATGACCAAGTTGACTTGGTTTGACCTAATTTAAGGTAATTGATCATCCTATTGTGATTAATGATCATGGTATGAGATTTGGATGGGCTTGGTTGAATCTAATTTGGGTTAGATTAGAACTTGATTCATACGGGTTCTTTAGGCCACTTTGAGTTAAGTGGGCCTAAATGGGTCAATTTACTTAATTTTGGTTTGATTAAGGTATAGTTGAATTTATATATGGGTTTATGATTGAAATATAAATCCAACTGCAATCAATTTGGGATATGATAGGTTTTGGTTCATTTGGAATTTTCAAGTAAAAAGGGCAAAGCTGCGCTTGACTTGAGTTGATTTCAATTTAGTTTGATGATTGAAGATTTCATTTATATTTGGATAGATGATTGAAGGAATGATTGATTCAAAGAAAATCCATTGATTTTGGCTTAATTTAGGTGGGTTAGTTAAGTCCAAGGAATTGGCTTAAAGGGTTTAAATTGGGTTTTGATTTGATTTTGGATTTGGTTTTGGCTACTTGAATTTATATTGCATTTATATTTGTGAATATAAATGAAGATATAAATGACTTATGAAAAAATCACATAAGTTTGGAGTGGTTTGAATGCAAATTTGGCCAAACCCATGAAGGTAAGTTAAAAGGGTAAAAAGGGAATTTGATTTAGTTTTGTTCATTGGAATGTGGGTTTCATTTATATTTGTGAAGATAATTGAATATATAATTGATTTATAAGAAAATCAATTGAGTTTGGGTTGATTTGTATGGGATTTGGCTAAGCTCATGGAGGTAGGTCCAATCGATTAGCTTGGGGTTTGATTGGATTTGGGTTTAGTTTGATTTGGTTTTGAAGGTTTGAATGTATACTTCATTTATATTTGTGAATTTAAATGAATATATAAATAACTTATGAGAAAATCACTTGAGTTTGGAGTGATTTGGAGGCAAATTTGGCTAAGCTCATGGAGGTAGGCCCACATGGGTTTGGAAGGAAATTGATTTGATTTGGATTTAGTTTGACTTGGTTTTAGCTATTTGAATGTATATCTCATTTATATTTGTGAATATAAATGAAAACATGATTTATTCATGATGAGATAAATCAAATTTGGATTGAATTAAGTGGAGATTTGGCTAAGCCCATGGAATTAAATCATAAAGCTTGAGGAGGGTTTGGGAGTATAAATTTGATATAGGGTTACAATCATTTGGAATTGAGTTTGGACTGGAATTTGATAAATGATTGAGAGATTGAATTGATCTTGGAGAAAATTAATTGAATTTGGATTGATTTGAATTTGGTTAAGAGTTAAACCCACAAGATATAATCATAGGGCTTAGGCAGGATTTTTATTTTGGATTTGATTTTGAGTTTTAATCATTTGATTTGAAATCTGGATTTGGATTTGGTATTGAATTGAATTCGAGGTTTGGTTCGAGATGGTAATCATAAGTTGGGTTTAGGCCACAGGAAGGGTAAGTCCCCCTAAATCCCTAAGGCATAACCTACCATATGACTAACCCTTCTAAGCCTCTAGGCTTAGGTTAAGTGTTCACGTAATCACTAGAAGTGTCTTAAGGCTAAGGAGTTCTTAGTGTCTATAAGAGTCCTAGATCTATGATGAGGAGGTTGATAACTCACTCTAAAAGTGAGGTCAACAACATGTTATATAAATACATGAAGGAACAAAATTCAAGGGTTAAATAAATAAGGAATCTTATTTTCATGCCTTATGTAGAACTATTCCATCTATTTGATATCAGCATACTCTTCACAAATGATTATGTTGATTAGTTCACCTTATACAACATTTGGAGAAGATTTCATAGATAATTAATTGGTAGACATTCCTTTAACAATTGCTTTATAGTTTGATGATATAGTAAATAAAAGGCAAAAACTGAATGAATTTCCTTCATGACAATGAAGTTTTGGGTTCCTCCTCTACTTTTAAACTTTTGAAGATGTGATCTTTGCTCTGATTGTAGTTTACTCTAATGATTCTAATGACACAAACGCTCATGTTGATGTTTTACATCATTAATTTTGACACTTAACTTCAATATCAAGTATAAATTAAAGAGAAAGAAGGTATACCAAATATGTTTGGTTAACCAAAAATTTATTAAACACATAAATTAGTGAATTTTCATCGTAATGGTATCAAGAATTATTGAAAATTTACATGATTGATGCATCAAGTTTTGTACAATAATGATAGCCTAACAATTACTCAAGATTTTTATAGAAATTTTCCTATTTTAAAAATTTTCTCTTAAGGAAGAGCATCAAAAAGTAATTTAACTAATTTAATGAGTGAATAAGAATTATAGAATTAAAATTTATCAAAGATCACATAATTTTTATCATCGATATATCTAAAAAATAAAATTATTCTAAAAATAAAATAATAAAAATTTGGGACAAGTGTTTGGGAGAAATATTCTCATGCTCCTCATCATTGTTCTAAAAAAGACAAAATTTTTGAAAATGGAGCAAAATTAATTCTTAGAATTGCGAAAGTAAGGTATTAAACAAATTTTTAATACTTTGAAAAGACTTTCTTATTTGTCATCTTCACATTTATGTCATCCAAAAATTTATGATTTTGACGATAGATATTTAAATTCTAAGATAATAAGAAAATTTTGATGTGAATTATATATTCCTTCAACATCTAATTTATTGATAATAATAGCAATATTTTTGATTGTATTTTATTATACATCAGAATAAATAAGTTGTGATGAAGTTTCATTAATAGTATTAATAGTTTTAAAAAATTTCTTATCATAGATCTTATAATCTCTTTTCTCATGAAGCTGATGACTTCCAAATTGTTCTCATAAATATTAACCTAAGTATCTTTAGTGACTCAAAGGTTCAATCTCCTCTTTTAGCTAAATCCATATTGCCAATAAATGTCCTTTGAAATGATAAAAATAATAGATGGAAATTAATTATTATTGTTTAAAATTTTTAATTACTTTGGATACTTGATATACTCAATATTGTGGATATACATTAGAATGTTAGCTCTAAAAGTGTTAAATAGGCTATAATTGGATGACTCATGTTATTATTGAGATTATTGAAGTCAATGGAAGGGATGTCTATACTCTTTTGATAACTCGTGCTCTTTTATTAAGAAGGCTGTTTTTTTTTTTTCTTTCATAAGTTTCTATGAAGATTGTTGGAATTATTTTTGATGGATATTGATGGCTTCATTAGTAGTAATTTATGTTGTTACTTGATGACTAATATTGGTTTAAGAGTTAATAATTTGTTACATCAATGAATTATGAAAAAGACTAGAAAAGAGTTCTAAAAAAATCTCATAATAACTTAGTAGATCTAGAAAGGAGTTCTAAAAAAATCTCTTAATAAGTTAGCATCCACTTCTAAAATTTGTTGTGCATCTAAAGAGATTTTTATAAATGCTCAATAATTGTCTCTTATTTTGATGAATCCAAAAAAAAGAAATGTTTGATAATCATTTGATTTTTAATAAAGTATTTTAAAAAAGTTCGATCTGGTAAGTGAATGTATGAATATTCTTATCAAAGAAATAAAAGAATTAAGTGCAAAGAAGATCTATTATAGGTCTGTATAAGAAACTTAATAAATGTGTATAATTATCATGTAGTGATAGACGTGCTTTTATGGATAGAAGGAGCCCTCATAAAATTTATAGCAAGTTGCTTGAGCCTCATTAGAATGGGATGCTAAAAAATTATATTGATAAGAGGAAAAGACTCTAAAAAAAATATGATGCTTCTAAATTAATTTCTTCTCCTCTAAGTGAATTCCTATAGAACAAAGTGTTAATATTGGGAAGTGTCCACCAAGATTGTAGGAGGATTATAGACATATTAAGCGACACTAAAAGATAGGTTGAATTTGTAGGGGTCAAGAGGATCCAAGTCAGGCTATTGTGGAGAAGGAATTTTAGTTTGACATTGAAGAGAAGCAAGGGGAACAATCATCAATTTTCAGGATGGACAAATTTATGTTAGGACCAAAAAATAAGGGTTAATTTTTTTTTTTTTTTTTTTTTTTGGAGTGGGGACATAGACATAGTGACACTAAAAGATAGGTTGAATTACTAGGGGTCAAGGGGATCCAAGTGAGGCTATTGTGGGGAAGGAATTTTAGTATGATAGTGAAGAGAACATATATAATGCATCAGTTAGCCCTCACTTACTATTCTTTTTATAGTAGGAAAACTTGTCATATTGTGAAGGCATTATTTATTAATTAGGCTTCTATAAGAATTATAGTATTTGGTGTTTTTACCTCTAAATCCTATAATAATGAACTTCCAAAGTCAAAATTGGGTATGTTCTACTAGCTGGAGGCTCTTAGTTAAGAGACCAGTTATCAACTAGGGCTGCAAATGATCTAAGCCGAGCTGAGCATGTGCTTGTTCCAGCTTAAGTTCCTTTACCATTATCGAGCGAAAGCTCGGCTTGAACTTAATTCAAGTTCTTAAGATTGTGTTCAAGCTCAAGCTTGTTCAAAAAAGTCATGTTCGAGCTCTGATTGAGTTTGTTCACGAGCTGGATTCAAATTGAGATTATTGAGCTTGTTAATAGCAGTTTATTTAATCAAATAAATGAGCTTTAATCAAGTCTTAATTGAGTTTGTTCGCGAGCAACTTGTTGAGAAAGATACACGAATTGTATCAATTTAAGTTTATTAAGCCTAAAAATTAAGTAATATTGTTCATGAACAAGCCTTCGACCTTAATCTAGCCTTAATCAAACTCCTTAAGGAGCTTATTAATGAGCTTTAAAGAAAACTGTGCATGAACATAAATGAATCAAACAAGTTGTTCAAGCTTGTTCAATTAGCAATTGAGTATTTACGATAGTTTTCAAGCTCGTTTGATTAGTTAATCAAAAGGTCTTGAACGAGCTCTTATTGAGCCGAGTTAAAAGTATCTTGTTGAGTGCTCGATTCATTTGAAGCTCTATTGTTAGCAATTAAAAAATGTTTATAAAGCCTAGGATGATGGGATCTTTCCTATAAATGATGCAAAATTGTAGCATGCTAGAATATTTATTGTAATAAAAAGAGATTTATATCTTGGCTTTATATGAAGATCTCTCATATTTATAAAGGATAGAGCAAACAAACAATAGAATTAGAGATGAAATAGCAAGCTTCAGCTAAACAATTTGAGGTGCAAATGTCTTGGTAAAGATTAGATGCTATTTAGTTAGAAGTGACACAAGTAACTCTAAGAGTTAATAAATCCTAAAAAAGAATCTCATTTAATAAATCTTAAGGGTATTAATTTCTTTAAATTCTTTAACTTTCAATATAAGAATTTAAAATTTAAACAAACAGAAGATTTAAAACATCTAAAGATAGATACTATAAATCCCTTAAATAAAAAAAATCCTACGCACCCTAGGATTTAACAAATCCTTTTAATCCCAAAAATGGACTTTATCTAAAGATAGATAAGATTTATTTTCAACTTACTAAGATCACACTTAATATTATATATCAAAGAGCCACGTAACATTTTTTTTAGTGTGATTGCATGCCAAATAATTGGGATGCTTCAAAAAATTATAACCATAACTAATTATTTGTTTCAAATATTGAAAAGTTCACTGATCATGAAAAGTTTAAAAAATAGATGTAGCTCCTTGGAACCAGGATCATCATACGTAAGTTCACTGATTTAATTTCTCACATTTGAGCTGTTTTTCAAAAATTATAATATTAAGTTGGCTTCCCAGTTGAATTGGTTTTATAAATGTTAAATAATTAGTTCATATATATATATATATATATATATATATATATATATATATATATATATATATATATATATATATATATATATATATATATATATATATATATATATATATATATATATGATATTGACATTTAGAGATGGTGGTAGACCTTACTAAAGACTCGTCTAGAATGAAACAATATTAGATAATATAAGTAATGCAATAAGCCACAAGTAATAAAAAGAATAATAAAAATAAAACTAAAATAAAATACTGAAAATTTTCTATAATTTGAAGGCTTGTATAGAGAGTAAGGCACTAAAAGCTTCGAGGCACCAAAAAGAGAGGCCCTCCCCCCTTTTGTAGAACTCGAGAGGACAATTACAAGCATGAAAATTCTTTTGCATATATGGAAACAAAAGGATGATTACAACAATTAAATGTGACAACTCTTCAAATGATCTTCAGTGTTGATATGACACTTAAAATAATTATTAAGCATCTAATCTTGATGTTAAAAGCAAGTGATCCGGTTGAAACCGGTCGATCAAGCTCTTAAAATATCTTGAAATTTTGGGATATCGCTTAAATCCCTAAATAGCTCTCAAATATGAGTGTTTATAGTCAAATCGAGCGTCTCGACGAGCCGGTTCTAACAAGCCAAAGATCTTACAATTCCAACTTCATTTGAGCATTCAAATACACAAAATACATCATATGATCGGGGAATCATCATGAGTCAGATGAGAGGAGTGGTTGATTTTGCATATATTTACGAGACGCCACTCCTCCAATCTATAAATACATTCCTCATACGAGGAGGCCATGAAGGAAGGAGGCAAGCAAGAGAGAGGAGAGAAAGATCCTCCAAGCAATCGTGCCACTGACGGTCGCCAACCACGCCATCACCGCCATCCGATCCTCGTCCGTAATTTTTTCATCAACTTCATCGTCGACTTATCGCAACTATCGCTAACTCGTTGCCGACTCGCCAACTTCGTTGCCGACTTCATCGTCAACTGCCGTCAACTTCATCGCCAAGCTCGCTCGTCAACATCGCTGCCAATTTGTCAACGCTATTACTAAGAATCCTGTCCACTTCACATATACGTAATCCCGAGATCGGGAAGATCTTGTACTCAAATGATACATGGAAGCTTTTATGGCTACCCTCGTTTTTTCTCTTTTGAGGTTTTCCACTAAAAATTGAGTTTTATTGTTCACTTTTAAATACATGTATGTGCCGGATTTCACAATAAGGCGCGAAACTTTACTCTATGACTAGTTTTCTAGCACGCAGCTGCCGTCTGTGGGATGAAAACCTTCAATCACAATTGAACACCTCATGGCTAATAGGCGCAACACTGTAACAACGACCCGCCTCCAACTCACTCAAACCTTGAACCAAGGATGCCAACCTTCGCCTCACTTCTAATAGTGACCATCGGTGAAGGCATGGAATCTCTTTAGAAGATCGCATGCTAAATGGAAGAATCTCAAAATGAGATGATCCAACTTTATGAGGAACACAATGCCACTAAAAAACACATCTCCCCAAAGATCGACGTAGGGAGGTCAAAATGCTAATCTCCTTGACGAAGTTCCTCCAGAGACCGTGATGCGATCTCCTTGACACTTCGCTCTACTCATCCATCACGCTCAACCGACGCTAATCCAAATTATTGTGGGTAGCGGCACGTTTCTCATCCCTGTTGACTCCACTCGCCATGTTATACGCGTAATTACGACGCTTAATGCAAGATGAATTTCACCTTCAAGATATCATCTTCCCCTCACCGCGCTATGAGGAATCTCACCTTTAGTTGAAGCTATTCTTCAACATCCTATTCGTGGTTTCAAGCTCAACATTGATTCTATGAAGGGGCGTAACACATGAACACATCGACCATTACAGACTATCATGCATATCCAACGAGCTCACACCGCTTTGTCGTCTTTCCAAGCTACTCAAGGGACAAGTCGACTTGTTCTACTCCTTCCAAGGGAATCCATCCATACCTTTGACAACTCGCCAAGATTTTTGTAGAACAGTTCATTGCAAACGGAGGATCATTAAAGATTCCTCCCATCTCTCCGATTCCAAAATGAGGGTGAATCACTTAAAGAATACTTAGAGATTCTCCTCAAGCTCGTCAAATACTGTAGAGAATTACTAAGAGGAGTTTTCCTTGGGGCTCCGCCTGGCCTTTCTACTGCCAATGCAGATACGGTCCACATACCGACTTAGTTCACCGGGAAGCTTCTCCATGAGGCTATTAATGCCCATCAAAACAATTTGAACAATCCACGAAAACATAAGAGTGCTCTAGAAAACACATCATCACCCCATCAAGAAGCAACAAGGCGTCATGATTTCTCCACGCCGATCAACGACGCAATCACATCGGAATACACGCCAACACATCTCGTAACCTCCTAATGGCTATTCAAGATGAAGAAAATATCAAGTGGTCGCATCCATAAAACCAAATTCAGAAATCGAGCAATATTGTCACTTCCATCAAGTCGTGGACATACTACCGAGGCATGCAAACAACTCAAAGAGAAAAAGAGGCTCATTCAAAAGGATATCTATGTCAATTTGTGAAAACCAACCAACTCAAACAAACATAGCTCCAACTAGGGGGCAACCGGGACAATCATCACATAATAGTCGCCAAATAGTTGGAGAAATTGAAACGATTGCAAGTGGGCCACTATCTAATCAAGTCTTCATCGCCACCTTTGAAGAGGAGTTAAAAAATCTAGTATTAATCATCCCATCACTTTAATAACTCTTGAAGGAGTCCAAGTTCCACATCAAGATCCTCTTGTCACGGGATTGGTGACCCATGTTATGTTAAAGAGAATTTTGATTGACAATGGTAGTTCCGTTGATGTCTTATTTTACCCACATTTCTTAGCATGGGCCCGGTTGGAAAAGCTCCAACCGCAGACCATTATACGGGTTTGATAATCGCCCTGTATGAGTAGAGGGGACAATCACTCTTCCTGTTGTCCTTGGTGAATTTCCTCGACAAGTGACTCATTTAATCCAATTCATGGTGGTCAAGTCGATTCGCATATAACGCCATCTTGAAGGCCCTCCAATCAATTTCTAGTCACTTCAGTATCTCATCTTAAGATGAAGTTTTCAACCCCCGTCGGAGTTGGGGTGGTCTGTGGAAATCAACAGATAGCGCAATCATGTTACCTCAAACAAGCTCAACCACGCCCTTCGGTGACCTTCAATATCGAATTTTAATCATCAAATAAAGAAGTAGCTCGAGGGTTTTGCCTGTAAAGATCTCGCTTATCGATGACCAACCATCAAGTTATGACCAGCGATCTAGAGGAAAAAATATTCCTTAAAATTTGGAACATGGAGGGTCTCTAAAAAGTGTTATATGTAATCATTGGTGTATAAATATTATAATATTTAATTCCCGTTGTCCTTTCCTCTCCACCTCTTGTCCTTTGTTAACTCTCTCTAAAATGTATCTCGCCCCTTTGTTAAGTTATCTTATGACAATATTGTATCACCGACTTATCAAAGTAATGAGTTTATGGATTTTCCTTATAAGTTTGTTTCTTCTTCATTTAATCCTCCCACTTGAGGATACAACTTACATTGTATCTCAACTGCATGATCAATCCCAAGGGGACTTGATTGACCTCTTCCATACAAGTTAACGCCATCGAAGTCACACTCGACAAACAAACCTGGTAAAAAAATCCTCAGATTCAATTGACCTCTTCCATACGTGTTAACGCCATCGGTAATACCGACAAACAACCTAGATAGGTCAAAAGGTCCTTGGTGGACTTACCACGACCTCTTCCATACAGGTAAACGTCATTGGGTAACACTCTGACAAACAACCTCGGATGGGTCAAAATCCTCGATTCAATTCAACCTCTTCCATACGTGTTAACGCCATCGAGCAAAGACTCGACAAACAACCTAGATGTCAAAAGGTCCGGACTTCCTAACCTCTTCCAAAGTTAACGCCATCGAGCAAACACTCGACAAACAACCTAGATAGGTCAAAAGGTCCTTAGTGGACTTCCCACCTCTTCCATAGGTTAACGTCATTGGGTAACACTCTGACAAACAACCTCGGATGGGTCAAAATCCTCAGCGGATTCAATTCAACCTCTTCCATACAAGTTAACATCATCGGGTAACACTCGGACAAACAACCTCGGATGGGTCGAAATTCTTAGCGGATTCAATTCAACCTCTTCCACACAGGTTAACGTCATTGGGTAACACTTTCGGATGGGTCAAAATCCTCAGCGGAATCAATTCAACCTCTTCCATACGTTGCCATCGAGTCACACTCGACAAACAACCTGATAGCTCAAAATTCTTAGCGGATTCAATTCAACCTCTTCCATGTGTTAACGCCATCGAAGTCACACTGCAAACAATTGATAGGTCAAAATCACCATTGTCGCCGGTCATCTCGCCGACTATCGATTTCGCCACCATCGACTAGCCGCCGTTGCTGCCGCCGACCACCCCGCTGGCCGCCAACCACTATAGCATCATCACGGCGCTAATCTCCTCGATCATCCCGCACCTCGGCTCCACCATCGCTGCCGATCATCTCGCAACTACTGACGCTGCTGCCACTGCCGACCGCGCCGCGCCACTACCCGTTGCCGCTAACTATAAAGCCGCCATCGCTAACTATCGCTCGCCGGTTATCGCACCACATCGCTGACATTCTTGGTCATCCCCATTCGCCGGCTATTGGCTACTGACGTCCATCATTGCCGGCGAATCGCCGCTCTTGCTGATAACTCGCTGGCCGCTAACCATCAGCCGGTACCGCTGCTGACTACTATCATGCCACGCTACCACACTTCGCATTTCTGACGCTGGCCATAATCTACCGTTCTGCCGTTGCGACCACACTTCGCTGCCGCAACCACTGGCATCACTACTGCCGCCATCGCTACCCCACTATCATCGGTAATCTCCGCCGGTACCACCATCATCACTGGTTATCTCGCCACCATGCCGCCGGCCACCACGATCATTGCCAACCCCGCTTCCGGCATTCTTGATCGCTCAAACCGTTGGTCCGACAGGCGAACGCTCTTCTGGGAAAAAGCTCACCAGATGAACTTGGGTCTTGATCGCTTCCAAACCCGGCCGGTCAAGGCGCAACACCTCTTTCGAGGGAAAACCGGAGTTTTGCCATATGACCACGGGTCTTGATCGCCTGATCCCGGCCGCCCGACGAGGTTAGTTAACACCCTTTCGAGGGAAACCGAGCCTGCAGATGAACTACGGTCTTGATCGCCCATCCCGCCGGTCCGAGGTTAGTTAACACCTCTTCGAAAAAACTGAGCTCAGATGAACTACGGTCCATCAACGACCTTCTCAAAAGAAAAGAAGGTACCTTCTCCTTGCCCTGGGTTTTATAGACTTATGGGCAAAAGGGTAAAACCGCAAAATTTGGAAACCGCCTAACCGTCAAAATCATCATTCGGTTCGTGGGCGTTCGGCTCGCCTCTACCGCTTCTCAAGACGCTTCGCTGCCCGAACCGGCCAGGTTCTGCTCGCAGAGCATAACGCTGCCGCATCGCTACCACGTCGAATCCCCGCTTCAAGGCTGCCACGCCATCCGGCCACCGCGGTGACAACCGCTGACCGGGTTCAGAACCGGCGTTCAGCTATTCGCCGCCGCTCATGCGCCACTCGGCCAATTACCACCGGCCTCGCTTCGGCGACGATATTCCGCTCGAGACCCGCTTGGCCCAATCAGATCCGCGGGCCTCATCGCGCCACATAGGCGTGCGCCTGCTGCCGTATGGCACGCTCTGAAGGCCGCTTGGCTCATGCTGCTTTCGCCGACGCACCCTGCCGCGAGCTCGAATCTGCTCGCACTGTAGGTGTCCGAACAAATTCGCACTGCGTATTTTACATCATTTGTCACATCAGTGAGTGATAATATTGTGCTATGACTATCTGTTTTCAACATGTGCGTTAATGGACCTCAAATTTCATTGAAGAATTTATTATTTTCAAGTATTGATATATATTTTGGATGATTGAGATAATGTCATCCAAAAATAGAGCAACCGATATGACACTTAAAAATACTATTAGTTGAAGTACAATCTTGATGTTAAAAGCAAGCGATCCAAGTTGAAACCGGTCGAGATCAAGCTCTTAAAATATCCTTGAAACTTTGGGATATCAAAATCCCTAAACAGCCTCAAATATGAAATGTTTATAGTCAAATCGAGCGTCTCGACGAGTCGGTTCCAGCAAGCCAAAGATCTTACAATTTCGATTTCATTTGAGCATTCAAATACACAAAATACATCATATGATCGAGGGAATCATCATGAGCCATTCGATGGAGAGGAGTGGTTCGGATTTTGCATGTATTCTGAGACGCCACTCCTCCACCTATAAATATCCCCTCATTCCTCATATGAGGGGAGGCCGAAGCAAGAAGCAAGAGAGAGGAGAGAGCTCTAAAGATCCTCTAAGCACAATCCGTCGCCACTGACGCCGCCAACCACCGCCGGCCGCCATCGCCTACCACCGTCCTCTTCATCTTTCATCAACTTTGTCGCCAACTTCCGCCAACTTCGCCAACTCGCCGCCAACATCGTGCCAACTTTGTCATCAACGCGTTGTATTACTAGAATCGCTGTCCACTTCACATACAATTTCGTAATCCCAGATCGAAAAGATCTTGTACTCAAAACGATACATAGTGGAAGCTTTTATCTGGCTAGGCCTGGTTTTTCCCTCTTTCGAGGTTTTCCGAGTTTTATTGTTCACTCTTTAAATACCAGTATGTGTGTCGGATTTCATAACAAGGCTAAAACTTTAATCTACATGACGGTTTTAGCACAACAAGTGTAAATGTTCTGATACTTGCTCCGGTTCTAGTGGTTGGATGAGTATATGATGCCGAGTGACAAGTTCTTCTTAAGTGGTTGCCAATGTGAGGTGTGTGATATTGTTGTAGTCTCCTGCATGAGGGGAGTCTTCATAGTGGTTACCCGTGATTCTTCAAGTAAACTTGAGCTGCCTGGTGGTGGTCAGGTAACAAGTCCTCCCAAGTGGTGGATGAGTATGAATAAATCTAGTCATTCCTTATTCAAACTTGATGGCTTGTTGCTAATGGGTCCCTCATGATGACCCCTTTTGCCTCTTAGTGAGTGCCAATTTGATCCATAAGTGTATATATATCATTATTAAATTTTAGGATTTCATAAAAATGTTCTAAAATATATGATATGACTATTATAATTCACATATACTATTATATATATATAAGTAAAACCTTACATCTTAGTTTTGTATAAAAATTCAGCACACCTAAATAATTAGAGAGAGTATGTGAAACAACATAATTTTAACTTGAAAAATCATATAAAAAATGAAAAAAAAAATAATGGGGTCTTACAATTCAAATAATCCACTATGTATTTTGAATTTTAAAATTTCACTCTTCTCTTAAAATGGAGTAAATAGAGATACAAAATTGTGTATAGAAATCAGATAATAAAAATATTAATATAAGATTTAGGTTACAATATTAATATGGTGGTGATCAGACTGTAATGACCACTGGTGGTGATCGGCAATGGTTGTCCGAGGTGGATGATGACTATTGATGATGGATAGTTTCAAACTTTCAGGCTTAGCTTTTCACCTTTCTTCCAAGCCACCTTTAGCTCCATAAATCATGGCGAAAATGTAGTCCTATTTACAGAATTTTTGGAAGGGCAATTTGATAATTTTAATCATAATCCTAAAATACTCAATTGAACAATCCATATTGATTCTCACAATTGTATATATTTTCTTTTGATGATTTAGTTGCTTTAATAACTTCCAATTTGAGTGATCTTGAGCTTACTAGAATTTTCTCGTCGAGCTGCTCAAATTGATTATAAGCTATCGGGTTTGAAAGTTATTTGATAATTTAATTAATATCTTAAATATGTAAACTACAATTTTGAAGCTTTATTCGAGCTCATTTTGATTCAGATCAACTCATTCTTGGAGCTGATGAGTTTTGTCTCATATAGATGCTTAATTTAGCTATTAATTTATTAAAATTGGAGTTTGCATGACTTCTAGTTTTAATTTAGAAAATTCAATATATGTTGCATTGAGATTTGTATTTTATTTGATTAATTTTTATGTGATATATTATTTGCCATCATATTTTTAGAAATTGAATCTTGTGGACCAAAAAGATATCAAATTTTTATAAACTTCTTAAATCATAATTTCTTTTTAAAAATTATGTAAAATTCAATATTAATTTTTTAATTATCTAAAAATAATTCTTTTAATAACCTATTGATAAATATTTTGATTTTCATATATATATATATATATATATATATATATATATATATATATATATATATATATATATATATATATATATTGTGTGTGTGTGTGTGCACACACATAAAGAATTTAACCTAGAGAATTTCTATAACTTTATCTAGCACTACTAGACATCAATTGTTGACCAATGCGAAACTCTTCAGCACCATCATGAAAAACTATCCATCAACTAATGCTGATGCTTAATGTAATCAACATCAGATGACATTTGTCAATCAATGTTGTTGATCATCATCACCAAAACTCATTTTCAAACTTTGATCAATGTTGATTATTGCATCATTATTACTCATCGCAAATCATTAATCAATATTGACGATCATAGTTGGCATCACACTATGATAATTATTTACTAACATCGATGCTCATTATCAACACCGCATGTCAAACAATTATTGATGCCAAATGTTTGTCAACCTAATGTCACACATTAACATCACCACATGCTAACAAATAATTGGCTTCAGACCTCCATCAATGAGCAATGTTAAGCATTCATTCTTTCATTTGCCAAATTTTTTATTAAGCTAACCATGCACTCTTCATTGCCTAATAACAACTCATAGAAGTTACAATAATTTTCACTTTAATCAATGTGACAACTTCAAGAATGATTGAAATTATAAATTAGAAGATTTTAAGTTGTTTATGACTCTAAGGGGAAGTCCATATTGTTGTCTAAGGAGTAACCTTGTCTTGTAATTTATTTTGAAATTATAATTTCTGTTGAAAATATTTTAAGATGAGAAAACACATAATGTCATTCAGTCATACTTAAATTTTGATGTAGTTTTTGAGTTGAAATGTTACTGAGATAAATTTTGAATCATTGGAGCTTAGATTTTATTTAAAATTATAATAATACTTGATATATTCCTCTAAAATTTATAAATCAAGAATGGATTTCAAGTTAAAGTATATATACAATAAAATTAAACGACTCAATGAGATACACCCAACAACACTAAAATCGAGTCAAATTGAGCTAAAATGAGCTCAAATCTAGCTTAAAAGTTACATATAAAACTTTGAGACACTTCCTATATGATCAAATGACTTCCAAATTTGACGTGCTTATAGTCAAATCGAGCAGCTCGATGAGATGAATCCAATGAGCCTAAGATCACTCAGATCGAAAGTCATTTAAATGATCAAATAATCAAAAAATTGTTAATGATAAAATGAATCGATACAAACCGTCCCATGAAGTGTTATGAGATTTTGCTACAATGACCAAATTACCCCTCTCAAAATCCTGTAAATAGGACCCCATTCTTATCATGAAGGGGGGAAGAAGGTATTAGAAGCAAACTTGGGAGAAAGCTAAGAAGGAGAGCTAGAAGTTCGAAGTCGTCATCACCACCGTTGTCGCCGATCGTCGCCTATTGTTGTCCCCGACTATCACCAACAACCGTTATAGCCCAACTACCACTGCATAGCTATTGTAACCTGATTATGGAATTTTCATTCTCAGAATTTTTCACATACAACCTTGTAATCGTGCTGTCGGGAAGACTTAAACTATGTACTCCAAAGCAGATATATAATGGAGCATTTTTACTGGGATAGGCCCCGCGATTTTGCCCCTCTTTCTCGGGTTTTTTCACATAAATTTGTTGGAGTTTCTTATTCTTTTTCCAACTATCTACATGCGACTAGATTTCCCAATGAAGCTAAGGCATGAAGTTTTATTTTACCGTAACTAGCTTTCTGGCATGCAATAGTTTGGTGTCGTCTGTGAGAAACATTCCATTTACATCTTCACTATGATTGACAATATGACTTCAAGTTAAGAGAAGAACCATCTATATGATGAAGAAAATTCTACTTGGGAGTAACACATATGAAGAATAAAGAAACATCAAATGCTGATCCTTCAATTCTTATCAGAAACTGTGGGCAACCCTTGATCTCAAAAGATCATCCAAATCAATATTCGGATATTTAATTGATTATCAGTTCGAGAAATAAGTCAATGATTGAAAGTAATTTCAACAAAAAAAAGCTTTGCAAATTGTAATTCTTCAATCATACTCATGAAAAAGGCAAAAATCAAGGAGCAACTTTGATAAACAATCTCGGATAAGTCATAACTTTGTACACTGCACACAGGTTAATGTCACCGAGTAATACTCTAACAAATAATCTCAGAAGAATCAAAATATTTAATCTCTTTGACATAGGTTAACGTCAAACTTTGATAAACAATCTCGGATGAGAGTTAAAACTATTAACTTCTTCTACACAAGTTAAATGTCATCGAGTAACACTATGAAAAACAACCTTGGATAGGTAAAAAATCATTTATAGATTCCTCCACTGGAAGGCAGGCCCCTGAGGAAGCCTCGATGGGAAGCTAGTAGTAGACAAGGTCCTCACTAGAAAGACTCTAAGGGAGCAAGTGGTTGACAGATTCTCCACTCATCAAAATCTCAAAAGCCTCGGTACATCAAAACCTCGAAGACAAAAGCCCCGAGAAGGTATAGGTATATCAAAATCTTAGACGAAAAGCCTCATAAGATACAGTACATCAAAATCTCAGGAAAAGCCGGTACGTACATCAAAACCTTACAAGATAAAATCCTCAGATGGTACAAATACATCAAAAATCTCTGAAGCCAAAATCCTTAGAAGGTATAGGTACATCAAAAATCTCAGAAGAAAAAAGCCTCAAAAGGTACAGGTAACCCAATGGAGTAGAATAAGCTCATTATGATCTTTTAGGAGGAATAACCATCAAATCATTTGGAAAATGAAAGTTCTTCCTGAAGATTATCAAATTATCACTGTTGATAGTTGGCATTACATTGTTAGACCTCTCCGTTCTTTGATGCGTCCTCAACCCATCATCTTGTATCTTTAAACATTGGGATATCTGTTGAAGGATGCTCACCCATGTAGATACTCTATATTTTTCAAGTTTGGAAGCACACTGGAGCCTAAATTTAGGATGCGCGCCGCCTAACTAGGTCAGTTGGAAACCCCGAGATCGGGGAGAATTGGAGCCTGTGAGGGGGGTTGCACCGTTACATAGGTTAGTGGTTGCTACTAAAAAAACAAAGCAGAAGCACACTAGAACCTGAATTTTGGATGCGCGCCGCCTAACCAGGTTAGTTCAAAACCCCTAGATGAAGGAGAACTGGAGCCTACGAGGGGGTCGACACATTTATATATGTTAGTAGATGCTACCAAAGAAAAGAAAGCGGAAGCACACTAGAGCTTGAATTCGGGATGCACATTGCCTAACCAGGTTAGTTGGAAACATCAAAATCAGATAGAACTAGAGCTTACGAGGGGGGTCGACACTGTTATATAGGTCAGTGGAGGCTGCAAAAGAGAAGAAAGTGGAAGCACATTACAGCCTAAATTTGAGATGAGCGCCACCTAATCAGGTCAGTTGGAAACTCAGAGATCGGGGAGAACCAGAGCCTGCGAGGGGGGTCGCCATCGTTATACAGGTTAGTGGAGGCTACCAAAGAGAAAAAAGCAGAAGCACACTGGAGCCTGAATTCGGAATGCGCGTCGCCTAACCAGGTCAGTTGGAAACCTCGAGATTAGGGAGAACTGGAGCCTACAAGGGGGGTCGGCACTGTTATACAGGTTGGTGGAGACTACTAAAGAGAAGAAAGTGGAAGCACACTAGAGACTGAATTCAAAATAAGTGTCGCTTAATTAGGTTAGTTGGAAACATGGAGATCGGGGAGAACTAGAGCCTACGAGAGTGGTCGGCACTATTATATAGGTCAATGGAGGCTATCGAAGAGAAGAAAGCGGAAGCACACTGGAGCCTGAATTCGGGATGTGCACCGCCTAACCAGGTAAGTTAGAAACCCCAAGATTGAGGAGAACTGGAGCCTGCGAGGGGGGTTGACACCGTTATACAAGTTGGTGGAGGCTACCAAAGAGAAGAAAGTGGAAGCACCTGCGGAGGGTCGGATCTTGCTAGCCAGGTGGAAATCCAGATTAGAGAAGCTGGAGCCTCTGAGGGAGTTCAAGATTATATACAAGTTAGTAGGCTACCAAAGAGAAAGCGGAAGCACACTAGAGCTGAATTCATGATGCCCTAACAAGGTCGGGTTGGAAACTCGAGATCGAGAGCTGGAACCTGAAGGGGTCGGATATCTGAGGTTAGTGGAGGCTATCACATAAAAGAAAGTAAGGTGCGAATTTTTCATTATTCCTTGAGGAGTATTTATACTAGAAAAAAAAATGACTTCAAATTCTTTTAAAAAAATTAAAAATAAAAAAAATGAAGAAAACTCTTCATATTCTTCATTAAGAGAGAGAGAGAGAGAGAGAGAGAGAAAATTGTTGATATTTTAAATTAAAAAAAATCTTCACATTACTCATTAAAAATAAATAAATAAATACTCTTCATATTTCTAATTTAAAAAAAAAACTATTTATATTCTTCATTAAAAAAATGGGTCTTTCCATCTCCTCCTCTCTCCTCTCTCTCTCTCTCACACACACACACATCTCCCACTCTGTTCACATTACTCATTACATTCAACCAAACACCACAAAAACATATATATATATATATATATATATATATATATATATATATATATATATATATATATATATATATATATATATATATATATATATATATATATATATATATATATATATATATATATATATAAATAAAATAAATAAATAGTAATAACTAATTAGTGAGTAAATTTGATACACAAAATATATATAATTACAAATCCTAATAATTGTTACCTAAAGTGAATTTATATATTTTTGGATGAATTGAGTTTTTTCATCCAAAAATAGGGTGACAAATGATATATCACTCTAAAATTTATAAACTAAGCATGGATTTTAAATTAAAGCATATATTCAATCAAATTAAACGACCTAGTGAGATAAGTCCAACAACTCTAAAATTGGGTCAAATCGAGCCCAAATGAGTTCAAATCAAGCTCAAAAGTTACATATAAAATTTTGAGACACTAACTGGATGATCAAATTACTTCCAAATTTGACGTGCTTATAGTCGAATCGAGCGGCTCGATGAGACAAATCCAACGAGAAGAAGATCATTCAGATCGAAAGTCATTTGAATGGTTAAATCACCAAAAAAATTGTCTATGACAAAATAAATCAATATGAACTGTCTGATGGAGTATTTTTGAGATTTTGGCTATAATGACCAAAATGCCTCTCTCATAATTCTATAAATATGACCCCATTCTTTTCATGAAGGGGGGAAAGAAGGAGCTATAAGCGAACTTGGGAGAAAGCTGAGAGAGCTAGAAGTTTGAAGTTTGTCATCACCATCGTTGTCACGTCGTCACTATTGTTTATTATAATAATAGTTCTGTACTACCGTGCATAGCTATTGTAAACGATTATGGAATTCTATTATCGATTTCTCATCTGTGAGATATAGAGTGGAGTATTTTACTTAAAGCTTATGATTTTTTCCCCCTCTTTCAGGGATTTTTTCATGTAAAATTTTGGAGTTTCTTATTCTCTTTTCAACTATCTGCGTGCGTGTTGGATTTCCCGATGAAGCTAATGCATGAAGTTTTATTTACCACAACCAATGACACCAAAAATATTTCAATTTGAGTCCAAATGGAGATCAAGCATTTAAATTATTATTTGAAACTTCAAAAGATTAATTAAAGGGCTAAATAATCTTCAAAACTTGGATACTTATATCAAGTAAAGAATTTAGATGAGAGGATTCTAAGATCTCAAGATTGTTTAATTTCGGCATCATTAAGGGACTTCAATGTTAAAAAAATGGTCAATAAACAAGAAAATAATATGACATATTTGATTGTGTTTTGAAACTTTTTCCAATGTCCCATTTTCCATATGGAAAGCTATACTTGGATCAGGAGAGAACTTGGAGATACAAACAACTCGAGAGCTTTTCCTAGTGAATAATGCTGACAATCACCACTAATAACCACCATTGTCCGACCAATTTTATTTGATTATTATCATCCAATTGTCAACATCTAACTATTATCATCCAAGCATCATTGTTCGAACACCATCATTTAAATATCATCACATGACCACCATCGTCACTCCACCATTATCGCCCGCTTCTTCTACTACAATCATAGGAGACCAAGAAATTCTTCTAGCTTTATAATTCCATTTTCTCCAATTATGAAGAAGAATAAATTTTTATGATCTTAAATATGTAGTGAATTATTTTAATTGGGCGAAGTCCCAAAATTTTTTTTTATTTAAGATTTTTCATATAAAAATCTTGATATCATTTGAAATTGTTCAATTTATATGCTCTTTCTTTAGCATTGATGCTTTATTTTCTGAAAGCCCTTGAGATTCTGAATTCGTTGTACTGTTCAACTAAACTAATTGAGCTCTAATGAATTGACAACTTGCATCAAATTTCTCTGATATTGGTAAAGCTTTGGGGTTGTTTGGCTACAAGTAGAATATGCAACTCAAGTTGGAGTTAATAAATCCTTAAAATCTCATTTAATAAATCACAAGGGTACGAATTTCTGAAATCTCATTGACTTTATATATATTAATTTAAGATTTAAATAAATATTAGTTTTAATGCATCTAACATTAGACACTATAAATTCTTAAATCATCAAAATCCTAGTCACCCTAGGATTTAATAAATGTTTTAAAATCTCTATAATGGAATTTAACTAACTGAATTATTTGGATGCACGGAAACAGGGCATTCACTAGCTAGATCATAGTTAAAATTGCATATCAAAGAACTTTTTTTTTATTTTTTTATTTATAGTGCATTGGTTTGTCCAACATTTTTGGCACTTCAAAAAATTATAATTATATTTATTTGTTTGAAATATTGAAGCTTATGATTTTCACTTTTAGTATTACTATGCTTCAAGCATATTCTAGTGGAACTTGCCAATGTTATTAGATGAAAATGGTCACAACATCATAACAATAAAGTTCACACACACAAAAACATAATAAGAAACAAAGTAGCATATAATCCATATAACTACATGGATATTTGACTAAGCACCACAATAAATTTTAAGAGCATCATCAGCTTTCTCTCCTTTCTTTGAGAAACGAAACTTTATGTAATCATAATACTTGAAAGGCTTAAATAGCAAAGGATGTTGTTTATCAATTAGCTCTTCTGGAGCATTTATCATGTCATTTGTGCTACTTGGTATTGTACTAAAAATCATTGCATATCATTTTTCAGTCTCACTTTTTATTTTTACTTGATGATTAGGAGCATGAAGTCTTCCATTAGTCCATGCCTGAGTCAAAAAAATTTAAAAGTTAATCAACATTAAATAATTCACTATTTTTCAATAAATATACTAACTTTGAATGCGTCACCCACTAAAACAGTAAATGAATTTGTCATAGGTGTTGTTTGTATCCATTCACCACCTTTTGCACTTGTAGTCTCAACTTCAAGTCCTTTAACATTATGCAAACAAATTATGCTTATATAATTTGGGTCTCTGTGAGAAGGCATAACAAGATTGATTCTCTATATAAATGTATCTTTATAATATTCTGAGAATCTCATTGAATATGTTAAAGATTTTATATGTGAATCATAGTGATCCTCCAAGCCCAAGCCCTCGAGGATAATTTTATGGATCATATGCATGAGCTTTTGCATATGCTTTGCATAATTCAACACTGTGTTACTGTCCAAAGAAAAAAAAAAGAATTAAAAACATACCTTCTTGAGGCAATCAAAATAATAAATTATAACAATACTTGTCTTTCTTATTATGCATATAAAAAAAAGTCATTTCCTTGGGGTCAAATAATGTTAGCATATTCTTGAACGGTAACTAAAGAATTAGGATCGGTCAATTGAAGAGCCAAAAAATATCTTGAACTAATTACCATGAAAGGGCAATTGTTGGGCATCACTAAAATTGCTCAAAATCGACATAGTGAACATCTGGCATGATCAACCCAAGTAACTCATTTTGAAGCTCAAGACTAACCTTATCATTAATAGCCTCAAAACCACCATAGGTTTGTAGAGCTTGTGTGATTTTCAGTCGAGCTCTCACCCAAATCTTTTCATCGACTGTTGTAATATCCAAATCAATCAAATCCACCTTTGGTAGCTCGAGGTTATTTGTATCAACACCACCAAGAGATCCATCCTTGGCAGATAACTTCTCTTAACCTTTTGATGTTAAGCTCTACAGCTTCAATTAGGAAACTTATATAGCTTGAAGATTCCACGCCTTAGTTGCCGTTATGCATGGTTCCAAATAAGTTATTTGTTAGATTGCAATAATTGTGCAAGCATACTGTCATACAATTATTCAAGTCTTGAAAGCGGGATGATATTATATTATATGTATAAGAGCACATATATTTTTATAGATTATTATATAATCATAAATTATTTGACTTTATGTATGCTATTTTGGATATATTGAGATTCCTTATGCTTTTTTTTCATGATTTATTTTTTATATATTTGAATAGAGAGGAGATAAGCTGATCAAGTTTAATTAGGACTTTATATTGGAAAGAGGCGACATAAACGATTTGTGGATTAGGGAGTAAGGTTATTAGTTTAGCTCAAAAATTGATTTGAAATTTAGATCAAATCGAGATCGAATCAAATATATTGAATTGAGCTATGAGCTAACAGTTCAGATTGAACTTTTTTTTGAGCTAATCTCGAGATCGAATCAAATTTATTTATTATTAAAAAAAACTAAATTTATATATAATTAAGTTTATCACAATAAAATTATTTCTAAAATTAAATGTATAGAATTATAACTTGCAATCTTTTAAAATAAATATAATATATTTATAAGTAAATATTTTCTCTTTGAAAATCATGTTTTCTTCTATTTTATTGACTTAATTCAATTTTTTGAAATCTTTTAATAATCATTTTTATTAAGTTTGAGCTAGCTCGATCAAAATGAGCCAACTCCATTCGAATTCGAGCCAAAGATAAATTGAAAAAGTTTTATTCAAGCCAGCTCAAAATCAAAAAGATCTAGCTCAAAATCGATTAAATGAGCCGAACTAGCTCAAAATCAAATGATTAGGGCAACGAGCGATCTCGAGCCACTCGAAAATATTTCAAGTCGATCTCAGATTGGCTTGAAATCGGCTTGTTAATAGCTCTATTAGAGAGATGACGACAGTTGAGGGAAGGGTAAATTTTTTTTTTTTTAAAAAAAAGAGTATGTAAGCTTTGTTATTACTAATTAATATTATATAAATAAATAATTGTAAAATTATTCAAAATATTTTGAAATGAATATTAATTTAAAAAGTTTCTATTATTATAGTATATTTTAGAAGTGACCAGATATTATTTAAGTTAATTATTATGAGAAATAGATGTCAGTTTGTAAAGACAATACCCATAAATGAAGGGCAAGTTTGGGATCAATTTTGTTTTGTGTTTTTCATTTTTTATTTTTATGTTATTCTTAAAACATATTTATTTAGTATATTTTAAAGTGTTTTAATTCTTTATCCTTAAAAATATATAACATTATTTTAAAAAAAAGTCAATAACTTTTAGATGTTTTTAATATTTTTAAAAACAACTATCATCAACGAATATATTTTATTTTGAAATAAAATATAAATAAAAATATATATAATATAAAACTGAAAATAAATTGATCCCAAATGGCCTTCAGCATCTTAACTTTATGCTAATTGTTATTAAAATCTAATAGTTTACTTAGTTTTGCTTCCAAGTAACACAACCTAATTGAATTATAGTATAAATTGAGTAAGGTTAACTAAATCTAAAATTAAAATTATGTTTGTTAAATACATTTTAGGAACTTTTAATAGAAAGACGAGAATTATTAGACATAATGATAAAATTAAATAAGTTGTTTGTTTGTTAAAATTGAATATTATTAATTATTATACTCCTGAAGTTAGCTTAGATAATCTAGCTAACTTAATTTGGAAAGAGATTTTTGAAAAATTTGTCATGAGAACTTAGGAAAAAGTTGATGATCATTATGGAGATTTAAATGGGCATACATGCTATTATAAGTTGAGGTATCACAGCATTGATGATGGTCATGAAATAAGCGATAGATATGTTATAAAAGAAAGTATATGTTCTTAGAATAATTAAAAGTTACTTTAGATAATGATAAGAATGCTTATTAATTTATAAGTGCAAATACCTAAACATCTTTCAAAAAATTTTTTTCACAAATATTGTAATATTATTCTATAGAAAAGTTAATCAAGTAATGTGGAAAAGTAATAATAGATATATATCCAAAAAATGAAAAAAAAAAGAGATAAAAAAACCTATTATGTGAGGAGATGGTGGAACTTGATCATGAGACCCTTAGATTGATATGTGGGTGTAGGTTTGACTTAAAGTCAACCTTGCCCGATTATCTATTAGTCTCATAATCATTTTAGTAATTTTAAATCAAATGATCTAATAACTTATTCAAATTTATTCCATAAGATTTAGATCATCAAACCATAGGTGTTTTGATCATAGTTAACCATTAGATTAGGCTAAACACTTTAATCTTTGCCTAACATAATAGAATTCAATAGGCTAATTAAATTTTAATATAAAAATTGGAAAATTGCCTCTAATTAACTCTTTGAATTGGTATTATAAAATACTTAATGATCTGTTAGATCAAAATAGATTGTTGATGTAGCTTATTTGATCAATTGACCCAACTAAGCTAAAATGAACTTATTTAATCTTTGCGTGATAAATTTATTAGATTGATTATTAATAAGGTCTTAGTCAAATTTTAATAGTTCAACCATAAATGACTTGACTCCGATAACCAACTAGTCCTTTTAGCCTTGAGACAAAAGAAACATTCCTTGATCAAGAATCAAAGCCAACTTTTGAGAAGGTTTTTAAATGATTAAGCATAGGTAACTTGAGTTTAATAGATCCTTGGTTAAGCCCACTTTGGCTAATTGATACATTTGACCTAATTTAGCCCAAATCTTTATAATCAAATTAGCTAATTTGATCAAATTTCTTGAAATAAATTATTTCAGTTTGACTTAAGTGAACTCTGTATATATAACTTAGGCTTAATTGCTTTTTGGTTCGGTCCACGAACCCTGATTGATCCACCTTTGACCAGTTGACCATTTAAGGGTTACTTGAATATTTTGATCAAGTTGATTAAAATAATCAAATTAAATAATTTTATTGAATTTAAATTCAGCTTATTTAACTCTTGATTTGATTCAAATTACTTAATTAGACCATGCCCTCCATGATAAGCCATACACTTAACCTTTTAACCTTATTTGGTTCTATTTGACCAAATTGTTCCCATTGTTCATTTTGAACCATCCTTAGGGTATCACTAAGTATTTCATACATTTTGATCACAATTTATCAACCATTCCCTGGAAGCCATTTGAACTTATAACATTTAATTGATCAAAATAATAGACACTAAAAATTCCTCAGGATGTCTATACGTTAATCTTGATTCTAGGTCTGTTGGCCTCACTTTTGGAGTGAGTCTTCAGTTTCCTCATCATAGATCAAGGACTCTTATAGACACTAAGAATTCCTTAGTCTTAAGACACTTTTAGTGATTAGGTGAACACTTAACCTAAGCCTAAAAACATAGAAGGGTTAGTCATAGGAGTAAGTTATGCCTTAGGGACTTAGAGAGACTTGCCTATCCTATTGCCTAAACCTAACCTATGTTCACCTTCTCAAACCAAACCTCAAATTCATACCAAATTCAAATCTAATTCACAATCAATCCCATGATCAAATCAAATTTCCAAAATTCCTCCACAGCCTTATGATTGAACCCCATTGCCTTAACTTTAGCCAAATCCAATTCAATTCCAATTCAATTGATTTTCTCCAAGATCAATTCAATCTTTCAATCATCTATCAAACTCAAGTCCAAACTCAATTCCAAATGATTGAAACGAAAAATCAAATTTAAACTTCCAAATCCTCCTTAAGCCTTATGATCCACTTGCATAAGGTTAGCCAAAATCCCCTTTAAACCCAATTCAATCCAAAACTTGATTGTTCTCTTCATATGTCAATTATTCCATCATTTATATTCACAAATATAAATGAAATATAAACTCAAATGATCAAAACCAAGTCAAACTAAATCAAACCAAACCAAGACCCTTTCTAAGCCATATGGACCTACCTCCATGAGCTTAACCAAATCTTAACCAAACTAACCCAAAATAAATTAATTTTCTCATAAATCAATTATATATTCAATCATTTATCCAAATGTGAGTCAAACCCACATTCCAATGATCAAAATTAAATCAAACTAAAGTAAATTCCCTTTTAAGCCCTTTGACCTACCTCCATGTCCTTAATCAAATTGGCCTTCAAATCACTCCAAACTCAAGTGATTTTCTCATGAGTCATTCATATACTCAATTATCTTCTCAAATATAAATGAAATATAAATTCAAATAGCCAAAACCAAATCCAAAATCATATCAAAACCCAATTTAACCCTTTAAGCCAATTTCTTGGACTTAACCAAAACCCATCTAAATCAAGCAAAAAATCAATGGATTTTCTTTTGAATCAATCATATATTCAATCATTTATCCATATCAAAATATAAATGAAATCTATAATCATCTAGCCAAATTGAAATCAACCCAAGTCAAGCCTAACTTAGCCCCTTTGGCTTGAAAATTTAAAATAAACCAAAACCTATCATAGCCCAAATTGATTACAGTTGGATTTATATTTCAATCCTAAGCTCATATATAAATTCAACTAAACCTTAATCAAGCCAAAACCAAGCCAATTAACCCCCTTAGGTCCACTTGACCCAAAGTAGCCTAAAGAATACATATAAACCAAGTTCTAATCCAACCAAAATTGGATTGAACCAAGCACATCCAAATCTCATACCATGATCATTGATCACCCTAGGATGATCAATTACCTTGAATTGGTCAAACCAAGTCAACTTAATCATTTGACCAAGTCAACCCTTAATCAATATGAAACCCAAACTAGCCAAAATGCATCATACATCAAATCAATTGAAATCATTAATTCACACCAACTCATAATCAATGATTGAACATGACCTGACCATCAATTGAGCCAAACCAAACACAATTGGTCATTTGACCTAAGCTGACCCAAATTTGCCTAAAGGGCTAAAATGGGTCAAATCATGACCCAACCCAAATTGATTGCAACCAATGGCTCAAGTTCATTCCAAATTGATTATTAAACTTGACCACAACCATAGTTGAGCCCAATTTGACCAATTGGTCAACCTAGCCAAACTTAGCCCAAATTGACCTAAAATGTCAAATTAGCCAAAATCCAAATTAAATCCAAATTGATTCAAACCAAAGCCTACAATCATTTTAAATTAGCCAATTGAACTTGAACCAATACCTAAATCAACCCAATTTGGTCAATTAGATCAAATTGGTCAACTTGACCCATTTGACCCATTTTATTTCAAATGAGACAAAATCAAACCTATGCCAAATTAATTGAAACCACTTGAACCAAAACACTTCCAATCATCATTTGAACCTAACCTAAGCCTTGGTTTGATCCAATTTGACCAATTGGTCAACCTAACCCAACATGACTCAATATGACCCATATAACCCAAATTAAGCCAAAACTTATGAAACCAACCCATGGGACCTTGCAACCTTACCTAACTTGACCCAACCCCATCCTAGGTTAGCCTAAAATTAGCCCAAACCCAATTGGAGCCAAAGAAAAATCTCTCTTGGATATGCCTCCCCATGTGGGATTTTGCCAAAATTGACAAAGTCCACTTTCCTATCTCCTTTGGCAGCCATCAAACACCCAAATGGGGCATCACCTAAGCCACCTAGCCCACCTAAGTGGAAAAAGCTTTCCATGGACCAAAAGGAGGTGAATTAACTCACCTCCCTTACAAGCCGAAGACCCAAGGAATAAGGGAGGAGCCATCAACCCATTTCCCACCTTGAGCCACCTCCCATGCCTTCCTCGACTCATGGCATGCCACATGGGCTTAATTGTGACCCCTCCCACGCCTTGACAGTAGTTGGCCGGCCAAAATTGGGGAAGCAATCTCGTCTGTCCATCACACACGATTAAGGGATATACTCCCTTAATTCTCACGAGAGATACACGCATTCATTTTGAGAGCTCCCCAAGCATTTTTGAAACTCCCTAGCACTTCCCAGAGCTTCCCTAAGGCCTCCTCTCTCAGATTTCTTCCTCCTCAGGTGAAGTTGAAATAGGGCAGCCTCCTTTCGATCCTAACTTTGCTAATACCCCATCTCAATCAAATTCCTCCTACATACACCTTCCACACACCTCATCGAAGCTACCCAAGCCATTTCCGAGCTCCAAATCAATCGAAGGATGACCTTCGATCAAAGTCAAGTGTGCAAAGGGGAAATCTTGGTCACTCGAGCCAACCATGTAGAATCAACTCAATTGCTGCTCAACAGGGCTTCATCTCTACTAGACAAAGCTACCTCAAGCATATGAGCTGCTGGCCTTAGCTCCGGTGAGGTAATTGCTTCAAACGGATCTCTAGGGAGAAAATATGTTAAAGATTTATTAAGAAAATTTGCATGTGAGATGATCCTAGTCGTTGGATCTTCGTGGATCCCTCGCGCGAATGTGTGGGGTTGTTTTGGGATGAATCTGAGCTTAGGTGAGCTCAGATCGAGTGATCAATGGCGGAAGGGCTCCATCGTTCATCGCTCATGGGAAGAGTGATCACAGGCCATCCATTCTATATGATTGGAATGGACGACCATGATTAGATCACGCTAGATCCTCCGTTTAATTCTTCTTTACCCATGGGTTTGATCGTGGTTGTCCGATCTTAGATCGGATGGCTCACGAGAAATAGCATCCCGCGCCATCCGAGTCAGCCGTGGATGTGACTATTTAAATAATCAATCCTGCGGCACCACATAGAAAGTGTGTTGTGTCAGTACGCCACATGGTGCCAACGTGATTAGGCATAATTAGGGCTAATTTAATGGTTTTTAAAGCTAAAGTTTCAATAATTTATAACTAATTGTAGAACATTCTAAAAATATAAATAAATACTCATTTTAAAGGTATTTTAGAGAGGAATCCATTAAAATGTTTTTATAATTGATTTTAAATAGTAATTTTGGCTTAATGAAGTATTAATTAGAAAAATAATTAGCCTAATTACTCCCTACTTAATTAATTAATTAATCTCAAAATTTCTCAAATTATTTAGTGGGATGACCTCTATCTCCTTTAATTTTCTTGGGATTTATTGATTAATTAATTGGGGAATTAGCTAATTAGACATTAATTACTTCTTAAATTGATTAAAGGTTACTTAAATACATGAACAGTAAATTAATCAATTAATTGTATTCATTTGATATTGATTAACAGTAAGGAGGTTTAGAGAATGTGATTGGGGCATTTTTTCTAATCTATTCCCTAAGTCTCCCTTATTTTGTTTTAAGAGAAATTAATTAGGAATTAATTAACTAATTAATTACTTAATTAGTTTAATTAAAATTTAAAATAAATGTGAACTTAATTATTTGATTGAGGGGGTAGGTCTTTAGGTGTTCAATAGCCTAAAGATAATTAAGGAAATTATGGTTAGCTCACATGTGTGAGAAAAACATTAGTGTACCTAATTAAGTTCCTTAAGCTTAATTAATCATTAATTGTGAGCCAATTACATTAGGCCCTTTAATTTCCTAGGTTCATTTCTAATTTAATTTTCAATTCATTTGCATATTACATTGGCTCATAATTAGTTGGTTAATCACTTTAAGATAGCATAGGTAAGGTTTAATTAATTGAGTTAATTCATATTTTAACTTATTTAATCCATAAAATCAACCTAATTATCTCTCCTTAAATGAAATTAACTTACAAACATGGGATGAGATTAGGATTAGAAAACTTCTTTTCACTTTCCTTAAATCAAATTAAACATGAAATTAAAAGTGACATTAAAAAGCTTTGGTTTGCTTTAGGTAATTTTATTTGATATGATTATCCTTAGGAATTAATTTAATTGGATGAAATTACAAGTTTGTGTTTATTTATTCCTCTCCAATCATATTAAATGGTATATGCCACTTGATTCATGCATTCATCTTTTGCAAAATTAATTAAATCAAATGATTTCCCTTATGTCAAGCTTGCATGTGTTGATTTAATATACAATATGTGTGGCTATTATCACTATTAAACCCACATCTATATTTTAAAGCTAATAAATGAATGATTACATATGCTATGAATGTTAGTTATAAACACATAGGAGATGTATGTAATTATAGCTTAAGTGTATGAAGTGAAGTTTCTTTTCTTTCATTCATGTTTTGATTTATGTTAGTAAGAATGTTAATGGGTATATAGCCTGATATCCCGGGAATACGAGGCTTTAGCTAGCCCTAAGGAGGTCATTTGATTATGTCACTTCCCTGGTTTAACAATAGCACGTACTCCATTTGATTTCATTCTTATGTATTTCAATATTAGAATTTGGATAAGATTTTACTCCATATGCATAAATGTTTCAATCAAATAAAAAATACATCCTTTGCATGGTTTCTTTTCTTTTATTTATGTATATATCTATATGTATTTGACAAAAGCAAATATTTAGTTTGGACATCCCAGGAATACGAGGCTTTAGCTATCCCCAAGGAGGTCATTTGATTACCTCACTTCCCTGGTTAACAATGACACGTACTAGTGTGGTGTTTATTTTTAAGATGTGGGACACCATGTAGATCTAAGGGGGTACTTATTAAAGTGATTGGGTATGACATTAAAAATGGTGCACTATCCCAAAAGATAGAAATCACCACTTTATAATGGACCTAATCACCTAATAAGAACTCCTAAAGCATGATGGGTCTTCGAATGTACCAGAGATTTTACCCCTACTTTACATGAAAAAATAAAGCAAGGTTTTTTTTAAGCCGGGTTCATTAAGTTTCCTATAGAGGGAAGACCCCATAGTTAATTACGTCCTAGGAAATGGAATTTCTTAAGGATACTCTTGATTAAAGTAGAAATCAAGGTCTCCAAAGATTTCAAGGCTAGACTATCAATAAATTGGTTATATTTAGAAATTTAAATGGGAAAACTCAAGGAGGAGACTTATTATCGAAGCCAAAGGGAATGAGTTGGAAATGCTCATGATACTAGGAAACCTAGTGAGCATTCCAATCTATCATATAGTTGAGATTTATATTTTTGAAGTTGAAGAGATTTATATATTTTGAGTTGAAATTTTATTAGATTATTAGGGCTTATAATCCAACAACAAAAGATTGTAGAAATGTCTAAGAGGAGATGATTTATGCTTGTAGCCCAAAGAAAATAGCTACCTTGGATCTTAAGTTTTGGGGGCTTTAGCATAAGCTAAAGCACGACCTAAATCTAAGCGAAGATGGGCATAAGGTTTACCACCACAAGAGAGGATAAATCACCTGACTGCTAGGCTTACAACTGCATGGGGTGGCCGCCAGCTAACTCCTCATACGCTTTAAATTAATGTGGTTCGGTCATATAAAATTGTAAGATAGTTGGGTTATTATTAATTTAGAAAGAGGCTAAAGTCTTAAACCCACTCTCTAAGAGACTAGAGCATGAGTGGTATGAGCAAAGACTTAATCTAATACAAAATCTTTTCAAATTTTGACACTTTATTTTGACAAAGGGCTTTGGGATTTTTATATGTCTAAATGCATGATGAAATGGATTATTGGCCAAATCAGTGAGAAAGGGGTGTTTTCCACCACAAGGGATGCCCTCATAGGTCAAGCATTCCCTTATCGTGCAAGGATGGAAATCCCCTATTTTTAAAAATGAAATAATATGATATGCATGTTGTTAAACATTCAAACATTCATCTAAGGGGTTGCTAAATAGTTATCTTATTTAATGCCTAGGCTTTATAGTAAGATTATGATTTATTTAAAACTTTAGTTATGAGTTGTAGTTGGGTAGAGAATTTATCTTTTATCCTAAGAGCCTAATCACATCCAGGCCACACATTCAAACATCATTCATGAAGTAACTATGAAAAAGGCATACCATTCTTAATGCACAAGCTAAACATAACATCAAACAATTTTTATGAAACCAGTGCAAAAGAATAAAAGGTCGGTGTGGTAGAGTACCACCGTACAACACAAAAAAAGGGTATTCGAGCTCTACCCTTATACAACCCAGTAATATGAAAGAATAATTACAATTTATAAATGACAAATGCTATGGGGGTCTTCATTTCTTCATTTTTCATATCTTCACATGTCTTTCTTCATTCTTCTTTGAGTTGCTGGGCTTCAACTTCAAGGCATCGCATGGCCTCCCAGGATAAGCCCTCTAGCCAATGCTCATCCTATACCCCATAGCATTTGATCCTAAGTCCTAACTGAAAAATTATATTTAAATAGAAAGAAGTAAATCTAACTATACCTGCAAAATAGAAGTTAGCTAAACATACATACAAATAAAGCAGTTATATGTCTAATTTGGACTTAGCACCCTACACATGGGTAACCAAATCCATCTGTCCTAACTTGGATTATACTTAGGGGTTTAGGCAACCTACAAAAGAATGCATTTATAATTATTTTTCAACGGCCCCTTAAGCAAAATCCCCTGCAGAAAATATGATTAGGCTAATAATGGCCTAACATCCAGTCTACGAAGCATTCACCCTAACATCCAGTCTAAAATAATACATCACAAAATAAAACATACATCACATCATGCACCCTTCCTAACATAAAGCTATAAGTGGTGACTTAATTCTAAAGTGTGTGTTAAGGCTTGTGTGGGCTTACCTAAGCATTAGAATTAAGATTTTCTAAGTGTAGAAAGATTCAATTTAAAGAGTGGTTTCACTTCAAGTGTTTTAGTTGATTTGCAAGTTTTAATTCATGTTTTCTTTTGTTTCATGTGACTTACAGTTAGCAACTAAATGTTGTAAAGAGAAGAAACGAGGTTGCCCTCTTTCATCCCTACCCTAAACCACTTTCTAAAGCATGTTAATTTGGTTTAATTCTCTTTAGCGAATGCCTCATTACACATTTTAAATTAATCCTAACTTTAGGTTCGCCTTGAGTGATTGCATTCAACATGAAAGGGTTCTTAAGATTAATTTGAGTGAAATATACATGACATACATCACATTGTTCCTTTCCATCACATGTATCATGCATATGATTGAATCTTAAGTATAACTATACATGCAATATATTTCTTTTAGCACACTTCAAATAAAAGATGCATATGTGTATTTTGTAGAAAAGTGATTTCACTCATTAGATATATGCACATTCAAGTGTATAAAAGTTTTAAGCAAGTACTTCACCATTGTTAACCAGAGGAGTGAGGTAAAGACCTCCTTAGGGCTACTTAAGCATCACATCCCTGGAATATCCATACTAGATATACTCACTATTCTTGGGTACACATGAATGTATAAATGACTATAAAAATGGAAAATCATGCAAAAGTTATATTTCTTTCAATTAAATTATTTATACATGTGAGCTAAAGTTGAAAAATGAGATATTCATTTATTAGCTAAATGCACAAACAAGTGTATAAAAGTTTTAAGCAGATACTTCACCATTGTTAACAAGGGGAGTGAGGGAAAGTCCTCCTTGGGGCTACTTAAAGCCTCGCAGCCCTTGATTGTCCAGACTACATATACCCACTATTCTTGAATACACATGAATGTACAAATGAAAACAAGAATGAAAAATCATGTAAAAGTTGTATTTATTTCAATTGAATTATTTATACATGTGAGCTAAAGTTAGAAAGGAGATTTTCATTCATAAGCTAAATGCACATACAAGTGTATAAAAGTTTTAAGCGGATACTTTGCCATTGTTAGCCAGGGGAGTGGTAAAGACCTTCTTGGGGCTACTTAAAGCCTCGCATCGCTAGAATGTCCAGACTAGATATACCCACTATTCTTGAATACACATGAATGTACAAATGACTACAAGAATGGATAATCATGCAAAAGTTGTATTTCTTTCAATTGAATTATTTATACATGTGAGCTAAAGTTGAAAAGGAGATTTTCATTCATTAGCTAAATGCATATACAAGTTTATAAAAGTTTTAAGCATATACTTCACCATTGTTAACCAGGGGAGTGAGGTAAAGACCTCTTTGGGGCTACTTAAAGCCTCACATCCCCAAAATATCCAGACTAGATATACTCACTATTCTTGAATACACATAAATGTACAAATGACTAAAAGAATGGAAAATCATGCAAAAGTTGTCTTTCTTCAATTGAATTATTTATACATGTGAGCTAAAGTTGAAAAGAAGATTTTCATTCATTAGCTAAATACACATAAAAGTGTACAAAAGTTTTAAGCGGATACTTCACCATTGTTAACCAGGGGAGTGAGGTAAAGACCTCCTTAGGGATACTTAAAACCTCACATCGTCGGAATGTCCAGACTAGATATATTCATTATTCTTGAATACACATGAATGTACAAATGACTATAAGAATGAAAAATCATGCAAAAGTTATATTTCTTTCAATTGAATTATTCATACATGTGAGCTAAAGTTCTATCTAAATTCTAACATAGAAATATATAGAAATGAATTCAAATAAATATTGTGTCCTTTTTAAATGGGCTATACAATTATTAACATTCAAACTTTATGTAAATCCATATAGATTAAAGAAAGAGAACTCCATATCACATGTTCTAAGCCATAGACACATGCAAGCTTATAGATATTTGTAACTATTATCAATCCAAATATTATAGTTGGTATAAACTTTTGAAATTAACTTTGATTTAATAGTGATAATAGCCACACATATTCATAGGTTAATCAACACATGCAAGCTTAACATAAAGAAAATTCATTTAAATTTAAACCTTTTGAAAACATAAATGCATGAAACCATATGACACACATCAATTAATATGATTGGAAAGGAATAATAAGACATAAAGTACGTATTTCATTCAATCAAACTAATTTTTATGGACAATCATATCAAATAAAATCTTTTAAAGTAAACCAAAGTTTCTTAATGTCATTTTTTATTTCATATTTCAATTTGATTTAAAGATATGAGAGAGAATTTGCTAATCCTAACCCCTTCCCATGTTTATGAATTAATTTGGTTTAATGAGAGATAATTAAGTTGATTTTATAGATTAATTAGGTTGTAATATGAGTTAAGTCCATTGATTACCCCTTTCCTATATCACCTTAACATAGTTACCCAAATAATTGGCCAATATGATATGCATATACATTGGAAATAAAATTAGCAATAATCCTATGAAAAGAAAGGGGGCCTAATGCAATTGGCTTATGATTAATGATTAATTAAGCTAATGGACTTAATTAAGTACTCTTATAATTCTCCCACACATGTGGACTAATTTTAATTTCCTTAGGATTCTCTTAGGTTGTTGAACACCTAAGAGTCTACCCAAGACTCAATTAACTAAATTAAGAGGTGCTTTGAGCTTTAGTTTAATTAATTAAGTCATTTGATTAGTTAATTAATTATTTCATTAATGCTCACATTACTTAAGCCTACCTTTACTAAAATAAACATAGCAAAAATTGATTAGAAAAGAGGTCATAATCTCATTCCCACTATTTGTCCAATGTAAATCAAAGATTACCAAGCTTAATTGACCAATTTAGAACTATTTAGAAGCTTAATTAATCACTTAATTTAATTATGAAGTAATTAGAGCTTAATTGATTGATTACCCTAATTAAGTAAGTGATTAACCCTAAGAAAATTAGGGGTAGAAGTCATCCCTTTAAACAAGCCCACAAAACTTGGGATTAATTACTTAACTAATTAATGAGTAAGTAATTAAATTAATTTTTATCATTAAACCTTAATTAAGCCTTAATTATTGTTCATAATTAAATAGAAATATTTTTATTAAATTATCCTCTAAAATATCTTTGAAATGAGTATTCATTTATTTATTTTCTATGATTTGTTATGATTTTCCAAAGTTTCAGCTCATTTAAATGTTTTTTTATGATTTTTATAGAGTCTATTAATTCATTTTTGCTAACATAGACTATTTAAGTTTTAGAATGCAAAATCTCCCAATTGATAAATTCTTTTGACTTAAAATTTTTTTGGTATGTGTATTTTAACTTTAGTTTCAATCCCTTAAAATTTCAAATCAATATGATGTGTATTATTTAGTTTAATTAATGAAATTTGATTTTCACTAAAATCTAAATTAAGCTCAAACTACTTAGTAAAATTTAGGTTTTTTGGATTTGTGGGATTCCTCTCAAAAAGATGAATCCATCAAGCCCTTATTTGTAATTTTTGGTTATGTATTTTATTTTCTATAAATTTTTAATGTTTTAGGTGATTTAAATAATTTTTAAAAGCAAAAAAAATACCCTAATTTCTTACTTTACCGAGTCAGCGTGACGTGATGCAAACTGGGAATGTGGCATCACATGTCGATTGCCGATTGGAGCTGCAGTTCTACGTGGTCAAAATGTCGGGAAACTGCTCATCCAAGCGAACCAGATCGGACCACCTGATCGCAGATTGGACAGTCTAGATCGCATCTAGGGATATGAGTGCTGAAATCAAAGGGATTTGGCTTCTAATCTCAGCCATCCATCTCAAACAAACTCTTCTTCCCCAAAATAGATGAATTGAGGCTGAAACTATCGAAATCGCACAGTTTGGCCCATTTGGAGTTCAATTTTTCGGCGATTCTCGCCGACAAAATGCCATAATTCGCATGGGGATAATGTAAAATATAGAATGCAAGATATATCTATGGGAAATTCCTAAAATCATGCATACATTGAAGCAAATAAGTAATCCGATGGCCAACTAAAGTATCTAGAAATTACCTCATTGGAGATGATTTTTGACATCAGTGTTGATCCGAGCACATTCCTAGATGCGAGATGAAGTTTTGGGGCAGACCTAAGCTCTTTCCTCCACTTGGAATGTTGTATCCACCAATAGTTGCCACCTCCTTTCTAGAATCAGCTCAATTTTGGTGTTTTTTAGATCAAAGGAAGTGGGGAATGGGTGTTGGCTGCTTGGAGAGCTCTAGAATGTCAAGAATGCTAGAATGATTCCTAATAAGGCTTCCCTTCCTTTGTTCTTGGTTTTGGTTGAAAATCACCTCTAATGGTTTTTTTGGCTCCTAGTGGATGTCCTATGGGGTGGTTGGGAATGCAAGGAATCATCATAAGTGGCATAATTTGGTTAGCCAAGAGAGATTAATGGCTGCCAAAAGGGATTAGTGGGTGTCCTATGGCTTTCAAATGCTCTAATGGGAGAGGTGAGGTGAATTTACCTCCCCATGAGTCATGGCCAGCCCAACCACATCTTCGGTCATGTTGGTCAGTGTCCTTGGAGCCTAGGTGGACCAATGGATGAGTGTCAAGTGGCAAAGAAGAGAAATGACCATTTACATGAGTGTTTTGTCTTATGTGACACCCTTGGCCCAAGGATTGAGTGGTCATTTAGTATTGGGTTTGATTTGGGCAAATTTGAAATGAGTCAAAAATTAGTTGAGACAAATTTCATGTCATTTGGAGTTCATTTGGTTCAATTTGACTCAATTTGACCTATTTGGGTCAAATTAGGTCAAATCAAGTTAGGTTGACTAATTGGTCAAATTGGGCCAAACCAAGAGTTGGGTTAAGTTTATATTACCATTTAGAGTGTATGGGTGTTTTTGGTTTGGTTTAATTTGGTTTAGATTTGATTTTGATTCATTTGAGTTCCTTTGGGTCAAATGAGTCAAGTTGACCAATTTGACCAGATTGACGAAATTGGCTTGTGTCATGACCTGGCTTGGGTTTGGTTGATCATTTGGAATGTGTTGTGAGATTTAGTTAAGTTCAATTTGGATTTGGTTGGGTTTTAGGTTGGTTTGACCCTTTAGGTCAAGTTGGGTTCAATAGGTCATTTTTGTCTAATGGCTCAATTGGGCTCAATTGAGGCTTCGGTCAAGTTCAATAGTCAATCTCGAATGAACGTGAGCCATTGGTTGCAATCAATTTAGATTGAATTTTGATTTGACCCATCTTGGCCATTTAGGTCAATTTGGGTCAACTTGAGTCAAGAGGGCCAACTGGGTCTGGTTTGGCTCAATTGAAGATCAAGTTATGTTTAAGTATTGATTTTGGGTTAGTGTGAATCATTGGTTTCAAGATATTTGATTTAGGTAGCAATTTGGCTCATAGTTCATATTGGTTAAAGGATTAATGTGGTCAAAGGGTTAAGTTGACTTGGTTTGACCCAATTGATGACGATTGATCATCCTAGGCTGATCAACAATCATGTCATGAAGTTTGGATTGGCTTAATTTACCTTGATTTATATTGAATTGGATTTTGGTTCATGTAGGTCAAATTGTCCACTTTAGGTCAAGTAAGCCAAATGGGTTTAATTGGCATGATTTTGGTTGAGTTTATTTAGTTGAGTTTATATATGGATTCAAGATTGATATATAAATCCAATTTCAATTGGTTTGGGTTCAAATGACTTTTGGTTCATTTAAATATTTCAAGTTAAATGGGATAAGTTGGGTTTGACTTGGGTTGATTTTTTAGTTTAGCTTGATGATTGTAAGTTTTATTTATATTTGGAATGGTGATTGATGGAATGATTGATTTGTGAGAAAATCAATTGAATTTGGTTTGATTTAGATGGGATTTTGGCTAAGTCCATGGAATTGGGTCATGTGGCTTAGTTGGATTTCAAGTTTGGATTCGATCATGGGCTTCAATCATTTGGTTTGGGATTTGAATTTGGATTTAGATTTGGATTTGAAATTGAGTTTGATTAAAACCAATTGAATTTGAATTGTATTTAAGAAGGTGCACATGGATTAGATTTATGTTATAGGGTAAGTGGTTTTCTAAGTCCCTAAGGCATGGTCTAATCATATGATTAACCCTTCTAAGTCTCTAGGTTAGGTTAAGTGTTCACCTAATCACTAAAAGTGTCTTATGGCTAAGGGAATCTTAGTGTCTAGAAGATTGTTAAGTCTACGAAGAGGAGGTTGAGAGCTCACTCCAAAAGTGAGGTTGACAAAATGACCCCTAATAGGTGTAGTGTAATTGACAAGACACACCGCACGTATTAGCATTGACCGAGACAATCAATGATGCCCAGAAGATTTCAAGTGATAGAGACAATCTACACCTAAACCCAAAAGGTTGATAGAATCATGATCTAAGTGCAATGCAACTCAACTTATGCCAAGGGCATAAGAGAGCCAGAAGGAATCTGCAGGGGATTGAGTATGTGAACCTTCCACTAGGGAAGCAGGTTCAAGCTATCCGCTGGGGAATAAGAATTTGAGTTTGATTGTGAATATGATTTTTTTGGGTGTGTGTCCGCTGGGATAAGAATCTATAATCTATTGAGGATCAAGATCGAATTAATTTGGATATGTTCTGCCTTAACTGATGTGGAGGCATATTCGCTAGGGATATGGATTTGAATCCGTTAGGGATTGGAAATGTGAACCTTCCACTAGGGAAGCATGTTCGGGCTATCCGTTGAGGATAAGAGTTTGATTGGATTTCTTTAATTTACTTGATTAGACTCCACTGGGAGGATGGTTTAAATGAAGATGTATCCGCTAAGGATATAAGCTTGGTTGAATTTGTTAGATTTAGATTTTTATTTAGGCTCTATTAGGATGACTAATTTGATTTGCACCCCATTGGGAGAAGTTTGGTTTGTTCAATATGTTTAATTTGACTTCACTGGGGAGGTTGGTTTTGAATTTGGTTTGTTATGGACCTTGTCAGTGTGCTTTGGACTCACTGAGAAGGGGCAATGTCAGCCTTGGCCTATCTCAGATTTACAAATCTGAAGGGATAGCCTACCACCCATAAGGTAGGACTATCTAACCTAAGGGGCTTCCTTTCAATATGCAATGGTTATTCTATGGAAAAGCATATCAGACTTACATCATCCAAAGTAGGGATCAACTGCTCGGGTGATCAGTCGATGGCACAATAAATCAAACCTGACCTTGGGTGACTACTAAGTGAACGCCACTGGGGACTTATGTCAGCTCAAAAGTAGTCAATATTAATTTCATTTTAATTTGATTTGGTTTATTTTAATTTGAATTAGTTTATTTTCATTTGTTTTAATTTCATTTGATGGATTCTATCAGTGTGCGATGGACCGCACTAATAAGGGTCTATGTCAACCTTGGCCTATCTCAGATTTACGGATCCAAAGGGGTAGTCTACCGGCCGAAGGGTAGGACTATCCAACCTAAGGGGTGCCTTTCGGTGTGCAATGGTTGTACTGGAGAAATTATAGCAGACTTACATCTCCCAAAATAGAAACAGCTACTGGCATGACCTGTTAGATGCACATCAAATCGAACCTGACCTAGGGCTGCTCGTCAGTGTGCAATGGTCATGCTAGAAAGAATGCATAGTAGACTTACATCTTCTAGAGAAGAGACGACTGCCGGGATAACCTGTTGGTGGCACAACAAGTTGAACCCGATCTAAGGGAGATTACTAAGAGAGTATTGTGGGGGACTTATCTCAACTCAAATAGTCATGCGATTTCTATAGGGAGCTTTGCTGACACTACCCTAAAGAGAGGATGTTTGCTTGATGTTCACTTCACTTTTAGAGTGAGTTCTCAATCTCCTCATTATAAATCTAGGACTCTTATAAACACTAAGAGCTCCTTAGTCCTAAGACACTTCTAGTGATTAAGTGAACACTTAACCTAAGCTTAGAGACTTAGGAGGGTTAGCCATATAATTGGGTTATGCCTAGAGATTTAGGGAGACTTGTCTACCCTATAGACTAAGCTTAGTCCATTCTCTCCTCCACCAATCAAACCTCCCAATTCAAATACCAAATCCAAATCCAAATTCCAAAATCCATAATCAATCCCATGATAAAAATCAAGTCCAAATCCTCCATAAACCATATGATTGAATTCCATGGCTTCAACCTTAGCTAAATTCAATTCAATCCAAATTCAATTGATTTTCTCATCGATCAATTCAATCCCTCCATCATATATTAAATCCAAATCCAAATTCCAAAATTCACAATCAATCCCATGATCAAAATCAAGTCCAAATCCTCTAAGATCCCTTTTAAACCAAATCAAAATCAATTGATTTCTTTGTAAATCAATTATTTATCATTTATAATCATAAATATAAATGAAACCCAAACTTAAATGACCAAAACCAAAATCATACTAAATCAAACCAAATCAAAACCCTTCTTAAGCCATATGGACCCACCTCCATGGGCTTAACCAAATCTCAACCCAAATCAATCCAAAACTAATTGATTTCTTTAAAAATTAATCATTCCTTCATTTATATTCATAAATATAAATGAAACCCACATTCCAATGTTCAAAACTAAATCAAACTAACTCAATTTCCTTCTAAGCCCTTTTGACTACCTCCGTGAGCTTAGTTAAATTTGCTTCCAAATTATTCTAAACTTAAGTGGTTTTCCATAAATCATTTATATCTTCATCTATATTCAAAATATAAATGAAATATAAATTCAAATATCCAAAACCAAATCCAAAATCAAATCAAAACTCAATTCAAACCCTCTAAGATAATTTTTTGAACTTGGCCAAAACCAATCTAAATCAAGCCAAAACCAATGGATTTTCTCTTCAATCAATTATTCCTTCATTTATATTCACAAATATAAATGAAACCTACAATCAGCAA
This sequence comes from Cymbidium sinense, assembly GCA_021442155.1. Classification (NCBI taxonomy): domain Eukaryota; kingdom Viridiplantae; phylum Streptophyta; class Magnoliopsida; order Asparagales; family Orchidaceae; genus Cymbidium; species Cymbidium sinense. The sequence goes on from CM038215.1 coordinate 177,423,922, forward strand.
ACCAAATTGAAGTCAACCCAAGTCAAGACCAAGTTAGCCTTTTTGTCTTGAAAACTTCAAATGAGCCAAAGTCTATTGAACTCCAAATTGATTGTAGTTGAATTTATATTTCAATTCTTGGCTCATGTATAAATTCAACCAAACCTTAACCGACCTTAGGTTCTCATGTTTGTAATTATTTTTACACAATTTTAATGATTTCCCTTAGATAAACCTTGCATTTTTCAATATATATCATCCCCAAGAGAATCGAGAAGTTTTTGGCGAAGATCGCTGTGAAATCAAGCTCGTTTGGGAAAAATTTCATTCAAAATTCACAAAAATATCATGAAATCCCATCAATTTCTCTAGTTGGAAAGCAACAGCCATCCGATCCCACACTTGGGGATCAAATGGCTTAGATTAACGCATTATATCCGCTTGTTTCAACCTGATCTTAAGACATTTTAGTCGTCGACGGCGATCGACGCTTAATCCATGCTTGCGATCCATTTTCGCTTATCGGTGACACCGCACTGCCCAATTGTACACCATATAGAACTATGCGGTCAATCGCAGCAGACTGTGTTGCCGCTTATGCGGTGATCGGGATAAGTATGAAATTCGACCATTTTTTATTTTAAAAATTTATTTAAATCACTTGAAAGTTCAAAAATTCACAGAAAATAAACTACTTAATGAAAAATTACAAACAATAGCTCGTTCGATTCCTCTTTTTAAGAGGAATCCAACAAACATAAAATCTCCAAATTTCACTAAATATTTTTTTGCTTAATTTAAGTTTTAGTGAAAATCATCAAAAATACACATGAGATTGTTTTGAACATTTTGAGAATTGAAATTGAAGTTAAAATGCACCCACCGTAAAAATTTCAAGTCAAAAGATTTCTAGATTGAGAGATATTGCATTCTGAAGTTTGAATAGTGAAAATAAATTAGTGGACTTTATAAAAATCATAAAAAATCATTTAAATCAACTGAAACTTTGGAAAATTATAACAAATCATAGAAAAATTTAAAAAATACAAGTAAATACTCATTTAAATGTATTTTAGAGGAGATTAATTTAAAAATAATTCTAATTAATTTTAAATAGTAATTAAGCTTAATTTAGGTTTAATTAAAAACTTAATTAGCTTAATTACTCTAATTAGCCAAGTAATTAATCCCAAACTTTTTGAGGTTGATTAATGGGATGACGTTTACCTCCCATAATATTTTTGGGATTTATGACATGCTTAATTAGGAAAATTTATTATCTTAGCCCTAATTTCTTTCTTAATTTATTAGATGATTAATTAACATTCTAAACAACAAGGAAACCATTAATTAAGTTTGCTAATTATTTTGAAATAGTGATTGGGCATGGGGAATGAGATTGGGACCACTTTCCCAATATTTTTCCTAAGTTCATTCCACTTGACTTGAAATTAATTAATTTGGGACTAATTAATGGTTCAATTCATTAATTAAATGGCTTAATTAATTAAATTGAAATCATAATCATTCCAAATATCATCTAATTAAGTTTCTTGGGTAGACTCTTAGGTTTTCAATAACCTAAGAGAATCCTAAAGAAGTTATAATTAGCCCATATATGTGGGAAAAATATAACAGTACTTAATTAAGTCCCTCAACTTAATTAACCATTAATTGTGAGCCAATTGCATTAGGCCCCTTTCATTTCTTAGGATCATTGTTGATTTAATTTCTAATGCATACACATATCATGTTGGCTCACCATTACTTGGGTAAATATGTTAAGGTGATATAGGAAAGAGGTAATTAATGGACTTAACTCATATTACGCCTAATTAATCTATAAATTCAACTCAATGTCTTTCATTGAACCAAATTGATTAAGCAATATGGAAATGGGCTAGGAGCAGCAAATGATTGAATCTCCTCTTTTCTCTAAACCAAATCAAACATCCAAAAATAACTTAATAAGAAGCTTTGGTTTACTTTAAATGATTGTATTTGATATGATTGTCCTTAAGAATTAGTTTGATTGAATGAAACATGTGTTTTATGTCTTATTATTCCTTTCCAATCATATTAAATGATGTGTGTCATGTGGTTCCATGCATGCATGTTTTCAAAATGTTTAAACTTAAATGAATTTTCTTTATGTCAAGCTTGCATGTGTTGATTTAATTTAATATATGTGTGGCTATTATCACTATTAAATCCAATTATATTTTCAAAAAGCTTGTGAATGAGTAATAACATATGAAGTGATAGTAGTTATGATTACATATAAGTTTGCATGTGCTTGCAACTTAAGTATGTGAAATAGAGCTTTCTTTTCTTTAATCCATATGTAGTTTCACAGGTATTTGAATGTTAATAAGTATATAGCCTGGACATCCCGAGAATACGAGGCTTTAATTAGCTCCAAGGAGGTCATTTGATTACCTCACTTACCTGGTTTAACAATGACATGTATGTTGACCTCACTTTTGGAGTGAGCTCTCAACTTCTTCACCATAGATCTAGGACTCTTATAGACACTAAGAGTTCCTTAATCTTAAGACACTTCTAGTGATTAGGTGAACACTTGACCTAACCTTAGAGACTTAGAAGAGTTAGTCATAGGAATAGGTTGTGTCTTGAGAATTTAAGAGGACTTGCCTACCCTATAGCCTAAACTCAATCCTTGCTTCCTTCTTCCAAACCAAATCTCGAATTCAAATCCAAATTCCAAAATCAAATCTAACTATCAATTGATTGAAACCCATGATTAAATTCAAACTCTAAATCCCTTCCTAAGCCTTTTGATTTTATCTTATGGACTTAGCCTAACCAAATTCAAATCAACCTTAATCTAATTGATTTTCTCAATTATCAAATTCAATCTAAAATCAAATTCCAAATCATAAATCAATTCCAAACTTCAAATGATTGAAACCCAAATCAAATCAAAATACCCAATTTTAGCCCTTTTAGCCAAATTCTTGAACTTGGCTAAACGATGCCCAAACCAATTCAAAACTCATAGATTTCTTAATGATTCAATCATTCCTTCACTCATTGACCTAAATATAAACATAAACCATCATTCTCAAACCAAATCCATGCTAACCCAAATCAAACCCAAGTTAGCCCTTTTGACTTGAAATTGTCATATGAACCAAACTCCATTTGGCTCCAAACCACTTGCAATTGGATTTATATTTCAATCCTAGGCTCATGTGTGAGTTCAACTAAACTTGAATCAAGCTATGATCAAGCCAATTAACTCATTTAGGGCCACTTGACCCAAAGTGACCTAAAAGACTTTTGAGCTAAGTTCTAATCCAACCCAAATTGGATTGAAGTAATCCCATTCAAACCTCACAACATGATCAACAATCATCTGTTAATAAATTGCCTTGAATTGGGTCAAACTAAGTCAAACCTAGCCTTTAACCAAGTCAACACTTAGCCCAAATGAAATTTAAACTAGCCAAAATCCACCATAAGCTAAATTGATTGAAACCATTGATTCAGACTAACTCATAATCAAAGATTGAACATGACCAAATCTTCACTTGAGCCAAACCAAGCCCAATTGGTTATTTTACCCAAGTTGACCCAAATTGGCCTAAAAAGCCAAAATGAGTCAAATCATGATTTGATCCAAATTGATTGCAACCAATGGCTCAAGTTCATTCCAAATTGATTATTGAACTTGACCAAAGTTAGCTATTAAGTTGACCAATTGGTCAACTTGACCCAAGAAGCCGAAATTAACCTAAAGGGTCAAATTAGCCAAAATCCAAATTGAATCCAAATTAAATCAAACTGAAGCCTAAAATAATTTTCAATTTTCCAATTGAACTTGACTCAACACCTAACCCAACCCAATTTGTTCAAATTAGTCAACTTGACCCATTTGACCTATATGAACCCAAATGAACCATAATCAAATCCAAAGCAAATTGAACCAAACCAATGACACCAATACACTCCAATTGGTCATGTGAACTTGACCCAACCCTTGGTTTGACCTAATTTGACCAATTGGTCAACTTGACCCAATCAAACCTAATTTGACCTAAATAGGTCAAATCAAGCCAAATCAAATCAAATAAACTCCAAACCACTTGAAATTTGGGCTAACCCACTTTTGACCCATTTCAAATATGCACAAATCAAACCCATAGCCAAATGACCATTTTGCCTTAGGTTTAAGCCATCCCATGAGATAAAACACATGTTCATTGGATCATTTCCTCCACCTAGCCACTTGGCACCCAACCATAGGTCCACTTAGGCACCTAGGACCATGGCTGACCTGACCTAATAGTGGTTGGGTCGGCCATGATCCATGAGGAGGTGAAATCACCTCCCCATCCCCATTGGAGCTTTCCAAATGACCATAGGACACCCACTACTCCCTTGGTAGCCATTCTCACACCCTCCTCCACTCAAAGGAAGTCAGCTAACATGATTCCCTACCCAAATCAAACTCCCTATCTCAACCATTAGATCAAAAAGTTGAAATAGCCATTGTTGTCAGATCTAAGGAATGAGGGGGTATATACCCACTCACTCATCTCACTCAAACCAGAGCCACTGATTCAACCCTAGCAGCCAAGGAGACAAATCAGAGAGCTATTTCCAAGCTTTCCCAAGCTCCCCAAAACCCCCATTTCTGGCTTCATGCAAAACTGAAACATGAGAGGCCACCTTGAATTCCCATTTGCTCAAATTTCCACTAAAGTGCAATTAACTTTGTACACACCTTCCTTGGAGCCAAACGAGCAAGAATTGAATCCTTTCCTAAGCTTCCCAATGGTCGGAGGGTAAAGTTCGATCAAGCCTGACCACCTACGTCTAGTGGATTGGTCTTCCGAGCAAACTACACCAAATCAAAGCTCGTGCGGCACAACAAAGGTTCATTTTTACCATACGAAGCTTCCTTAATTGCTAGAAATGCCAGTCATAAGTTTCAGTAAGGTATGCCATTGAAACCGATCCTTGAATGAAAATAGCTTGATTTTTTAAGAAAGAAATTTTCATGACATGCATTTTCCATTGTTGAATTTGATTGTTGTGCTCAAGGTGGGATCATTTTCATCTCCATTCGAGCTAGGGTGAGCTCAGATTGAGCAGTGATCGATGGATGGTAGCCATTGTTCGACGCTCGGGAGGAGATAGATCATATAACGTCCATTCCGCATGATCAAAATGGACGGTCCTGATCAGATCATGCTTAGAGCCCATGATTAATCCCTCAAACCGCAGGTTTAATTATGGCTGTTTGATCTTAGATTGGATGGTCCAGGGAGTTACCGCGTGCACCGCCATCCGGGTCATCACTTGGATGTTACAACTTAAATAGCGAATCCTGTGCACACATGGCTCGACGGGATTAAGGCTTTAATTAGGGGTAACTAATTAGTTTTTATTACTGAAACCTTCTAAATTCATAACTAATTCTAGAAAAATAAAAAAAAAATACAAACTCAAGCTCATTTTAAAGATGTTTCAGAGTTGAATCTAGAAAAGTATTATTAATTGACTTTGAACAGTGATAATTAAAGTTTAATTGGAAGATATAATTAGCCTAATTACTCTCTAATTAACCATCTAATTAATCTCAAACTTTCTATGCATATTTAGGGGGATGACTTTTGCCTCCCCTATTTTTCTTGGATTTTATTGGTTGTTTAATTAAGGAAACCAATGGATTAAGCCTTAATCACTTTCTTAATGTAATTAGTGATAATTAGGCAAATGAATAGTAAATTAATCAATCAATTAAGCTTAACCTCTATTAATGATGATGAAGTCTAGGAAAATGGATTGGGACTCCCTCTTCCAATCTTTCCTTTAAGTCTTCTCTAATCCCTTTTAAATAAATAATTAATTAACACCTTTTAATTAATTAGTCAACATGATTAATAAAAATCCAAATCATATCTGAACCTTAATTAACCAATTGAAAGTATTTAGGTATTGAGATTTAGGCTCTCTTCTTTGTCTCTTTCTTAAGCCCATCTCATTTTGGTTGGTTAAGGTTAATTAAGGTTTAATCAACTAATTAGTGAACTTAATTAATTCAATTGAATCTATTTCTCTAATTTAATCTTGGGTAGCTCTTGGGTGTCCAATGACCCAAAGTGAGATGATGAAATTATGGTTAGCTCACATGTGTGAGAAAACTATAAAAGTAGTTAAGTGAGATCCCTTAAGTCTATTTAACTATTAATCATGAGCCAATTGCATTAGACCCCTTTCATTTCTTAGGAGCATTGTAAATTTACTTTTCATGTGGTTGCATATCATATTGGCTCATTATTAGTTAGTTAATTAACTTAAGATGATGTAGGTAAGGGTTAATTAATCTACTTAATATATACCCTAACCTAATTAAATCATAAAATCAACCTAATTGATTTTCATTAAATCAAAATTAACTCACACATGGTGAATGGGATTAGGACCAACAAACATCTTTCACTTTCCTTAAGTCAAATCAAACTCAAAATTAAAAATGACATTAAAGAACTTTGGTTTATTTTAAATAGCCTTATTTGGTATGAATGTCCTTAGGACTTAGTTGGATTTGAATGAAATCACATGCTTGTGTTATTTTATTTCTTTCCAATCATGTTAAATGTTGCTTACCATATGTAATCATGCTTTAATTTCTTTTAAAAGTAACTAAACGAAATGGTTTCTTTTTTCTCTAATTGCATGTGTTGCTTTAAATTAAATAGGTGTGGCTATTATTACTATTAAATTTAAAAATATTTTTCAAAAGCCTACAAATCAATTATAATATATTTAGTGATGCTAATTATAAGTATCTATAAGTTTGCATGTGTTGATAATATAAGATATGCAATATGAAGCTCTCTTTCATTATCTTATATGGATTTGCATGGGATTTATAAATGTATAGTTCTTTTGAAAAGAACATAGCATTTGTTTAAATCTATTCCTATGCATTTTCAGACTAAGACTTAGGAAGAATTTCATATCACATATGTAAATCATATAATCAAATCAAATATGACTTCTTGCTTGACTTCTTATTTTTGTGGTTCTTTTTGTACATTCATATGTATCTAAGAAAAGTGGTATATTAATCTGGACACCCTGGGGCTGCGAGGCTTTAAGTAGCCCTAAGTAAGTCTTATACCTTACGTCCCTAGTGTAGAACAATGGCACGGCACTCATATAAAACTCTTATACATATGTATGTGTGATGTGACCAATGAATAAGAATCATAATCAAACAAATCAAATACAACTTTTGCATGAGTTTTCTTATCCTTATAGTTGCTTATACATCTACATGTATCTAAGAAAAGTGGTATATTAGTTTAGACACCCCAGGGCTATGAGGCTTTAGGTAGCCCTAAGTAGGTCTTGTACCTTACGCCCCTGTTGTAGAATAATGGTGTCATTCTCACTTAAAACTTTTATATATATGTGAATGTGTATCTAACTAATGGATGAAAAGCCTCTCTTTTCTATTAAAAACATATGCATTCATAATTCAATCAAATGAAATATTTAAATTCCAAACACATTTGTTTTCATTCATCATTCAAGTGTGCCAAGAACATTGCATATATAGGTATGTGTTGACCTCATTTTTAGAATGAGCTTTCAACTCCTCCATCTTAGCCATAAGACTCCTCTTAGATATTAAGAGTTCCATAGTCTTAAGACACTTCTAGTAATTAGTGAACACTTAACCTAACCCTAAAGACTTAGAAGGTTTAGCCATAGGAATAGGTTATACTTTAGGGGTGTTAGGAAAATTTTCCTACTTTATGGCCTAAACAAAATCCTCACTTCCTTCTTTTAAGACAAACTCTAAACTCATATCAACTTCAACTCTAAATCAAACCTTGAACCAATTTCTATGGATTTTCTCAAATCATGAATCAATTCCAAATAATTGAAACCCATAATTGAAATCCATAACCAAATCCAAATTCCAAAAATATTTCCTAAGCCATTTGATTCTATCTTATGGACTTAGCTCAAATCAAATCCAAATCAATTCAAATTCAAGAAATTTTTGCATAACCCATTTATATTCTCATTTATATTCACAAATATAAATGAAATATAAATTCAAATAATCAAAACCAATTCAAAACCTAAATCCAAATCAAACCAAAATCCAACTTGTGCCTTTTCAAGTCAAAGTCTTGAACTTAACCAAATAAAACTCAAATCAATCCAAACCCTTGGATTTTCTTCATGATTCAATCAACCCTTCAATCACAAACAAAATATAAACATAAACTTTAATCAAGCTAGCACAAGTCGAACCCATATTCACCCTTTTGAGTTGAAATTATCAAATGAATCAAAACCCATTTGACTCCAAATCACTTGCAAATTGATTCATATTTCAATCATAAGTCCATATGTGAGTTTAACCTAACTTGAATCAAGCCTAAATCAAGCCAACTAAACCTAGTTGGCTCACTTGACCCAAAGTGACCAATTTGACCTACATGAATTAAAATCCAATTCAATTCAAATCAAAGTGAGTTAAGCCAATCCAAACTTCATGTCATTTTTGTTGATCATCATAGGTTAATTAATTATCATGAATTGGGTCAATCCAAGCCCGTTGACCAAGTCAACCCTTTAATATGAACTAGCCAAATTACAACCTAAACCAAATTGATTGCAACCAATGGCTCAAGTTCACTCCAAATTGATTATTGAACTTGACCAAAGTCTCAATTAAACCCAATTTGACCAATTGGTCAACCTAATATTTTTTGACCCAATTTGACCCAAATGGGCCAAATTAACCCAAAAAAACCAAATGAACTCAAAATGACATGAAATTTGGTCCAATTTACTTTTGACTCATTTCAAATTTGCTCAAATCAAATTTAATGCTAAATGATGACTTTTCCCTTGGGTCAAGGGTGTCCCATGAGAAAAGATACTTACATGTGGTCATTTCTCTTCCTTAGCCACATCACTCATCCATTGGTCCACATAGGCACCAAGGACACTGATTTTTTGACCTAAGGAGTGGTTTGGGCAGCCATGACTCACGGAGGTGAAATCACCTCACATCTCCCATTGGAACACTTGGCATGAAGGACTCTCACCTCCCCTTGGCTAGGACACCCATTTTCCCTTCATGGCAGCCACTTTCCATGCCTTAGCCAACCAAAGTGAGCCACCTAGGATGATTCTCTTCTATTCCCAATCACCCCAAGCCAAATGATAAGAGTTTGGAGCCAAAAATTCAAAGAAAAGTGTGATTTTTGTTCACTTTTCAAATCATGGCATTAGAGGTTGAAGATTCACCCATTCCTCTCATTCTCCTTCTCCTAGAGCTCCCAAACCCATTGGCAATCACCCCCACTTCATTTTGGAGAGAAATACTCCAAAACTAAGTGGATTTTGGCGAGGAAACCATGATCATTGGTGGAAACTTCATTTTGATGTGAAGGCTAATATCTAAGCTCATTCCAAGGCCTCTTCCCTCACTAAACAGCGTGTTCGGGTCATCACCGTCACTGAATATCATCCCCGACAAGGTAACTTTCAAAAAAACAATAGCCAGCCTTAGGATCCTTCAAATGTGATGGTTTTTCATGTGATATTTAGGAATTTACCAAAGATAATATTGTATTTTTTACTTTAAATCATCCCAATTAAAAAATAAAAGCTTTCCGGTATGAATCGATGTGAAAATGAGTCTATTTGGAAAAGTTTTCACCTAGAATTCCTCTTTTTTCAACCTAATATCCCATTTTTATTGTTCACGGTCGGTGGATAGTAGCGTCTGATCCACGGTTTGGGGGATCAAACTTCTCGGATCACAAGATGATCACGTGATCTGGGCCTTCAGATTGCCTGATGCATTGTAGACCGTCTGATCCCATGGCTCGCGTGATCGGACGGATCAGACCATGCGCTAATTACACAATCTTGGCCTCTGGATCACGCGATCTGATCTAGATCATCCGGTTGGCGATCGGACGGTTTGGGTCAAACTGCGCATCATGGTCAACTCGCTCTCGCGCTTATTGGCTAATCACGGACCGCAATGCGCCACATGACCCACGCGTGCATCCAATGCGTACCATGTGTGGCACCGCATTGCCACATCTGTATGTCGCGTGTTAAGTAGGAAAATCGGATTTTTCTGATTTAAAAAATTATTTAAATCACCCAAACTTCAAAAATTCATACAAAATAAAATACTTAACAAAAATTATAAACAAGGGCTTGTTGGATTTGTCTTTTGAGAGGAATCCAACAAATCTAAAATCCACAAATTTGACTAAATATTTTGATCTTAATTTGAGTTTTAGTAAAAATTAAATTCTAATTAAACCAAAAATACATGTCAGATTAAATTGAAATTTTAAGAGATTAAAATTAAAGTTAAAATACACCTACCATAAAAATATTAAGTTAAAAAACCTTCGGATTAGAAGATATCAAATTTTGAGTTTCAAATGATTTATTTTAATAAAATAAATTAACATATTTCATAAAAATCTCTTAAATCAACTCAAACTTCCTAAAGTCATAATTAATTAGTAAAATCAAAAAAATACAAACTCAAATTCATTTTAAAGATAACTCAAAGGAGAATCCAATAAAATTATTTTAAAATAAATTTGAATAGTATATTTTCCTTAATTTAGGTTTATTTAAAAACTTAATAACCTTAATTACTCCCTAATGACTTCATTAATTAATTTTGAACTTGTCAGGCATGTTCAGTGGGATGACTTTTGCCTCCCCTAATTTTTTTAAAATTTATTAATGATTTAATCAGAAAAATTAATTAATTAACCCCTAATCACTCTCTATATGTAATTAAGCTTAATTAAGCATATGAATAGTGGTTTAATTCATTGATTAAGTTAATTAAACTTTGTTTAAGTGAAGAGGAGATTTATGGAATGGGTTTGGGGTATTTTCCCCAAGTCATTCCCTAAATCCCTTTCCTTCCTTAATTTGAATTTAATTAAAAGCTAATCCACTAATGACCTACTTAATTAACCTGATAAAATTTTCAAAACATTCTAGAACTCAATCACTTCCTTCTTGGGTATATGCTTAGGTGTTCAGTAACCTAAGTACCTTAAGGAAATCATACATAACCCACATGTGTGGGAAGGGTTATGAAAGTACTTAAATGAAACCCTTTAGCTTAATTAATCACTAATTGCGAGCCAATTGCATTAGGCCCTTTCTTTCCAAGGTGCATTATTGATTTAAATTCCTTGTGGTTTTATGTCATACATTGGCTCATAATTATTTTATTAAATATGTTAAAGTTGTATAGGTAAGGGATAATTAATGAACTTAATCTACACCTTAACCTGACCAAAGTATAAAATTGATCTAATAACCTAAAAATTAAACTAAAATAATATACACATGTGAGAATGGGTTAAGGCTAGCAAACCTTTTCACATTTCATAAATTCAAATCAAACTCAAAACCAAATCAAAATTTTCTTAAACTAACTTTAATTTGCTTTAAATAATCTTATTCCATAGGATTGCCTTTAGGAATTAATTAGAGTGAATGAAATTACATGCTTGCATCACTTTATTTCTTTCATAGCATGCTAAATATGTATGTCATATAAAAATCATGCATTCATGTCTTTTGAAAAATCAAATTAAAAATGAAATATTTTCTTTATGACAAATTGCATGTTTTGGATAAAGTAAGATATGAATGGCTATTATCACTACTAAATCCAAAACTATTTTCAAAACTTACAAACTGAAACATTACAAATGAAAATTATGCAATCTATTAGTACTTATTAGCTTGCATATATGAATAGTATAAAATGTGTTATGTGATTTTCCCTCTGTTTCTTAACATAGGATTGCATAGGATTTGCAAAGTGTATAGTCCATTTTAAAAGGAAATAACACTTGTCTGAAATCCATTCCAATACACTCCTATGTCATGACTCAAGAAGGAATTCCACATCACGTATATAAAATAAACAACCAAATCAAACAAACAAACATAAATTTTTTGCATGATTCTCTTTCCATGCATTTCTTTTTGTACATGCACATATATTTAAGAAAAGTGGTATATTAGTCTCAAAATTTTGTACCTTACACACCTGGTGCTAACAATGGCGCCCTACTCACTTATATCTTTTATACTTGTAAATTTGCATATGAAAAATGAATAAAAGAATCTCTCTTTTTCTACTTAATAAAAGCATGCATCATGAAGCATCCAAATTTTCTTAAGCAACACTCTTAGCATTCATCATTAAGGTGTGCTAAATATTTACATTTGCATGTATATATATACTTAGGGTCCATCCATATGCATGTTACACATGTTGGAAAAGAAATGAAGTGATGTGTGTTTTGTCATAGTATTTCACTTAATCTTAAAATGCCTTTCTTTTTGAATAGGTTCGTTTAGAGAAAAATCTAAACTTTGGATTAATTAAAACACAAAATAAAATATTTACTAAACAAAAAATCAAATATGAATCTACCTTAAAAATTACTTAAGGTAGGGAAGAAAGAGAAGTTCTCTTCTCTTTTTCTCTCTTTACAACTTAGTAATTAATTGTAGAATTCATTCAAACCAAATCAAAATACAAAATAAAATCAACCAAAGAAACTAAATAACTTACATGAAACAAACCCTCTAAGTTGAACATTTTCATACTTAGAAAACTTCAACCTTAAAGCCTAGCTAAGCATACCACACAAACCTTAAATGGCACACACATTAGGCTAAGTCACCATTTCTAGCTTTAGGTTAGGGCAGTGCATGGTTTGATGTTTGCTTTTTATTATGATATTTTTTTAGTTTAGATGTTAGGGTGTATTTGCATAGACTAAATGGTAGGAAATCTTAGTCTAACTATTATCTTCCATAGGGGATTGTGCTTACGGGGTGCTGTAATAAAAATATAATTGCTTTTGCAGTGCTTATACCCCTAAGCATAATCTAAAATAGGCCAGGTGGACTTGGTTACCCATGTGTGGGGTGCTAAGTCCAATTTATATGCATACATGCATGGGATTTTTACTTTGTTTAGCTAATCTCTATTTTGCAGGTGTTAGTTAGATTTAATTTTTCCTTTTCATGTAATTTTCCAATTAGGATTTTGGAATGATTATTATGGGGGATTAGGATGAACATTGGTTATAAGATTATATGTTATGTACCTTGTGAAGCCTTTGGAGCATCCACATTCCAACCATCAAAAAGAAGGAACCAAAAGAAGAAAGAAGAATGAAGACCCCCCATAACATGAACTCCTTTTTGTAATTCATTTTTAATTCGGGTTGTATAAGGGTAGAGCTCAGCTACCCAATTTCTTTTCGGGTTTATGCGGTGGAGCCCAACCACAAATAGCCTCTTATTCTTTTATGCTAGCTTTATAAAATATTTGATATTTTTAGCTTGTGCATTAAGATGGCACATTTCCTAGTTTCTTCCTTGCTTTGATGTACGGCCTAGATGACGATTAGGCTCCTAGAAAAAAGTAAATCTTCTACCAAATTAATCAACTCAAAACTAAAATTAATAACTCATAACCTCATTTAAAGCTTAGGTTATAAATCAAGATAAAAGAATTAGCAACCCCTTAGCTGGATGTTATATTTTCTTTCTCATATCATGCATAAAAAGCATATTATTTCGCTCTTGATTTGGAGGGCTTCCACCCATGCTAGGGAACTTGGTTTGACCTTTAAGAGCCATGGTGAAAATACACCTCCTTTCTTGCTGATTTTGGCCCACAATCCAAAATCTCATGCATTATCCATATGAATCCTAAAAGCCCGAGTCAAATGTATTTTCCAAAATAAAAATAAAACATATGAAAATTTTGCATTAGATTTAAGTCATTAATCATGCCCTATATGATCTAGTCTCTTAGGGAGTGTGTTTAAGGTCTTAGTATTTTTCTAAATAAATAACAGCCTAGCTATCTTGCATAAAGCATAAGACTTACCTACATATATTTAAAACCGTAGGAGGAGTTAGTTGGTGGCCACCCCCAGGTGGTTGTAAGTCTAACAGTCGAGTGGTTTATCCTCTCTTGTGGAGGTAAACCATATGGCCATTTTTGCCTTAGATTTAGATCGTTCCTTAGCCCTCACCAAAGCTCCCTAGATTTAGGTTCTCAAGTTACTATTTCCCTTCTGGGCCATGAGCATAAATCCTCACCTCTTAGGCATTTCTATGACCTTGCATCATGGAATTATAAGCCCTAATATTCTAATAAAAATTCAAATCAAACAAATAAATCCTTTTCAAATTTCAAAAATGTAAAGCCCAACCATAGGATAGTTTAAGATGCTCTGTTGATTTCTTAGCATCGTGAGCGTCTCCTATTTATCTTCCTTTAGCTTCGATAATAATTCTCTCCCTTTGATCAATCCCATTTGATCCTCCAAAATAAACCAATTTATTGATAGTCCAACCTCTGAAATCTTTGGAGACAATGATCATTTACCTTAATCGAGAGTATTCTTAAGGAATTTCATTCCTTATGATGTAATTAACTATTGTGGCTTGCCTTCATAGGGAACTTAACTGACCTGATTTAAAATAAACTCTTCTTTACTTTTCCATGTAAAGTAAGAATCTGCACATATTAAGACCCATAGTCCTGGGAGTCCTTATTTAGGTGATTAGGTCCATTGTAGGGTGGTGACTTCTACCTTTCGAGATAGTGCACCTCTCCTCAATGTCATACCCGATCACCCTAATAAGAACATCTGTGGATCTACGTGGTGTCCCACCTAAAAGAGTATATTTATGTTTTCATTTATCCTCTTTTCAAAAAAAGGATGGATGAAGGTGAAAATAATTTCACCACAGATTTTTCTAGCTACTCCGCTGAAGATGGTTCCTCTCTCCATCATTGGTGAATGATCGTTGTCTCCAAGTATCGATAGTGGATTTGTATTTCATGCGAGTCTGAGACTAACCTTCTTTTTTGTTGGCACTTAATTTATTTCATTCTCAAGCTAAGCTAGCCAACATCCTTTAGGTTTTAGGACCTCACTCCATGTAGGTCTTTAAACCCCTATTGGGTTCCCCCAATAGGTGAAAATAAAAAAAATTTAATAAAAAGAAATAACTAAATACTTCCTTCTTACCATTTCTATGGTAAGGAAAGGTGCATTGCAAAAATAAAGAAAGAATAAATCCTTTTATGAAAAACATCATCTTTCCAAAAAAAAGTACTTTTTCAAAATGCACATAATAAAATATTTTCACAAAAATTTTGCAAACCAACCTCATCTAACAACCTTCATGATTGTTATATGTAGGATCTTTTCAAAAAAAAAAATCAAAATCATGAAATCATCTTTTTCAAAAAGCACTTATGAACATCTTCATTTAATATACCCAAATTTATTGAATGAAGGTTTTTATTTCCAAACAAAATCAATAATCATATTTTTCAAAAAGCATAAATGAATACCCTCATTCAATATACCCAAATTTATTGAATGAAGGTTTTCATTTTCAATCAAAATCAACAATCATCTTTTCAAAAAGCACTCATGAACATTCTCATTCAATATACCCAGATTTATTGAATGCAGAATTCATTTCTAAAAACAAAATAATAAATTAACTTTTTTAAAAGCACAAATGATCATTCTTATTCAATATACCCAATTTTATTGAATGAAGATTTCATTTCCAAATAAAATCACATCACAAAATTGAAACTCCATTTCAATATATCTTACATATGCTGAAGTTGGAGTTTCTTCCCTTTTCAAGAATTTCAAGTTTGAAGATAAGCCTTTTCATTCCATATGTCCAAACGTTTTGGATGAAGGCTTTATCTTCAAACAAAATCACACCATTTGAAACTCTCCTCAACACATTCCATATGTGTTAAGTTGGAATTTCCATCTTTTCAAAAGCAATAAATCACTCACAATTTCATCTTTGAAAAATAAAACATATTGACTCTACTTGACATACCTAAATTTGCCAAGTAAGAGTTTTATTTTTCAAAATAAATTTGGATCTTTTGTTTAGCTTACCCAAATTTGCTAAGTGAAGCTCCTCTTTTCAAAATTTTAAAAGGAGATCAAACACATTAGGATTCTTTATTTAGCATACCTAAATTTGCTAATTAAAAGATCCTATTTTCAAAATTCAAAAATAAAAAATCAAACAAATTATGATTCTTTATTTAGCATACTCAGATTTGCTAAGTAAAGATCCTCTTTTCAGAATCATAAAAAAAAATCAAACACATTGGACTCTTTATTTAGCATACCCAAATTTTCTAAGTAAAGATCCTCTTTTCAAAATCAAAAAAAAAAAAACATAACACATTTGGATACTTTATTTAGCATACTCAAATTTTCTAAGTAAAGATCGTCTTTTCAAAATCACAAAAAAATATCAAAACATATTTGGATCATTTATTTAGCATACCCAAATTTGCTAAGTAAAGATCCATTTTCAAAAATAAAGACAAAAATTCAAACACATTGAATCCTTTATTTAGCATACCCCAATTTGCTAAGTAAATATTCATTTTCAAAAAAAATCAAAATCAAAATCAAAATCAAAACACATTTGGATCCTTTATTTAGCATACTCAAATTTGCTAAGTAAAGATCCTCTTTTCAAAAAATCAAAACAAAATCAAAATGCACTTGGATCTTGATTTAGCATACCCAAATTTGCTAAGTGAAGATCCTCTTTAAAAAAAAATCAAAACAAATTCACACATGATTCACATCATGGGCAAACAAGGAAAAATGGAAAATTGTTTTCAACAACTCACGTAGCATACTCAAATTTTCTAAGTGAGTAATCCCAAAAGAAAATCAGTTGATCCTTTATTTTAACATACTCAAATTTGTTAAATGAAGGGTCCCCAAAAATTTAAAAAAAAAATCAAATTCAAATATGAACTAATGGAAGCATCAAAAATCTCTCCAAAATTCTTAAACCCCGTTCAACATACCTAAATTTATTGAATACGGGTTCTAAACTTAAATCAAATTCGAGGTCTCTCCTCCAGAAATTCAAAATCTCTCCAATATTTGGAACCCAATTTAGCATGCCTAAATTTGTTAAACGAGGGTTGCAATCCAACAATCAAATCAAGTTAACAATTCAAATCAACAATATTCGAGCAAAGGCCTATATGCTTCTCTTTCCAATAATGCAGATTTCACGATTGTTAGTGGAGAGGAGGTGTGCAAGAAGCCACTTCCAGTGTGACCTTCCCATGAAGTTTCACCAAAGAAGAAAGGCCATAAAAGTTCCTTCAAGAGCCAAGAATAGGATTAATAACGATTTTTGAGTATGTCTCATCCATTCCAGATAAGTATGACTCAAATAACTTGAATCCTAATTCCCAAAAGAAGAAAACTCTCAAAATGATAATCATAATAATGATCATGATCCATAAAATAATGATAATGATGGACTTGATGTCTTTAATGATTCCAACTTGAGTAGAAACACTCTCATTCTAAAACTTTTGGGGTGTCACTATCAACAAAGAGTTAGAGTCATCAAATCCAATAGAAGAAATTTTGGGCACTATAAAAGAGTAGGTAGATATCAATTCTACTTCTTCTAAGATGTAGCAATTATTGCGAAGAGGGTCTTACCACTTTGATCAACACCATAGGTAGAAGAAAACCAATTGTTGGAAATAATTAAATTCTAAATCCTTGTGGTGAATAAATTTCGATAGGAGTTGCCTTCAAATCTATGGAGAGAAAGAAAGGAAAGACCTATAAAAATTTATCTTTTTAGGATGCCATGTAGATCCACAGATGTACTTATTTAGGTGATTGAGTACATCATGGAATATATCTTCAAAGTCACTACCCTTTAATGGACCTAATCACCTCAATAAAGACTCTTAAGGATGATGGGTCTGCATATTTACTAAAGATTCTTTTCCTACTTTACATGAAAAAGTAAAGCAGGATTTATTTTAAATCAGGTTCATTAAGTTTCTTACAGGGGCAAGCTCCCATAGTTAATTACATTCTAAGGGACGAGATCCCTTAAAAAACTCTTGATTAAAGTAAATGATCATTGTCTTTGAAGATTTCAATAGGAAGGACTATGAATCGATTGGTTTATGTTTGAAGATCAAATAGGATTGATCAGAAGAGGGAGTTATTATTGAAGCTAAAAATGGAAGATAAGTAGGAGATGCCGACGAAGCTAGGAAACCTAGCGAGTATCTCAAACTATCTTATAGTTGGGCTTTACATTTTTGAAATTGATTTAGTTTGTTTGAGTTGCATTTTTCATTAGAAATTTAGGACTTAAGATTCCTTAACACAAGATTAATAAAATACCTAAGAGGTGAGTATGACCCGCAAAGAAGAGAAGCAACCTCATAACCTAAATCTATGGAGCTTCGGCGAGGGCTGGAAGCACAAACTAAATGTAAGGCAGAAATGGGTAATTGGTTTGCCTCCACAAGAGAGGACAAATCACCGGACAACTTAGACTTACAACCACTTGGGGGTGGCCGCCAACTAACTCCTCCTACAATTTTAAATATATGTAAGCAAGTCTTTATGCTTATGCAAGATATCTAGGCTGTTATTTATTTAGAAAGAGATTAAGTCCTTAAACTCACTCCCTAAAGAGACTAGATCATATAAAGGGACATGCTTTAAATGACCTGAATCTAATGCAATTCAAATTTCATTTCATTTTTATTTTGGATAATTATTTTGACTCAGGCTAATAGGATTCATATGACTAATGCATGAGAAAGAAGATTATTGGCCAAAATTAGCGAGAAGGCAAGAGGTGACTTTCCACCATGGCTCTTAAAGGTCAAGCCAAGTTTCTCTGAAAAAGGTAGAAGCCGTCCAATCAAGAGTGAAATAAGATGCATTTGTGCATGATATTACAAAAGAAATGCTCATTCAGCTAAGAGATTGCTAATTCTTTTATCTTGATTTTAAACCTAATCTTTAGGTGAGGTTATGAGTTGTTTAATTTTATTTGAGTTATTAAGTTGGGTAAAAGATTTATTTTTCTCTAAAGAATCTAATCCACATCGAGGCCATACATAAAGCAAGAAAGAAACTAGAAAAATGATGCTACTTAATGTAAAAAGCTAAACAAATCATAAACTAATTTATAAAGGAAATTGCAAAAAGAATAAAAGGTCATTGTGGTCGGGCACCACTGTACAAACCCAAAAATATCAAATTGGGTAGCCGAGATCTATCCTTATACAACCCAAATTATAAATGAATTAAATTATAATTAAGCAAGGAATTCATTGTTATAGGGGTCTTCAAGCTTTATTCTTCTTTCTTCTTTTCTTCTTTCTTCTTCTTTTCTTCTTTCTTCTTTAGATGGTTGGAAGGTGGATGCTCCAAGGCTCCACATGGTGCATAAGATGGGATCGTATGACCAATGCTCATACTAATCCCCATAACAATTATTCTGAAATCCTAATTGCATAAATTTACATGAAAAAGAAAAGTGAAAATCTAAGTAACACCTGCAAAATAAAGGTTAGCTAAAACAAACCACATAAATCCCAAGCATGTATATTGGACTTATCACCCCACACATGGGTGACTAAGTCCACCTGGCCTATGGATTATGCTTAGGGGTATAAAGCACCTGCAAGTAAAAGTATTTATATTTTTATTTATAATAGCACCCCTTAAGCACAATCCAGAAAAGAATAGTTAGACTAAGAGCATCCTACCATTCATTCTACGAGCATACACCCTAACATCTAGTCTAAAACATATATCACAAAATAAAATAAACATCAAACCATGCACCACTAACCTATGGCTAGAAGTGGTGACTTAGCTAATGTGTGTGCTTTGAAGGCTTGTGGTATGCTTAGTTATGGCTTTAGGTTCAAATTTTCTAAGTGTGAAGAACATGTTTAAGTTAGAGGAGGGTTTCATTTAAGTTGTTTAGTTATTTTGGGTTGATTTTATTTCATGTTTTGATCTGATGGTGGATCCTATTAATTACTTTATGAAGAGAGGGAAAGAGAAGAGGACCTCTCTTTCCTTCCCTAACATAAGTAATTTTTAAAGTAGATTCACATTTTAGTTTTGTTTAGGTGAATGTTTGATTAAATCTTTTAATTTATCCTATTTTCAGATAAACTCTAAATAAACCTATTCAAAAAGAAAGGCATTTTAAGATTAAATAAAATGAATCAAAATTCACATAACACACATTACTTCATTTCTTTCCCAACATATATAGCATGCATATGGATGGACCCTAAGCATATCAATACATACAAATGAGAATATTTAACAAACTTTATGATCCATAATAAGCAATCCATTTAAGGAAATTTAGAAGTTTAATATGCATGATTTTTCTTAAGTAGAAAGGGTTTTCCTTATCTAAATTTTTACATACACACATGAAAGTAAGAAAGGCATAAGTGAGTATAGCGCCATTGTTAACTAGAGGTGTATAAAAATACTACTTAGGCTACTTAAATCCTCACAATCTCGAGATTATCCAGACTAATATACCACTTTCCTTAAATAAAAACATATGTATAAAAGAAATAAAATAGAAGAGTAAAAAATGCAAAAGTTGTTTAATGGATTCAGTTTATTTTATGCAATTTATGTATGCAAGTATAGGTAACCCTTCTAAAGTGGTAGCATAGGGATGAATAGGGTATGAAATTAAGTAAGTGTTGGGTTCTTTTCAAATGAACCTTATATCTTACCAACTCCTATTCAAAACTATGCTAATATAAGAAATAAAGGAAACATATGCTATGCATACCTTTATAATCTATCACATGCAAGCTTATAATTAAGATATAAATAGCACACTTTCAGATTTGGTATTTGATTTATATGTTTTTGAAAATAATTTGGATTTAGTAGTGATACTAGCCATTCATATTTCTACTTTAGCCAACACATGCAAATTGACATAAAGTAAACAATTTCATTTTAAAATTTGAATTGGAAAAATATGAATGCATGAAATCACATGACATACAACTTAACATGTTGGGGAAAGATCCAAAGTAATGAAATCATGTAAACAAACTCACTTCACTTAAATCCTAAAGACATTCTTATGGAATAAGAAAGTTTAAAAAAAAATTAAAGTGAATTCATAGTGATTTTTGTTTAGTTTGAAGTTTGATTTAATTTTGAAAAGGGGAGATGAGTTTGCTGTTCCTAACCCATTCCCACATGTGTTTGATATTTTTGTTTAATTTTAGATGATTAGATTCATTTTTATGCATTGATTAGGTTAAGGTATGAATTAAGTAACTTAATTAACCCTTACCTACACCACCTTAGAAAAATTAACTAAATAATTATGAGCCAATGAGATGACATAAAACCCATAAGGAATTTAAATTTGCAATGCTCCTAATAAGGAAAAGGTCTAATGCAATTTGGCTCACAATTAAAAGTTAATTAAGCTAAGGGGTTTAGCCTAAGTAATTTCAAAACACCCTTTCACACATGTGAATTGGGTTTTGATTTTCTTAATTGAACTTAGGCTATTAAACACCTAAGAATCTACCCAAAGTAGATTAATTAAGTTTTGAAACTTTTTAGTATTTTTAGAAATTGATTAAGGGGATAATTAATGAATTAACCCTTAATTAAGAGGGGATTAAAGAAAGAAGAGGGGGTTTAGGGAATAGCTTAGAGGAAATACCCCAAAAATATTCTATAAACCTCCTACTTACTTGATCTAACCTTTATCGACCCTAATTATAGGTTAAAAATACTAACCATACCCTAATTATGCTTAATTACATAAGGAGGGTAATTAAGGAAACCATATGCAATTCTTCTAATTAAGCCTTCAACAAATCCCAAGAAAATTAGGGTAGGTAGAAGTCATCCCCTAAAACTTACCCAAGAAATTTTGGATTAATCAGAGGCTTAATTAAAATGTAATTAGCATAATAAACTTTCCAATAAAACCCAATTTCAAAGAAAATCATAATTTAAAACCCATTTTTCTGAATTTTCTAGAGGGAGTTATGAATTTTAGAAGATCTCTTAGTTAATTAGGAATTAATTAAGCATTTTTAAATAACCCTAACTAATCTCTAGCACATGGCATGACGCATGGCAGCGGTGGTCAGCGTGCTTCACATGTGTCGCGCTATGAGGGATTACTTAAATGTCACATCCCAAATGACGGCTGGCGGCGCATGCACTTTGTTCCTCTAAATGTGCAGGATTATCTCAGCCATCCATCTAAAACATACAGATGGATGACTAAGATCTTCCAAGTTCTTTTCCTTGATCAATAGAGACCGTCCATGATCAAGGGGAAGATCCAAGCTCGATCTAGCATGGAATCAAACCAAACTCAACCCACACCATCTAAAGACAAAGAGCGGAAAATCCAATAGTCAAAAATCGATGGGATGAAAATTTCTTTCGAAAATCTCCACACCACATTGAGTTTAATGGTCAAAAAATTCCATACCTTGCTGGAGGTGATCACCGACGCTCGATTTCCTTGGAGAAGCTTTGTCCGGTTGAGACGAAGCCTTGCTAAAGTTTTGAGCACTTGAGGTTGAGTGGATCCTCCTATGGGTCACCTCCTCCTTTGCTAGAGTTTAGTTTTGATCCAATTCAATTCACCCTTGGCTTTAGAACTTGGGAATGAACTTAGGTGAGCTTGACTTGGTCACTTAAGTGTGCTTGCAAAAGGAATTGCAATGGATTTAAGTGTAGAAGAAGTTGGCAATTCAATTAGCTTCCCCTATTTTCATTGTTTGAAAATTGAGAAATAGGAAATTGGCAATAGCTTTAAGATGCTTGCTCTGATGGGTCCTAGGTCTCACTAACACTCAATGAAGAATGATCAAAGTGTGTTAGGGGAGTATATTCTTGAAGGATCGAGACTATTTTCTTGTCATTTTGATCCAATTTATCATATTGGGAGGATTGTTTGATTAGTTAGGAGTGTGCACATGGTCAGTTTGAGCCAAAGAGTGGATTTCCAACCTCCCATGTGCTTGAATTTGAGCTTGAGAGGGAGTTTGAATTTTCAATTTTGACCCATAGGGTCAGGTTTGGTCTAGGGACCAAATGGGCTGACCCAAACCTATTGTGTTTGGTGCACCACTCTCCCATAGGTCCCCTTGAGCATTTAGAGAAGCCTCAAGTGAATGTGAAGAGGGTATGACCAAATTACCCATGGGTTAAGCCAAAATTTATTCTATGGCCTAGGGGTAGGATGGCCATTTTGCTATTTTTTTCACTTTGGATATGTTGGGTATGTGGAGAAACTAGTTTTGGCAAAGTTTCATGAGATTTGGAATCTATTTGATAGGGTTTGGCTCATGTTGACCCATTTAGGTCAAAATGGGTCAACTTGGGTCAAGTTGACCAATATGTCAAATTGGGTCAAACCAAGGGTTAAGTCAAGTTCATATGACCATTTGAAATGTTTTGATGGCTTTGGTTTGGTTCAATTTCGTATGGTTTTGAATTTGGCTCATATGACTTCATTTAAGTCAAATGGGTCAAGTTGACCTATTTGACCCATTTGACCTATTTGAAGTAGGTCAAGGTAGGTTTAGGGTCATATTGAGTGGATTGATATCTTTGTTTCCAATCAATTTTGGTTAATTTCATTTGGCACAACATGACCCTTAGTCATGTTGGGTCTAAGGTCAAATGGCTAGTTAGGTCTAGTTGGCCAAGAGGCTTTGGTCAAGTTTCACAAGTGATTTGTAATGGACTTGACCCATTGGTTTCAATCAATTTGGCTTAGATCAAGTTTTGACACATTTTGACCCTTTAATTGGGCTAGGTTAAGCTCAAATGTTGGCTTGGTCAAGTTCAAACATAGGTTATGAGTGAATTTAGATCAATCGTTTCAATCAATTTGGCCTATGGTGAAATTTGGCTATGTTAGGTTTCATTTTGTTGGTGTTGACTTGGTCAACCCTAGGTTTGACTTGGTTTGACCCAATTTGATTGATTGATCATTCCATGATGATTGATCATGAGAGGCAAATATGAGTTTGGATCAATCCAATTTGGTTAGATCAAAATTTGGCTCATAAGGGTACTTTAGGTCACTTTGGGTCAAGTGAACCTAACTAGGTCAAATGGCTTGGTCGAAGCTTGATTTGAGATTGGTCGATCTTGTATATGGACTTATGATTGAAATATAAATCCATTTACAAGTGGTTTGAAGTCAATGGGTTTAGATCCATTTGACAATTTCATATTCAAAGAAAGAATATGAAAGGGTTTTGGGTTTGATTTTTGACTTAGGTTTTAATTGTTTGATTGGAGTTTGGATTTATATATAAGTTCATGATTGTAGGGTTGATTGAATCATGGGGGAAAATCAAGAGTTTGGCTTGATTTGAAATTGATTTGGCTAAGTTCAAGATTTTGACTTGAAAGGCTTAGGTTGGATTTTGAGTTGATTTTAGTTTGATTGTTTGAATTTATATTTCATTTATATATGTGAATATAAATGAGAATATAAATGGATCATGAGAAAATTTCAAGGATTTGAAGTGGTTTAATCATGATTTGGGCTAAGTCCATTAAGAAGGGTTTAAGGGACTTAGGAAAATTTGGAGATTGGATTTTGAATTTTTTTTGAATTTGTTTTGATTGATTTATATTTATATTTCATTTATATATGCGAATATAAATGAGAATATAAATGAGTTATGAGAAAATCACATGAATTTGAATTGATTTGATGATGATTTAGGCTAAGTCCATTAATAGAAAATTAATGACTTAAGGAGATTTTAAATTGGAAATTTAATTTTAGGGCTTGATTTGATTGATTTATATTTATATCTCATTTATATATGTGAATATAAATGAGAATATAAAAGAGTTTTTTGAGAAAATCTCATGAGTTTGAGATGGTTTGATCAAGGTTTTGGCTAAGTCCAATAATGAAAAATTAAGGGACTTAAGAAATATTTAAATTGGAAATTTAATTTGAAGATTTAATTTGATTGATTTATGTTTATATTTCATTTATATATGTGAATATAAATGAGAATATAAATGATTTTTGAGAAAATCTCAAGTATTTGAATTGATTTAGATCAAGAAGAGGCTAAGTCTTTAAGGGAGAACTTAAAGAACTTAAGAAAATTTCATGAATTGATTTGGAATTTTGAGTTTAGTTTGATTTGATCTGAATTTATATTTCATTTATATATATGGATATAAATAAGAATATAAATGTATTATGAGAAAATCTCCAAGATTTGAATTGATTTAGATCATGAAGAGTCTAAGTCTTTAAGGGAGAACTTAAAGAACTTAAGAAAATTTCATGAATTGATTTGGAATTTTGAGTTTAGTTTGATTTGATTTGAATTTATATTTCATTTATATATGTGAATATAAATTAGAATATAAATGGATTATGAGAAAATACCAAATATTTGAATAATTTTGAATCATAATTTTGGTTAAGTCCTTAAGAAAGGGTTAAAGACTTAGGAAATTTGAACTTAGTAATTTTTTTGATGAATTTTGATCATGGGTTTCAATCATAGATTTCAATCATGGATTTCAATCATATGGAGTTGGTTTGGATTTGGAGAAAATCAACAAGATTGATTTGAGTTTGACTTGAAAGAAGGAAAGTGAAGAATGATTTAAGCTAAGGGTAGGAAGTTTTCCTAACACCAAGGTGATATTCTGGCTAACTCTTCTAAGTCTTTTGGCTATTTGAGTGTCCACCTAATCACTAGATGTATCTTAAGACTAAGGAACTCTTAAAGTCTAAGAGGAGTCCTATGTCTAAGATGGAGGGGTTGATTTGAGGTTGGAGGAAATCAAATAGAATTTATATGGAGTTTGACTTGAAAGAAGGAAAATGAGGAATGGTTTAAGCCAAGGGTAGGAAATTTTCCTAACATAAGGCATGAATGGCTAACTCTTCTAAGTCTCTAGGGGTGGTTTGAGTATCCACCTAATCACTAGATGCTTAAGACTAAATTCTTAAATTCTAAGAGGTGTCCAATGTCCAAGATGGAGGTGTTGAGAGCTCAATCTAAAGATGAGGTCAACAATACTTCTTAAAATACACCTTACAATCCAAAATAAAAACACCAAACTATTCTGAAGGTTAATCTTAAGATCTCAAGCTACTTTGGAAGGTTTCCACTATTCTAAATAATGAGCACATCTTCACCTTTTCTAAAGAGAAAGAGAAGTGTTAATAGATTAACGATTCTTCTTTCCTCAATTAGTGGCAACCTCCTCAATTCATACTCAACATAGAACATCCTAGGGAAAAGAAAGGCAAGCAATCTTCTCGAAAGAACACAATATAAACCAAGACTCAAAAGAAAAATAAAAATTAAATAAAATAAAAAGAGAAAAGAGAAAGAAAATGAAATGAAAAGAGAAAGGAAAAAGAAGAAAGAGAAAAGGTAGCACCCATAATGCACATTTGGAATCCAAAAGATGAATCATGTGTAAATAAATAAAAAAGAGGGAAAAGAATATAAAAATAAGTTTTAGTTTACTTTTGACAAGTCTTTGGAGGAGTAACAAACTAAAAGGTCTAAAAGATGATTCATATATGATATGACTTGAAACTTAGTAGGTATGTGTGGACATTGACTCCAATTTTACTATCTCATGATATTATTATAGAATTGGAAGTTAATAATTCCTCCTAACCTCTATCAAAAAAATGAAGTCATATATGTATTATGAGATATCAAATTTCCACTTCATATCAAAAGAAGATTCAGTAGTTGCAAACAAACCTTCAAATGGAGCAATAAGATCAGCTTTTGCTTAGTCTACCTACCTTGCTTAAAGAATTTTGAAGACTCTCAAGTAGGGGAGGCACTCCTTGAAGTTGTGAAAAAAAATTAAATCTTCAATTAATGAGTTTTAAGAGATCAACCTCATAACAAAAAGGTAGTCCACCCACCCTCCCAACATCCATATATTATAAATCAGAAAGAAAATACCAATGACTTGGTTAGGTTACTTTTGTAGTTTAAAGACTACTTTACTTAAGATCATAATGAAATACCCAATACATCTCTAAAGGTAAGCAGCCTACAAACTCAATTGAACCTATTGCCCTTCCCACTTTGCAAACTTTTGAGGTGAACATTTGCATCAAGAAGAAGATCAAAGTTTAAAGTCAACCTTATTAAAGAAGAAAGATATTATCATTCCCAGTCAAAAATGAAGGATGTTGAAATTTGCACATGTGCCGATTCAAAAAAATTTAGTTAGGCATCCACATTGCCTACTTCAAATTTAACAATGGATATAAGCTCTTTGCATGCAGTCTCCTCATTCAAGGATAGATCGAATGATGCTTGAGGATGAGAAGTCATTTGCACTTATCATTTCCATTAGAGTTTACTGTTATAAGGTCATGCCTTTCTCTAATCACCAAGATTAGAGAAAGGAAGACCTTCTTTACGATCTGAGTAGTTGTCTTCAATTAGTTATGATGCTATAGTCTGAAGTTGAATCCCTTAGAACATACAGCTGGGATGACTTTGGGGGAGTGTCTAAGGCTTGTAGTAAAGCATCATGGTATAATAAAGATGGATCCAAAAGAAATTGAAGTGACATCAAAGATGTACCTCCAAGGTTCATCCCAAGAAAAGAATGACTTTTAATCAACATTGAATATAGATGGTTTAAACTCTTTCAAAACTAGTCTATCTCAAAACTTTCCAAATTAAGACTCTACTTTTGATCATTAAAAAGCTTACTTTGGTGCTTCGAAGGATGGAAAGCAGTTTAAACCACTATAGTAGGAGAGACGTCTATGGGTGTGCCATAACCTCGAGTTATACCAAGCCAACAACATGCTGATCCGCCCTAGAAGTTTCCAAGTAGGAGAACTTGTTCTTGTTCTAAAGAGACCAATTGTTGGCCATCTAAAGATTGGAAGCAAGTTTTATCCCACTTGGGAAGGCTCTTTTGAGAAGGCCTACCAGGGAGGATCTTATGAACTTATCAATTGAAAAGGGAAACACCCCGTTGGTTCCAATTAATGGACTCTATTTGAAGAAATATTACACATAAAATCATATTTGAAAACAACAATTCTATCTTCAAAAATTATGTTCCAATTCATCAAAATATTCTCTCCTTTCAAAGCATTGTTTGCTTGCTTGCGAATCCGCCACAACATGTTTAGGATAGGTATAAGAGAACTCAAGAGGCATCATATCCTTCTTCCACAACACAAACGCAAATTAATCACTATTTCTTGACACTACTAGAATAGGTGTGAGAGAACCAAAGAGACATCCTATTTTGACTAGCACAACTAAGTTAGGCGTAAGAGAACCCAAGCGACACCCTTTCTTGGTGGGATTTCAACTACCAGTCATGGCACCACTTCATCAAATTCCCTAAGCATGTTAAGAATAGGTGTGAGATAACCTAAGAGGCGTCCTATTCTCTTTAACACAAGCACAAAAATAAACATAAATATTTTATCTCAAGCTATTTTGATGTGAGAGCAAGCCCTCTATGGCACTCACTCATTAGATGCTCTAGGTCGGATCTACATGCTACCTCGCTAGCCTGTCACCCCAGTGGTCACTTGTTTGAAATTTGTGAGTCCCTACGCTTTCTTCCTGACTTGACCATTATAAACCAATGAACGCCTTGTTAGTTTGGTAGGCTTCACTGCGCAGCTAGTAAGCTATTTTATGTTGACTTTTTTTAAGAAGATGTGAGTCCCTGAGCTTTCTTCTTGAACTAGCTATCATGCATCAACTATGTTGAGTATATTTGAGGTTTAGGATAAGTCCTAGAGGCTCTTTTCCTCTTGACTACTTTTGAGTTGACATAATTCCCCTAGTGGCATTCACTCAAGAGTCAAGTCGATGGCACGGCCGATAAGATAGACTATCCCAAAGAATCACTCACATAGGAGGATGTGAGTCCCCGAGCTTTCTTCCGAGGTTGATTATTGCAAACCGATGGGCACCTTAGGTTGGTTGATGTTCGCTATCCTGATAGCAACTCACCCAGTGGATACACCACTCTTGGCAGATGTGAGTCTCAGTGCTTTCTCCTGGAGTTGGCCACCGAATTCTTATTGAAAATTATCTTCTCCATGGTTTTGGATCAAGCCTTTAGTGGCCCCATCCACCACGGGCACTCTATTTGGATCATGTCCTTTATGACCCCATTTAGACACTACCTGGGTTACTTTTGGATTGGACAGTCCCCCTTTTCTCGTAACCACCTCTGTTGTTGGAGAATTTGTTCAACGAGTACACAGATTCTCCCTTAGTTCAGTAAACTAAGATAAATCTAGGCTAATATAAGCTCCTTCTCAGTATGATCCCTCACAAACTAATAGGGAGCATGATAAACAAACTAAACAAAATAAATAAATTAATTCGCTTGTGGATTAGGAACTCAAGCCCCCAAAGGACCCCTTTTCCCAAGAAGGCATCCTATCTTTAGGGCACTATTAGCAGAACTCCCTATAGAAATTACTTGACTACCTAAGTTGAGATAAGTCCTCGAAGCACTCTCTCTTGAGTCAAGTCTTCAATGTTTCCATAAGGTTACCCTCATTCACTTTGGAAGAGTCACTACGCATTCTTTCTAGCATGACTGTCATAAACTGACGGGTAGCCCTAGATCGAGTTGACATGTTACCTCGCTAATGTGTTACTCTAGTGATCTTTTATAGTGAAAGATGGGAGTCTCCAAGCTTTCTTCACTAGATTAGCTACTGCAAACCGAAAGGCACCCCTTTGGTTGGATGGTTCTCCCCTCGGCCGAGAAGCTACTCCTTTTGGATTGTTAAACTTGAATTAGATCAAGGCCACCATGGCCCCTACTCAGTGCAGTCCATCACAAACCAATGGGATCCATAAAAATGATTAAAAATGAAATTGACTTTGACTATCTTTGAGTTGATTTAAGTCCCCCAATGACATTCACTCAATTGTTTTGGAGGATATAAGTATACTATGCTTTCTTGCTAGTACAACTGCTACACACCAAAAGACATTCCTTTGGTTGGATAGCCCTACATTGGACTACCCATTTGGATTGGTAAACCTGAATTAGATCAAGGCCACTATGGTCCCTACTCAGTGCAATCCATCACAAACTAATTAGATTTATCTTAAACAAAATTAAAAATGAAATTGATTTTGACTATCTTTGAGCTGATTTAAGTCCCCTAGCGGCATTCACTCAATAGTAATCCATAAGTTGGGTTCACCTATTACTGAATCATCACCGACAACGGTCCCTACTTTGGAGGATAGTCTATACTTTCTTCCTAGTAAACTGCAACAAAGGCATTCCTTTGATTGATAGTCCTACTTTGGACTACCCCTTTGGATTGGTAATTCTGAGCTAGATCAAGGCCACCATGGCCTCTACTCAGTACAACCCACCACAAACCAACAGGATCTATCTAAAAATCTTAAAATTTAAAAAATCTAAAACAAATCAACCAACCTCCCCCAATGGAGTCAAAATAAAACAAATTTAACTCTCTTCCCTAATGGAGCTCAATTAAAAAATCTCAAACAAAATTAAATAAACAAAATAAATCAAAATAATCAAATTAAATCAAATCTATTTGCTTCTCCTCTGTGAGATGCAAATCTTTTCATTCTCCTGGGATCCAATACTAATCCTCAAATTTCACAACCCCTTTTTCATCTAGTGGATGACTTGGACTTGCTCCCTGGTGGAGAGTTCATATTTCCATCCCCAGTGGAGTACTAAACAACAAATTTCTCCCTAGTGAGACTCAAATCAAATCAAACCTCTCATCCCTCAGCGGATAACTTGAACCTTTTCCCTTAGTGGAAGGTTCACATACTCAATTCCAAGTGGATTCCTCCTTCACTCTCTTATGTCTCTGACATAAGTAGAGTCACAATGCACTAAGCTCTTGCTTCCTTCTACACCTCTAGTTTGGTAGTAGATCATTTATATTAGTGCTTTGTGATCGTTCGATGTTGTTGATCATCTTGGTCAACACCAATACGTGTTGTATGCCTTGTCAGTCACACCACACCTATTGGGCACTCTTTGTTGATCTCATTTTTAGAATAAGCTCCCAACTCCTCCATCTTAGACATAGGACTCCTCTTAGACATTAAGAGTTCCTTAGTCTTAAGACACTTCTAGTGATTAGGTGAACACTTAACCTAACTCTACTTAGAAGGTTTAGCCGTGAATAGGTTATGCCTTAGGGGTGTTAGAAAATTTGTCTACCCTATGGCCTGAACCAAATCCTCACTTCCTTCTTTCAAGACAAACTCCAAACTCCTATCAACTTCAACTCCGAATAAAACCTTGAACCAATTTCAGTGGATTTTTTCAAATCATGAATTAATTCCAAATAATTGAAACCTATAATTGAAATTCATAGCCAAATTTAAATTCCAAAAATATTTCCTAAGCCCTTTGATTCTATCATATGGACTTAGCTCAAATCAAATCCAAATCAATTCAAATTCAAGAAATTTTCTCATAACCTATTTATATTCTCATTTATATTCACAAATATAAATAAAATATAAATTAAAATAATAAAAACTAATTCAAAACCCAAATCCAAATCAAACTAAAATCCAACTTGTACCTTTTGAAGTCAAAGTCTTGACCTTAACCAAATCAAACTCAAATCAATTCAAACCCTTGAATTTTCTTCTTGACTCAATCAACCCTTCAATCACAATCCAAATATAAACACAAACTTCAATCATCAAATCAAAATTAAGCTAACACAAGTCAAACCCATATTCACCCTTTTGACTTGAAATTATCAAATGAATCAAAATCCATTTGACTCCAAATCACTTGCAAACAGATTTATATTTCAATCACAAGTACATATGTGAGTTCAACCAAGCTTGAATCAAGCCTAAATCAAGCCAACTAAACCCAATTGGCTCACTTGACCCAAAGTGGACAATTTGACCAACATGAACCAAAATCCAATTCAATTCAAATCAAAGTGAAAGTTACCCAAAACTTCATGTCATGTTTGTTGATCATCATAGGTTAATCAATTATTTTGAATTCAACCAAGCCGTTGACCAAGTCAACCCTTTAACCCATATGAACCCAAACTAGCAAATTACAACCTAAAATCAAATTGATTGCAAACCAATGGCTCAAGTTTACTCCAAATTGATTATTGAGCTTGACCAAAGCCTCAATTAAACCCAATTTAACTAATTAGTCAACCTAACCCATTTTGACCCAATTTGACCCAAATGGGTCAAATTAACCCAAGTTAAACCAAATGAACTCCAAATGACATGAAATTTGGCCCAACTTACTTTTGACTCATTTCAAATCTGGTCAAATCAAATTCAATGCCAAATGACCACTTTTCCCTTAGGTCAAGGGCATCTCATGAGAAAAAATACTTATCCAAGTGGTCAGTTCTCTTCCTTGGCCACTTGGCACTCATCCATTGGTCCACATAGGCACCAAGGACACTGATTTTCTGACTCAAGGAGTGGTTGGGGCAGCCATGACTCATGGGGAGGTAAAATCACTTCACCTCTCTCATTGGAACACTTGGCATGAAGGACTCTCACCTCCCCTTGGCTAGGACACCCATTTGTCCTTCATGACAGCCACTTTCCATGCCTTAGCCAACAGTGAGCCACCTAAGATGATTTTCTTCCATTTCCAACCATCCCAAGCCAAATGATAAGAGTTTGGAGCCAAAAATTCAAAGAAAAGTGTGATTTTCATTCACTTTTCAAACCAAGGCATTATAGGCTGAAGGATTCACCCATTCCTCTCATTCTCCTTCTCCTAGAGCTCCCAAACCCATTGGCAATCACCCCCACTTCATTTTGGAGAGAAATATTCCAAAACTAAGTGGATTTTAATAAGGAAACAACAATCACCAGTGGAAACATCATTTCAACATGAAGGCGAAGATCCAAGCTTATTCCAAGGCCTCTTCCCTCGCTCAACAACATGCTCGGGTCATCACCGCTGCCAAAAATCATACTCGGCAAGGTAAATTTCAAAAAAATTGTAGCCGGCCTTAGGATCCTTCATTTATGATAGTTTTTTGCATGATTTTTAGGAATTTACCTAGATAATCCTGCATTTTTACTTTAAATCATTCCAATTAGAAAATAGAAGTTTTTCGGTGTGAATCGATGTTAAAACGAGTCCATTTGGACAAGTTTTTACTTAAAATTCCTCATTTTTCTCCCTAATATCCCATTTTACTATTCGGCGATAGTAGCGCTCATCCCATGATTCGCGGGATTATCGCACGATCTGGGCCTTCAGATCACCTGATGCATTCTAGACTATTAGATCCCATGATTCACGCGATCGGACGGCTCAAATCACACGTCGATGGCGCGATCCAAGCCTCTGGATCGCGGAAATTATGACCGTCCATCCACGACGACGGTTCGAACCGCATTCGCTTCAACCCACTCGGCTACCATCATGAGCGCGCATCGTATGGCAATCATGTGGCGCCACATGACGCATACATTAGTGCCACGCTGCATCGATTGGTAAGAAAATCAGATTTTTTTTTATTTAAAAAAATTATTTAAATCATCGAAAACTTGAAAAATTTATAGAAAAAAAATACTTAATGAAAAATGACAAATAAGGGCTCATTGGATTCATCTTCGAAGGAATCCAACAAACCCAAAATCCCCAAATTTGACTAAATATTTTGACCTTAATTTGAGTTTTAGATAAAAAAATCAAATTTCATTAATTAAACCAAAAATACATGTCAGATTAAGTTAAAATTTTATGAGGTTAAAATTGAAGTTAAAATACACCCACCATAATAATATCAAATCGAAAGGACCTTTGGATTATAAGATATTGAAATTTTAGTTTCAAATGATTTATTTTAATAAAATAAATTAATAGATTTCATAAAAATCACTTAAATCAACTAAATCTTCCTAAATTATTAACTAATTGTAGAAAAATACAAAAAATACCAACTCAGGTTCATTTTAAAGATGATTCAGAGGAGAATCCAATAAAATTATTTATAAATGAATTTAAAATAGTAGATTTTCCTTAATTAAGATTTATTTAAAAACTTAATAACCTTAATTACTTCCTAATGACTTCATTAATTAATTCCAAACTTCTCAGGCCTGTTTAGTGGGATTACTTCTACCTCCCCTAATTTTCTTGGAATTTATTAATGAGTTAATCAGAGAAATTAATTAATGAACCCTTAATCATTCTCTTAATGTAATTAAGCTTAATTAAGCATATGAACAGCGGTTTAATTCCTTGATTGAGTTAATTAAACTTTATTTAAGTGAAGAGGAGGTTTATGGAATGGGTTTGGGGTATTTTCCCCAAGTCATTCCCTAAACCCCTTTCCTTCTTTAATTTAAAGTTAATTAAGAGCTAATCCACTAATGACCTACTTAATTAACTTGATAAAATTTTCAAAATATTCCAGAACTCAATGACTTCCTTCTTGGGTATATGCTTAGGTGATCAATAACCTAAGTAGCTTAAGGAAATCATACCTAACCCACATGTGTGAGAATGGTTATGAAAGTACTTAAATTAAACCCTTTAGCTTAATTAATCACTAATTCTGAGCCAATAGCATTAGGCCCTTTCTTTCCTAAGTGCATTGCTGATTTAAATTCCTTGTGATTTTATATCATATATTGGCTTATAATTATTTGATTAAATATGTTAAAGTGGAATAGGTAAGGGGTAATCAATGAACTTAATCTACACCTTAACCTAACCAAAGCATAAATTGATCTAACCACCTAAAAATTAAACTAAAATAATATACACATGTGGGAATGGGTTAGGACCAGTAAACCTTTTCACATTTTCTAAATTCAAATCAAACTCAAAACCAAATCAAAAATTTCTTAAACTAACTTTGATTCACTTTAAATAATCTTATTCCATAGGATTGCCTTTAGAATTAATTAGAGTGAATGAAATTGCATGTAATCACTTTATTTCTTTTCTAGCATGCTAAATGTGTATGTCATATGAAAATCATGCATTCATGTCTTTTGAAAAATCAAATTAAAAATGAAATGTTTCCTTTATGTCAAATTGCATGTTTAGGCTAAAGTAAAATATGAATGGTTATTATCACTACTAAATCCAAAACTATTTTCAAAACTTATAAACCAAACATTACAAATGCAAAGTATGCTATCTATAAGTACTTATGAGCTTGCATGTGAATAGTATAAAATGTGTTATGTGATTTCCCCTCTCTTTCTTAACATAGGATTGCATAGGATTTACAAAGTGTATAGTCCATTTTAAAAGGACATAACACTTGCTGAAATCCATTCCTATACACTCCTATGTCATGACTCATGAAGGAATTCCACATCACATATATAAAATAAACACCAAATCAATCAAATAAACATAAACTTTTTGCATGATACTCTTTCCATGCATTTCTTTTTATACATGGACATGTATTTAAGAGAAGTGGTATATTAATCTCGACAACCTCAAGGTTACGAGGATTTAAGTAGCCCTAAGTAGGTCTTGTACCTTACACCCCTAGTGCTAACAATGGTGCCGTACTCACTTATGTCTTTTATACTTGCAAATGTGCATATGAAAAATGGATAAAAGAATCACTCTTTCTACTTAACAAAATCATGCATCATGAAGCATCCAAATTTTCTTAAGCAATTCTCTTAGCATTCATCATTAAGTTGTGCTAAATATTTCTATTTGCATGAATAGAAATGCTTAGGGTCCATCCATATGCATGTTACACATGTTGGGAAAGAAATGAAGTGATGTGTGTTTTGTGATAGTATTTCACTTTACTTAATCTTAAAATATCTTTCCTTTTGAATAGGTTTGTTTAGAGAAAAATTTAAACTTAGGATTAATTAAATCACATAATAAAACATTCACTAAACAAAAAATAAAATATGAATCTACCTTAGAAATTACTTAAGGTAGGGAAGAAAGAGAAGTTCTCTTGTCTTTTCCTCTCTTTACAACTT
Source organism: Cymbidium sinense (assembly GCA_021442155.1). Lineage (NCBI taxonomy): Eukaryota > Viridiplantae > Streptophyta > Magnoliopsida > Asparagales > Orchidaceae > Cymbidium > Cymbidium sinense. Next base: position 177,459,899 of record CM038215.1, read on the forward strand.
AGTAATTAATTGTAGAATTCATTCAAACCAAATCAAAATACAAAATAAAATCAACCAAAGCAATTAAATCACTTACATGAAAAAAACCCTCTAAGTTGAACATTTTCATACTTAGAAAACTTCAACCTTAAAGCCTAGCTAAGCATACCACACAAACCTTAAATGGCACACACATTAGGCTAAGTCACCATTTCTAGATTTAGGTTAGGGCGGTGCATGGTTTGATATTTGATTTTTATTATGATATTTTTTTAGTCTAGATGTTAGGGTGTATTTGCATAGACTAAATGGTAGGGCAATCTTAGTCTAACTATTATCTTCTAGGGATTGTGCTTAAGTTGTAATAAAATATAATTTTTGCTATGCTGCTTATACCCCAAAGCATAATCTAAAATAGGCCGTGGAATTGGTTACCCATGTGTGGGGTGCTATGTCCAATTTATATACATACATGCATGGGATTTTTGCTTTGTTTAGCTAATCTCTATTTTGTAGGTGTTAGTTAGATTTAATTTCCCCTTTTCATGTAATTTTCCAATTAGGATTTTGGAATGATTGTTATGGGGGATTAGGATGAACATTGGTTATAAGATTATATGTTATGTACCATGTGAAGCCTTTGGAGCATCCACATTCCAACCATTAAAAAGAAGAACCAAAAGAAGAAAGAAGAATGAAGACCCCCCATAACATGAACTCCTTTTTGTAATTCATTTGTAATCCGGGTTGTATAACGGTAGAGCTCATCTACCCAATTTCTTTTCGGGTTTATGTAGTGGAGCCCAACCATAAATAGCCTCTTATTCTTTTATGCTAGCTTTATAAAATATTTGATGTTTGTTTAGCTTGTGCATTAAGATGGCACGTTTCCTAGTTTCTTCCTTGCTTTGATGTACGGCCTAGATGACGATTAGGCTCCTAGGAAAAAAGTAAATCTTCTACCAAATTAATCAACTCGAAACTAAAATTAATAACTCATAACCTCATTTAAAGCTTAGGTTATAAATCAAGATAAAAGAATTAGCAACCCCTTATGGATGTTATATTTTCTTTTCATATCATGCATAAAAAAGCATATTATTTCACTCTTGATTTGGAGGGCTTCCACCCATGCCAGGGAACTTGGTTTGACCTTTAAGAGCCATGGTGAAAACACACCTCTTTTCTTGCTGATTTTGGCCCACAATCTAATTTCTGATGCATTAGGCATATGAATCCTATATGCCTGAGTCAAATGAATTGTCCAAAATGAAAATAAAACATATAAAAAATTTGCATTATATTTAAGTCATTAATCATTCCCTACATGATCTAGCCTTTAGGAGTGTGTTTAAGGTCTTAGTTTCTTTCTAAATAAATAATAGCCTAGCTATCTTGCATAAAGCATAAGACTTGTCTACATGTATTTAAAATTGTAGGAGGAGTTAGTTGGCCACCCCCAAGAGGTTGTAAGTCCAACAGTCAAGTGATTTATCCTCTCTTGTGGAGGTAAACCATATTCTCATTTTATCCTTAGATTTAGGTTGTGCCTTGGCCCTCGCCAAAGCTCGCTAGATTTAGGTTCTGAGATTGATATTTCCCTTTGGGGTCATGAGCATAAATCCTCACCTCTTAGACATTTTCATGACCTTGCATCATGGAATTATAAGCCTTAAATTTCTAATAAAAATTTAACTTAAATAAATAAATCCTTTTCAAATTTCAAAAATGTAAAGCCCAACCATATGATAGTTTGATATGCTCGTAGTTTCCTAGCATCATGAGCATCTCCTATTTATCTTCCTTTGGCTTCAATAATAACTCTCTCCCTTTGATCAATCCAATTTGATCTTCCAAAATAAACCAATTTATTGATAGTCTAACCTTCAAAATCTTTGGAGATAATGATCATTTACCTTAATCAAGAGTATTCTTAAGGAATCTCATTCTTTAAGATGTAATTAACTTTGGGGGTTTGCCTCCATAGGGAACTTAACGAACCCGATTTAAAATAAACCCTACTTTACTTTTCCATGTAAAGTAGGGAAAGAATCTCTAGTACATATGAAGACCCATAGTCCTTAGGATTCCTTATTCAGATGATTAGGTTCATTATAGGGTGGTGACTTCTACCTTTTGAGATAGTACACCACTCCATAATGTCATTCTCGATCACCCTAATAAGAACATCTACGGATCTACATGGTGCCCCAACTAAAGGCGTATATTTCTATTTTCATTTATTCTCTTTTCAAAAAAAGGATGGATGAAGGCAGAAATATTTTTACCACAGTTTGCTTAGGATTTAATCATATGAATGATATACATGATGGAAAGAAATGAATAAACGTGTGTTATGTGATAGTAATTCATTCTAATTAATCTTAAGATATTTTTCTTATTGAATAAGGTCATTTAGAGTGAACTTAAACTTAGGATTGATTAAAACATATAATAAGCCATTCACTAAAGGAAATTGATTAATTAACTTGCATTATAAATGACTTAAGGTAGGGATAAAAAGATATTCTCTCTCTTTCTTCTCTTTATAACACTTAGATATTAAGTGTAGGCCATATGAAATAAATAAAAACATTAAGTAAAAATCTTTAAATCACTTAAATCACTTAAATATAAATCAACATTTTATAAATTAAATCCCTCACACTTAGCAAATTATAACTCTAAAGCCTAATTAGGACATACCATACAAGCTTTAATGCACAAACATTAGACTAAGTCACCACTTTTAGCTTTAAGTTATGACGATGCATTGTTTGATATATGCATATTTTGTGATGTATTGTGTAGACTGGATATTAGGGTGCATGTGCGTAGTTTGGATGTTAGGCCGATATTAGCCTAATCATGCTTTTTGTAAGGGGTTGTGCTTAAGGGGTCATTAAATAAAAATATAAATACTTTTTTTGTGCAGGTTGCTTAGCCCCTAAGCATAACCTAAGTTAGGATAACTGGGCTTGGTTAACCATGTGTGGGGTGCTAAGTCTAAATTATTCATATAACTACTTGGGTTGTATGGTGTGTTTAACTAACCTTTATTTTGCAGGTGTATCTAGATTTACTTTCCTTCTTTAATGTAATTTTGCATTAGGATTAGGATGAATGTCATGGGGAAATTAGGATGATAATTGGTTATAAGACCAAGTCATATGTACCATGTGATGCCTTTGGAGCAACCACATTCAAATCAAGCCAAAAGGAATAAAGAAATGGAGCAAATCAAATGAAGAAATAAAAGATAAAGAGATGAAGAATGAAGAATGAAGACCCCCATAAAATTTATCATTTGTAACTATTCTTTTATAATTCGGGTTGTATAAGGGTAGAATTCGGCTTCCCAAATTTATTTTTGGGTTGTACCCGACCGTAGCGGCCTTTTATTTTTTAACGATAGCTTTATAAAATTGTTTGATATTTGTTTAGCTTGTGCATTAGAAAAAGCATGCCTTTTCATAGTTTGTTTATGATTTGTGATTGTTGTATGACCTGAATATGATTAGGCTCCTAGGATAAAAATAAATTTTCTATTCCACTAACAAACTCATAACTAAACTTTTAAAATAACTCATAACCTCACCTAAAGCTTAAGTATTAAATCAAGATAATAAAATATTTAGCAACCCCTCAGTTGGATGTTGTATGTTTAACATCACACATATCATCTTATTTCACTCGTGTTAAGAAAGGGCTTCCATCTGTGTTAGATAGAATGGGCTTAACCTTTGAGAGCCTATGTTGGAAGAACACCTCTTTCCCTTTTGATTTGGCCGATAATCAACTTGTCATGCATTTAGGCATACAAAATCCCATAGCTTGTGTCAAAATAAAAGTCCCAAATTAAATAAAATTCGATAAAAATTTCCATTAGATTTAAGTCATTGTTCATACCCCTCATGCTCTATTCTCTTACGGAGTGGGTTTAAGGACTTAATTTATTTTTAAAATAATAACAACCTAGCCATCTTGCAAAAGCATATGACCTGCCTACATGGATTTAGCATAGCAGGAGTTAGCTTCACTCCAGTGGTTATAAGTCCGATCGGTGGTTTATCCTCTCTTGTAAACCATATGCCACTTTTTAGATTTAGGTGCTTTGGCCTTCAAACTCCCTAGATTTAGGATCCAAGGTTGTTATTTTCCTTTGGGGCTACAAGCATAAATCCTCACCTCTTAGGCATATTTTCACAATCTTGTATTATGGAATTATAAGTTTTAGATTTCTAAAAAAATTTCAACTCAATAAATAAATCTCCTAAATTTTAAAAATATAAAGCCCAACCATAGGATATATTGGAGTGCTCACAAGGCTTCCTAGTATCATGAGCACTCCCTACTCATCTCCTTTAATTTTGATAATAACTCTTCCCTTTTGATCCCTCCCACTTGAATTTCTAAAATATAGCCAATTTATTGATAATCCTATATTTGAATTCTTTAGAGGCAACAATCGCCTACTTTAATCGAGAGTATTCTTAACGAATTTGTTTTCCTTGAGATATAATTAACTATGGAGGCTTTCCCCCATTGAGAACTTGATTATCCAGTTTAAATAAACCTTACTTTATTAATCAATGTAAAGTAAGGGAAAAATCTTTAGTATATTCAAAGACCCATCATGCTTTAAGAGTCTTTATTAGGTGATTAGGTCCATTGTAGTGTTGTGACTTCTATCTTTCGAGATAGTACACTATTCTTCAATGTCATACCAGATCACCTCAATAAGTACACCCTCAGATCTGCATTGTGTCCCCCCCCCTCTCAACAAAATCAATCTAAAAATAAACACCATAGATATTTTTGATGACACCGTTAGGGAAGGTTCCTCTCTCCATCTATAGTAGAAAATTATTGTCTCTAAGCATCGATAATAGACTTGTATTTTTGTGAGTTCGAGACTATCTTTCCTTCTGTTGGCACTTAGCTTATTTCATTCTTAAGCAAAGTTAGCCAACATCTTTTAGGTTTTAGGACCGCACTCCGTGTAGGTCTTGAAACCACTATTGGGCTCCCTAATGGGTAAAAAATAAAATTTACCAATGAAGGGAGAGATAATAAAAATCTAGAACCTCCTTACCACTAGCTTGGTGAGGCGAGGTTCATCTTAAAATTTAAGAAAATAAACTCTTTCACAAAATGACATTTTTCAAAAGCCCCTTTTTGAAAATAGCCACCTTCATTCAACATACTCAAATTTTTTGAATGAAGATTCTATTTCCAAATCATAACATAAAATTGAAATTGCACTCAAGATATTTCACATATGCTAGAGTGAAAGTTTCTCTCTTTTCAAAATAAAGAAATCACATACATGACATCAAAACATATCATTGAAATCTATTTAACATACTTAAGATTTGTTAAATGAATTTCACCTCTATTTTGGAATCTTATTTGACATGCCATATTTGTCAAACAAAGATTTTCCCTCTCTTTCCAAAAAGAAAGAGAGTACATCAAATACATTTGATTCCCACTTAACATGTCAAAGTAGTTAAGTGAGAATCTCATTTTCATGCACATTTGATCCACATTTAAACATGTCAAAGTTGTAAGTGAGAATCTCATTTTCATGTGCATTTGATTCCCACTTAACATGTCAAAGTTGTTAAGTGAGAATCTCATTTTTCATATGCATTTGATTTCCACGTAACATGTTAAGGTTGTTAAGTGAGAATCTTATTTTCATGCACATTTTATTACACTTAACATATCAGAGTTATTAAGTGAGAATCTTATTCTCATTTACACTTAACATATCAAAGTTGTTAAGTGAGAATCTCACTTTTATATACATTTGATTCCCACTTAACATATTAAAATTGTTAAGTGAGAATCTCATTTCCATGATACATTTAACTTTCCCTTAACATATAAAACTTGCTAAGTGAGAGTCTTATTTTCATAAATCATATTTGATTCCACTTAACATATCAAATTTGTTAAGTGGGAATCTCATTTTCATGACATATTTGACTCTTCGCTTAACACACCAAATTTGTTAAGTTAGGGCCTCATTGTCATGACACATTTTGACTTTCACTTAATATATCAAATTTGTTAAGTGGGAGTCCCATTTTCAAAGAAAAGCAAAACATACATCAATCACATTTGACTTTCATTTATCATACCAAATTTGTTAAGTGAAAGTCCCATTTTCAAACATCAATCAAACACATGTGGCTTCTACTTAACATATCAAATTTGTTAAGTAAGAAGCCCCATTTTAAATCAACATTTCACACATCACAAGCAAAGACATTCTGCAAAAGTTTTGAACACACAATCACAACCTCTTCTTAACATACTCAAATTTGCTAAGTAGAGGTTCTTTCAAACCATCAATATTTTCAAACAAGATACACAAAATGCAAACATCTCCAAGAAAATCTCTCCTCAAATTTTCAAACCTCACCCAACCTACCTAAATTGGTTGAGTATGAATTCCAAAACTAAAATTAAATGGCAATGACTCTCCTCCATTTCAAAATCTCTCCAATGAACCCCACTTAATATATTAGAATTGTTGAGTGTGGGTTCAGGATTCCAAATCTATATTACTCTCTTAGAATAAATATTAAAGCAAAAATCTGACTCAGATTACATTTCAACACTTGCAGAGATACAGTGCAGCCGGTTAGTACAGATGGTTTTTTACAGTTAGTACACATGATTTCACAGATGTTTTTTTCACTTTCCCCTTCAGAATGGACTTGGCCTTGGATCGGGCCAGCCTCCCTGAGATATACTCCACCCACCTAGTTATCTTAGGTCACGGATTCGAAGGAGCACATGTTACTTATGAGGGAGTGACCCTCACTATCGTCAGTCGGGATGAGGTGGTTGGGCAGAAGCTATTCATCTGTATTGACATGCCCTCTGATTCTGAGTACCCTCCATTGAAGAGGAAAGTTACAGTGGTTCCCACACCTCATTCTGAGAAAGTTTCAACACTTGTCCATACCATTGCTCTAGCAAGAGCTACTACCTCCTCTTTGGTTACCCCGAAGGGGAAGGCTATTTTAGCTTATGAGATAGTCTCCTCCACTTACGAGGTAGGTACTAGTTCCCACTTTACCTTGTTCACTCATACTTAATGTCACAATAAAAATTGAAAGATTAAGTGGGAGCATGAGTGAGCAGCCAAAGAGCTTGAGGATGCATCTCATGTAGCCGAGGAGGGTTCTCTGAGAGGTCTCTCCACTTTCAACTAGCAATAAGTTCCACCCCCTCTCAGCATCAGATGTAGAGGATGATTATCGGAGGATTACTGCTTCTTCTTTACCTACTGAGACAGATAGGGAGCACGAGGCCCTATGCCAACTTATGGACCATGTTGGTTGGTGAAACACATGCTCGAGTTTGGTACCTTATTTGATTTATGATCATTGATCCCTAGGTGTGTTAGGGGTCAAATCTATAGGGAGAGAGCCATAGAGGTTCAAGCATCTACTCATGCAAATAAGAGAGAATGACGAAGATATGCTAGATAATGTGCTCCTCGATAGATTTTCTAATTGTCCCCATCGTCGTTCAGACAAGATTGTTCTTACCGGCACTACCCACTATAGGCAGAGATCTCCCTTTGAGGGATAGTCGGTGTTGCCTTCACGCTCCCCTCATTGTCCACCATCACCCGTATAGCTCCCAGCATCCACCACTTCTGCCAAGATCTAGAAGCCATCAGAACTTCTCCTTTGTGATCCGGTATGGACAGATCTCACTCCCCTCCATCTCACCGAGGTGAGATCCTCACCACTTGACCCTCTGTATAGTTGGCGGTGGCGACCCCATCGTAGTTGCACCACCACCACCACCATCAGAGCTAGTAGTAGTGGCAGTTGCAAAGGGGGGAAGGTGATAGTTTTATAGTTTCCATGGTAGTAGATCTCCCTAGGGAAACCCCTCCACCAATGAACAGTTATGAGCATATCTCTTCTACTGAGCATAACGCTTCTAGAGCTCTAGTGGCGGGTGTTAGATGTACTTATTAGACCGCGTCCTCACTAGTCAACCCTGAGTATTTATGCCAACACATTTAGATTGTTCCTTGGATGAGATCGTAGCCACTTACTTTGTCGAGAAGAGGGAACACTTAGGTAGTGATCTCATAGATTCCAAGGATGAGAGGATAGCCTTTGATCCCGATTAGGATGATCTTCTTGACACTAGGAGCTCTCTTCAGAGGGATCAGCATAATCAGGAAGGTGTTGTGGTTGAGGAAGATGATGCCATCCATTCAACTCAACACCTCCATCAACAGCTTAAACAAAAGAATGATCAGATCAACCGAATGGAGAAGAGGATGGAAGAATTATTAGTAGCCCTCCATGCACTTCAGAATCATGCCTCAATACCGCAACATATACTGATAGAGATAGATCATACCGAGTCAGCACATGTTCTAGATCAACCCAAGAGCACTTCCCCAGTAGATCAGGATAGTGATATCTTGCATAGGAAGGTAGTGGACAACACCTCCATGCATGAGAAAGATATTAAAAATATGATGGAACAACAAGTGAGGGATGCATTTGTGTAAGCCCGAGGTGGCTAATCTGTTCTAAAGGGCAGACCCTACCTGGAGGAATTTGATGTTGTCCAATATCCCAAGGGTTTTGTTCCTCCTTCCTTCAAAATTTTTGATGGCATTGAGAACCCCCGCACATAGCACATTTCAGGGCCAGATATTGCAATGCCAGTGGCAGCGATGCACTCTTATTCTACTTCTTTGTCAGTAGCTTGATAGGCATCACATTTGATTGGTATGTTGAACTACCCAATGGTTCAATGAAGACATTTGTTGAGTTGCACCAGCTCTTTATTAAGAGATTTATTGGAGCTCAGTAAAGGGTAACTGTGGGCTATCTCATTGTAGCTCAACAACACCCTAGTGAGTCCCTTGTTGATTACATTCTTAAATGGTACAAATTAAGTATGAAATATGAACCACAACTGTCTGAACAACATGCCATTGAAATTCTACTCAAGAATATTCATGGTCCGGTTGCCTTCATGCTTAAAGGGATTACCATTAAGACATGTGAGAAATTAATCAATAAGGTGGCCAGTCTACAAGGGGAGGTCAAAGATTACCTTCCCCTGATCAGTCAACCAAGCCCAGACCACAGAAGGTATTTGAGAAAAGCGGGGTAGTCACATAGTTGATAAGGGAAGCAGGGTTTAGTCAGATATGCCTCAAGCTCAGCAGTCTCCTTTACCACCTCCTTTGCTACCACCTCGGCCATCATATCAACCACCTCAGTTGTCACAGTGGCCTCCACCGCCGCCTTCTTAGAAGTATCCTCGGCCTATCCTCCCGGCACCATCGGTATATACATCCCCAGGTAGCTATCATTTACCTACTCTTGTCAATAAATTGAATAAACCTTATTCATTCAAGAGGGAGGTAGTCAGAAAGATCTTTAAGAATTTCTTAAAGAAGCCTAATTTCCAGTTGCCAGAGCCTAAGAGGTCGGAGGTAAGAGTCATGATCCAAACTATTTCCCCTACCACCTCATACTAGGACATGTCATAGAAGATTTCTTTATTTTTAAGGACTGGCTTAAGCATAGCAACAAGTCGGGTGCCATTATCATCCCTAAGGAATATCTACTAGAATAACCCTCTAGTTCTGTTAGGGTAATCCTTTGGGATACACACGATCTTCTCAAGATAGAGGAAGGTTAGGATATCTCCCTATCTAGAACCTCCAAGAAAATTATTTCTAAGATCAAAAAGTTACCCTTGTAGATGCTTGAGATAGCTCAAAACTCTAACTCTAAGGAAGGTTTACAAGTTGCTAAGGATAACTTGAAGGAGGTAGAAGCCCAGTAGTGATAGCCTTCATTTTCCCAGGATAACATAGTAGCACAACCATTGACTAAGTCCAGCACTCCTTCCAGTTATAGCTACAGTTCCTCTAGCCAGCGCTTCTTCTAACAATGGAATTGTATCAGTAGATGGGAGTGCCAAATCCCTCACTCACTTACTTTACTAGATTTCTATTTTGTACCTTCATCCAAATTTAAGAATCAATGAAGAAAGCTTTCACTTACATCTTGTCCACTTTGATACTCTAGATTTTGTTATTCTCAAAACTCTCAAGTTTAGAAAATAATGATAATAACTCTAGTTTTGATCATTCCTCTTCTAATTTAGAAATGGATTTTCCATTCCTAAATCATTCGGGTTTGCCCATTGAGATTGATTTGGAGTCATCTAACTTTGATGATCCCATAGGAGAAGTTGTAGGTGAACCTGATGAGCAGGTTAAACTTTCCACTAAACCATCTCATGAAGTCACTGAAGTCAACCTCCGTAGTGGTAAAGTCTACCTCCTAGGTAGCACCTTAGGATAAGGGTAAATGGTTATAGTGATCAAGAAGCCCCTCCATAAGATGCTCCACCTATGGATATGCTTGTGGATGACCAGCCCAAAGTTGACTACAATGCCCTCGCTCACCTAAGAAAGTTACCAGCTAAACTAAGCATATATGATGCCCTTATCTTATCCATAGAGATGAGGGAGTCATTGATCAAAGCTCTTCTTGATCCAGAAATATGCTTAGCTCAGCTGACTGCTATTGGAGAGGAGGCATGTTATTCAAGAGAAGCTCGTGGAGTTACATTTACCGATGAAGACCTTCTTTTGGG